>WNGS01006997.1:27208-64166 GCA_020271785.1 Procambarus virginalis
CTACCTAACCTAACCTAACCTAACCTAACCTAACCTAACCTAACCTAACCTAACCTAACCTAACCTAACCTAACCTAACCTAACCTAACCTAACCTAACCTAACCTAACCCCTAACCTAACCTAACCTAACCTAACCTAACCTAACCTACCTAACCTAACCTAACCTAACCTAACCTAACCTAACCTAACCTAACCTAACCTAACCTACCTAACCTAACCTAACCTAACCTAACCTAACTAACCTAACCTAACCTAACCTAACCTAACCTAACCTAACCTAACCTAACTAACCTAACCTAACCTAACCTAACCTAACCTACCTAACCTAACCTAACCTAACCTAACCTAACCTAACCTAACCTAACCTAACCTAACCTAACCTAACCTAACCTAACCTAACCTAACCTAACCTAACCTAACCTAACCTAACCTAACCTAACCTAACCTAACCTAACCTAACCTAACCTACCTAACCTAACCTAACCTAACCTAACCTAACCTAACCTAACCTAACCTAACCTACCTAACCTAACCTAACCTAACCTAACCTAACCTAACCTAACCTAACCTACCTAACCTAACCTAACCTAACCTAACCTAACCTAACCTAACCTAACCTAACCTAACCTAACCTAACCTAACCTAACCTAACCTAACCTAACCTAACCTAACCTAACCTAACCTAACCTAACCTAACCTAACCTAACCTACCTAACCTAACCTAACCTAACCTAACCTAACCTAACCTAACCTAACCTAACCTAACCTAACCTAACCTAACCTAACCTAACCTAACCTAACCTAACCTAACCTAACCTAACCTAACCTAACCTAACCTACCTAACCTAACCTAACCTAACCTACCTAACCTAACCTAACCTAACCTAACCTAACCTAACCTAACCTAACCTAACCTAACCTAACCTAACCTAACCTAACCTAACCTAACCTACCTAACCTAACCTAACCTAACCTAACCTACCTAACCTAACCTAACCTAACCTAACCTAACCTAACCTAACCTAACCTAACCTAACCTAACCTAACCTAACCTAACCTAACCTAACCTAACCTAACCTAACCTAACCTAACCTAACCTAACCTAACCTACCTAACCTAACCTAACCTAACCTAACCTACCTAACCTAACCTAACCTAACCTAACCTAACCTAACCTAACCTAACCTAACCTAACCTAACCTAACCTAACCTAACCTAACCTAACCTAACCTAACCTAACCTAACCTAACCTAACCTAACCTAACCTAACCTAACCTAACCTAACCTAACCTAACCTAACCTAACCTAACCTAACCTAACCTAACCTAACCTAACCTAACCTAACCTAACCTAACCTAACCTAACCTAACCTAACCTAACCTAACCTAACCTAACCTAACCTAACCTAACCTAACCTAACCTAACCTAACCTAACCTAACCTAACCTAACCTAACCTAACCTAACCTAACCTAACCTAACCTAACCTAACCTAACCTAACCTAACCTAACCTAACCTAACCTAACCTAACCTAACCTAACCTAACCTAACCTAACCTAACCTAACCTAACCTAACCTAACCTAACCTAACCTAACCTAACCTAACCTAACCTAACCTAACCTAACCTAACCTAACCTAACCTAACCTAACCTAACCTAACCTAACCTAACCTAACCTAACCTAACCTAACCTAACCTAACCTAACCTAACCTAACCTAACCTAACCTACCTAACCTAACCTAACCTAACCTAACCTAACCTAACCTAACCTAACCTAACCTAACCTAACCTAACCTAACCTAACCTAACCTAACCTAACCTAACCTAACCTAACCTAACCTAACCTAACCTACCTAACCTAACCTAACCTAACCTAACCTAACCTAACCTAACCTAACCTAACCTAACCTAACCTAACCTAACCTAACCTAACCTAACCTAACCTAACCTAACCTAACCTAACCTAACCTAACCTAACCTAACCTAACCTAACCTAACCTAACCTAACCTAACCTAACCTAACCTAACCTAACCTAACCTAACCTAACCTAACCTAACCTAACCTAACCTAACCTAACCTAACCTAACCTAACCTAACCTAACCTAACCTAACCTAACCTAACCTAACCTAACCTAACCTAACCTAACCTAACCTAACCTAACCTAACCTAACCTAACCTAACCTAACCTAACCTAACCTAACCTAACCTAACCTAACCTAACCTAACCTAACCTAACCTAACCTAACCTAACCTAACCTAACCTAACCTAACCTAACCTAACCTAACCTAACCTAACCTAACCTAACCTAACCTAACCTAACCTAACCTAACCTAACCTAACCTAACCTAACCTAACCTAACCTAACCTAACCTAACCTAACCTAACCTAACCTAACCTAACCTAACCTAACCTAACCTAACCTAACCTAACCTAACCTAACCTAACCTAACCTAACCTAACCTAACCTAACCTAACCTAACCTAACCTAACCTAACCTAACCTAACCTAACCTAACCTAACCTAACCTAACCTAACCTAACCTAACCTAACCTAACCTAACCTAACCTAACCTAACCTAACCTAACCTAACCTAACCTAACCTAACCTAACCTAACCTAACCTAACCTAACCTAACCTAACCTAACCTAACCTAACCTAACCTAACCTAACCTAACCTAACCTAACCTAACCTAACCTAACCTAACCTAACCTAACCTAACCTAACCTAACCTAACCTAACCTAACCTAACCTAACCTAACCTAACCTAACCTAACCTAACCTAACCTAACCTAACCTAACCTAACCTAACCTAACCTAACCTAACCTAACCTAACCTAACCTAACCTAACCTAACCTAACCTAACCTAACCTAACCTAACCTAACCTAACCTAACCTAACCTAACCTAACCTAACCTAACCTAACCTAACCTAACCTAACCTAACCTAACCTAACCTAACCTAACCTAACCTAACCTAACCTAACCTAACCTAACCTAACCTAACCTAACCTAACCTAACCTAACCTAACCTAACCTAACCTAACCTAACCTAACCTAACCTAACCTAACCTAACCTAACCTAACCTAACCTAACCTAACCTAACCTAACCTAACCTAACCTAACCTAACCTAACCTAACCTAACCTAACCTAACCTAACCTAACCTAACCTAACCTAACCTAACCTAACCTAACCTAACCTAACCTAACCTAACCTAACCTAACCTAACCTAACCTAACCTAACCTAACCTAACCTAACCTAACCTAACCTAACCTAACCTAACCTAACCTAACCTAACCTAACCTAACCTAACCTAACCTAACCTAACCTAACCTAACCTAACCTAACCTAACCTAACCTAACCTAACCTAACCTAACCTAACCTAACCTAACCTAACCTAACCTAACCTAACCTAACCTAACCTAACCTAACCTAACCTAACCTAACCTAACCTAACCTAACCTAACCTAACCTAACCTAACCTAACCTAACCTAACCTAACCTAACCTAACCTAACCTAACCTAACCTAACCTAACCTACCTAACCTAACCTAACCTAACCTAACCTAACCTAACCTAACCTAACCTAACCTAACCTAACCTAACCTAACCTAACCTAACCTAACCTAACCTAACCTAACCTAACCTAACCTAACCTAACCTAACCTAACCTAACCTAACCTAACCTAACCTAACCTAACCTAACCTAACCTAACCTAACCTAACCTAACCTAACCTAACCTAACCTAACCTAACCTAACCTAACCTAACCTAACCTAACCTAACCTAACCTAACCTAACCTAACCTACCTAACCTAACCTAACCTAACCTAACCTAACCTAACCTAACCTAACCTAACCTAACCTAACCTAACCTAACCTAACCTAACCTAACCTAACCTAACCTAACCTAACCTAACCTAACCTAACCTAACCTAACCTAACCTAACCTAACCTAACCTAACCTAACCTAACCTAACCTAACCTAACCTAACCTAACCTAACCTAACCTAACCTAACCTAACCTAACCTAACCTAACCTAACCTAACCTAACCTAACCTAACCTAACCTAACCTAACCTAACCTAACCTAACCTAACCTAACCTAACCTAACCTAACCTAACCTAACCTAACCTAACCTAACCTAACCTAACCTAACCTAACCTAACCTAACCTAACCTAACCTAACCTAACCTAACCTAACCTAACCTAACCTAACCTAACCTAACCTAACCTAACCTAACCTAACCTAACCTAACCTAACCTAACCTAACCTAACCTAACCTAACCTAACCTAACCTAACCTAACCTAACCTAACCTAACCTAACCTAACCTAACCTAACCTAACCTAACCTAACCTAACCTAACCTAACCTAACCTAACCTAACCTAACCTAACCTAACCTAACCTAACCTAACCTAACCTAACCTAACCTAACCTAACCTAACCTAACCTAACCTAACCTAACCTAACCTAACCTAACCTAACCTAACCTAACCTAACCTAACCTAACCTAACCTAACCTAACCTAACCTAACCTAACCTAACCTAACCTAACCTAACCTAACCTAACCTAACCTAACCTAACCTAACCTAACCTAACCTAACCTAACCTAACCTAACCTAACCTAACCTAACCTAACCTAACCTAACCTAACCTAACCTAACCTAACCTAACCTAACCTAACCTAACCTAACCTAACCTAACCTAACCTAACCTAACCTAACCTAACCTAACCTAACCTAACCTAACCTAACCTAACCTAACCTAACCTAACCTAACCTAACCTAACCTAACCTAACCTAACCTAACCTAACCTAACCTAACCTAACCTAACCTAACCTAACCTAACCTAACCTAACCTAACCTAACCTAACCTAACCTAACCTAACCTAACCTAACCTAACCTAACCTAACCTAACCTAACCTAACCTAACCTAACCTAACCTAACCTAACCTAACCTAACCTAACCTAACCTAACCTAACCTAACCTAACCTAACCTAACCTAACCTAACCTAACCTAACCTAACCTAACCTAACCTAACCTAACCTAACCTAACCTAACCTAACCTAACCTAACCTAACCTAACCTAACCTAACCTAACCTAACCTAACCTAACCTAACCTAACCTAACCTAACCTAACCTAACCTAACCTAACCTAACCTAACCTAACCTAACCTAACCTAACCTAACCTAACCTAACCTAACCTAACCTAACCTAACCTAACCTAACCTAACCTAACCTAACCTAACCTAACCTAACCTAACCTAACCTAACCTAACCTAACCTAACCTAACCTAACCTAACCTAACCTAACCTAACCTAACCTAACCTAACCTAACCTAACCTAACCTAACCTAACCTAACCTAACCTAACCTAACCTAACCTAACCTAACCTAACCTAACCTAACCTAACCTAACCTAACCTAACCTAACCTAACCTAACCTAACCTAACCTAACCTAACCTAACCTAACCTAACCTAACCTAACCTAACCTAACCTAACCTAACCTAACCTAACCTAACCTAACCTAACCTAACCTAACCTAACCTAACCTAACCTAACCTAACCTAACCTAACCTAACCTAACCTAACCTAACCTAACCTAACCTAACCTAACCTAACCTAACCTAACCTAACCTAACCTAACCTAACCTAACCTAACCTAACCTAACCTAACCTAACCTAACCTAACCTAACCTAACCTAACCTAACCTAACCTAACCTAACCTAACCTAACCTAACCTAACCTAACCTAACCTAACCTAACCTAACCTAACCTAACCTAACCTAACCTAACCTAACCTAACCTAACCTAACCTAACCTAACCTAACCTAACCTAACCTAACCTAACCTAACCTAACCTAACCTAACCTAACCTAACCTAACCTAACCTAACCTAACCTAACCTAACCTAACCTAACCTAACCTAACCTAACCTAACCTAACCTAACCTAACCTAACCTAACCTAACCTAACCTAACCTAACCTAACCTAACCTAACCTAACCTAACCTAACCTAACCTAACCTAACCTAACCTAACCTAACCTAACCTAACCTAACCTAACCTAACCTAACCTAACCTAACCTAACCTAACCTAACCTAACCTAACCTAACCTAACCTAACCTAACCTAACCTAACCTAACCTAACCTAACCTAACCTAACCTAACCTAACCTAACCTAACCTAACCTAACCTAACCTAACCTAACCTAACCTAACCTAACCTAACCTAACCTAACCTAACCTAACCTAACCTAACCTAACCTAACCTAACCTAACCTAACCTAACCTAACCTAACCTAACCTAACCTAACCTAACCTAACCTAACCTAACCTAACCTAACCTAACCTAACCTAACCTAACCTAACCTAACCTAACCTAACCTAACCTAACCTAACCTAACCTAACCTAACCTAACCTAACCTAACCTAACCTAACCTAACCTAACCTAACCTAACCTAACCTAACCTAACCTAACCTAACCTAACCTAACCTAACCTAACCTAACCTAACCTAACCTAACCTAACCTAACCTAACCTAACCTAACCTAACCTAACCTAACCTAACCTAACCTAACCTAACCTAACCTAACCTAACCTAACCTAACCTAACCTAACCTAACCTAACCTAACCTAACCTAACCTAACCTAACCTAACCTAACCTAACCTAACCTAACCTAACCTAACCTAACCTAACCTAACCTAACCTAACCTAACCTAACCTAACCTAACCTAACCTAACCTAACCTAACCTAACCTAACCTAACCTAACCTAACCTAACCTAACCTAACCTAACCTAACCTAACCTAACCTAACCTAACCTAACCTAACCTAACCTAACCTAACCTAACCTAACCTAACCTAACCTAACCTAACCTAACCTAACCTAACCTAACCTAACCTAACCTAACCTAACCTAACCTAACCTAACCTAACCTAACCTAACCTAACCTAACCTAACCTAACCTAACCTAACCTAACCTAACCTAACCTAACCTAACCTAACCTAACCTAACCTAACCTAACCTAACCTAACCTAACCTAACCTAACCTAACCTAACCTAACCTAACCTAACCTAACCTAACCTAACCTAACCTAACCTAACCTAACCTAACCTAACCTAACCTAACCTAACCTAACCTAACCTAACCTAACCTAACCTAACCTAACCTAACCTAACCTAACCTAACCTAACCTAACCTAACCTAACCTAACCTAACCTAACCTAACCTAACCTAACCTAACCTAACCTAACCTAACCTAACCTAACCTAACCTAACCTAACCTAACCTAACCTAACCTAACCTAACCTAACCTAACCTAACCTAACCTAACCTAACCTAACCTAACCTAACCTAACCTAACCTAACCTAACCTAACCTAACCTAACCTAACCTAACCTAACCTAACCTAACCTAACCTAACCTAACCTAACCTAACCTAACCTAACCTAACCTAACCTAACCTAACCTAACCTAACCTAACCTAACCTAACCTAACCTAACCTAACCTAACCTAACCTAACCTAACCTAACCTAACCTAACCTAACCTAACCTAACCTAACCTAACCTAACCTAACCTAACCTAACCTAACCTAACCTAACCTAACCTAACCTAACCTAACCTAACCTAACCTAACCTAACCTAACCTAACCTAACCTAACCTAACCTAACCTAACCTAACCTAACCTAACCTAACCTAACCTAACCTAACCTAACCTAACCTAACCTAACCTAACCTAACCTAACCTAACCTAACCTAACCTAACCTAACCTAACCTAACCTAACCTAACCTAACCTAACCTAACCTAACCTAACCTAACCTAACCTAACCTAACCTAACCTAACCTAACCTAACCTAACCTAACCTAACCTAACCTAACCTAACCTAACCTAACCTAACCTAACCTAACCTAACCTAACCTAACCTAACCTAACCTAACCTAACCTAACCTAACCTAACCTAACCTAACCTAACCTAACCTAACCTAACCTAACCTAACCTAACCTAACCTAACCTAACCTAACCTAACCTAACCTAACCTAACCTAACCTAACCTAACCTAACCTAACCTAACCTAACCTAACCTAACCTAACCTAACCTAACCTAACCTAACCTAACCTAACCTAACCTAACCTAACCTAACCTAACCTAACCTAACCTAACCTAACCTAACCTAACCTAACCTAACCTAACCTAACCTAACCTAACCTAACCTAACCTAACCTAACCTAACCTAACCTAACCTAACCTAACCTAACCTAACCTAACCTAACCTAACCTAACCTAACCTAACCTAACCTAACCTAACCTAACCTAACCTAACCTAACCTAACCTAACCTAACCTAACCTAACCTAACCTAACCTAACCTAACCTAACCTAACCTAACCTAACCTAACCTAACCTAACCTAACCTAACCTAACCTAACCTAACCTAACCTAACCTAACCTAACCTAACCTAACCTAACCTAACCTAACCTAACCTAACCTAACCTAACCTAACCTAACCTAACCTAACCTAACCTAACCTAACCTAACCTAACCTAACCTAACCTAACCTAACCTAACCTAACCTAACCTAACCTAACCTAACCTAACCTAACCTAACCTAACCTAACCTAACCTAACCTAACCTAACCTAACCTAACCTAACCTAACCTAACCTAACCTAACCTAACCTAACCTAACCTAACCTAACCTAACCTAACCTAACCTAACCTAACCTAACCTAACCTAACCTAACCTAACCTAACCTAACCTAACCTAACCTAACCTAACCTAACCTAACCTAACCTAACCTAACCTAACCTAACCTAACCTAACCTAACCTAACCTAACCTAACCTAACCTAACCTAACCTAACCTAACCTAACCTAACCTAACCTAACCTAACCTAACCTAACCTAACCTAACCTAACCTAACCTAACCTAACCTAACCTAACCTAACCTAACCTAACCTAACCTAACCTAACCTAACCTAACCTAACCTAACCTAACCTAACCTAACCTAACCTAACCTAACCTAACCTAACCTAACCTAACCTAACCTAACCTAACCTAACCTAACCTAACCTAACCTAACCTAACCTAACCTAACCTAACCTAACCTAACCTAACCTAACCTAACCTAACCTAACCTAACCTAACCTAACCTAACCTAACCTAACCTAACCTAACCTAACCTAACCTAACCTAACCTAACCTAACCTAACCTAACCTAACCTAACCTAACCTAACCTAACCTAACCTAACCTAACCTAACCTAACCTAACCTAACCTAACCTAACCTAACCTAACCTAACCTAACCTAACCTAACCTAACCTAACCTAACCTAACCTAACCTAACCTAACCTAACCTAACCTAACCTAACCTAACCTAACCTAACCTAACCTAACCTAACCTAACCTAACCTAACCTAACCTAACCTAACCTAACCTAACCTAACCTAACCTAACCTAACCTAACCTAACCTAACCTAACCTAACCTAACCTAACCTAACCTAACCTAACCTAACCTAACCTAACCTAACCTAACCTAACCTAACCTAACCTAACCTAACCTAACCTAACCTAACCTAACCTAACCTAACCTAACCTAACCTAACCTAACCTAACCTAACCTAACCTAACCTAACCTAACCTAACCTAACCTAACCTAACCTAACCTAACCTAACCTAACCTAACCTAACCTAACCTAACCTAACCTAACCTAACCTAACCTAACCTAACCTAACCTAACCTAACCTAACCTAACCTAACCTAACCTAACCTAACCTAACCTAACCTAACCTAACCTAACCTAACCTAACCTAACCTAACCTAACCTAACCTAACCTAACCTAACCTAACCTAACCTAACCTAACCTAACCTAACCTAACCTAACCTAACCTAACCTAACCTAACCTAACCTAACCTAACCTAACCTAACCTAACCTAACCTAACCTAACCTAACCTAACCTAACCTAACCTAACCTAACCTAACCTAACCTAACCTAACCTAACCTAACCTAACCTAACCTAACCTAACCTAACCTAACCTAACCTAACCTAACCTAACCTAACCTAACCTAACCTAACCTAACCTAACCTAACCTAACCTAACCTAACCTAACCTAACCTAACCTAACCTAACCTAACCTAACCTAACCTAACCTAACCTAACCTAACCTAACCTAACCTAACCTAACCTAACCTAACCTAACCTAACCTAACCTAACCTAACCTAACCTAACCTAACCTAACCTAACCTAACCTAACCTAACCTAACCTAACCTAACCTAACCTAACCTAACCTAACCTAACCTAACCTAACCTAACCTAACCTAACCTAACCTAACCTAACCTAACCTAACCTAACCTAACCTAACCTAACCTAACCTAACCTAACCTAACCTAACCTAACCTAACCTAACCTAACCTAACCTAACCTAACCTAACCTAACCTAACCTAACCTAACCTAACCTAACCTAACCTAACCTAACCTAACCTAACCTAACCTAACCTAACCTAACCAAACAGGAAGGGAGCGGAGGGAAGGGCTGAGAGAAATAACCTAACCTAACCTAACCTAACCTAACCTAACCTAACCTAACCTAACCTAACCTAACCTAACCTAACCTAACCTAACCTAACCTAACCTAACCTAACCTAACCTAACCTAACCTAACCTAACCTAACCTAACCTAACCTAACCTAACCTAACCTAACCTAACCTAACCTAACCTAACCTAACCTAACCTAACCTAACCTAACCTAACCTAGGCAGGACAAAGCAACCAAGCGGGAGGCTGCATCCTGAAAAGAAGCAGCAACGACACGTGTACCGAGATGGGTGGGGTTGCGGGTGACAGAGGCATCTACGGAATCAACAAGGTGCCTATGAAAGGAGGCGCAGAATCAAGAGGGAGATCAAAGTATTTGGCCCACGAAGCGGGACCAAACAAGGCTTGATACGCATCAGTATGGGAAGGAATTGAGCGAGTGCGGCCATGTCGAGGGCGGCATTGAGAACCCCTAGAGAGAGGGGTTAAAAGACACAGTAGTCACAACAAGAGACTGAGCCATGCCAGGGGACGAGGTAGTCACCACTGGGAGCTTGGGGCTCGACCCAACCAAAGAGGAGGGACGGGAGCCGAGAGGAGTAGTCAGAAAGGCCAAAGGAGGAGCAAGGTCGAGGCCCAATGCAACGGAGGCTACAGAGCCTGGTCATCCAACACGGACCGGCTCGGGGGCTTGGTCACCCACCCCACGAGCCTGAGAAGGTAAAAGAGGAAAAGAATTCGACATGAGTACGAAAGAAAAACATTCATTCACTAATGTGCCCCCCACACCCACCATGGAGCCACAATTAAGAGGCAGGACACCCAACAAGAAGCTATCGCCGATCATGTCGGGGTGCGTCGTGAGTATACGCCCCACAAACGCCACCCTAAGAACCATCATTCCATCGAGATCGGGTTCCATGATGAAAGGAGGATTGACAATAAAAGGTTCCCCTTGCTCTCGACGTTGGGTACTACAGTTTTACGGGTGCAAGAGTATGCCTCCTCAAGCACCCAGGAGTCAAAATAGTAGTAGTCCAAAAGAATAACCAAAACAAGCAAAAGGTCGGCAGGAAACGACAAGCAGATAGGAGAAGAGGGGGGAGAAAAACGAAACAGAAGGAAAAGGTAAAGTCGTTCAGCACAATTAGAGAGGACAGCAGTAGGAGCACAAGGCTACAAAAGGACAGAGGACTGTCCCAAGGAGCATCACACTCCGGCAGCCGTCCACCAAGCCCCCTCACGGCAACATCGAGCTGAATAGGGAGGGGGTAGGGAGGAGGGTGAAGAAGGCAGTGAAAAACCACCACCAATGACCATAAAATACAGTGTACTCATGACCTATGTTAACATTAATAAATTCTTCATCCAATTGTACTCATCCAGAAGTTGGAAACATGTATAAGTACCTGAGGCGAACCAAAGAGCTGATCATACAACTGACCAGTGAACACAGAAGGCAAGCTACACTTGATTGTTATATGGTACGAAAATCAAGCCAAGTGCCTTCAACAAGTGAAGCGTCACAGGCAAGCCCAGCGCCTTCAACCAGTGAGGCTTCCGCAGCTGACAGTCAAAATTAACTTTGCTTAATGAATTGTACAGTAATTTTAAGTTAATTTTAGTGTTGTGTTAGTATAGGTTATGTAAATTGTCAAGAATTTTTAACTTCAAGATGTATGGCAGCAATCAAGAAGATGAACAACAACAAGGTAAGTTGAGGTTTCTAGTTGAATATTTAATAATTATATGTGGCAAGGCAATTCAAATTATGTTGTTTGTAGTATAAAAATAGTTGGAAATGGTTAGTTTTGGACTCAGAGGTGAAAAAGTACCATTATCCGGAACACGTGACTATCTGGCTAGGGGTCCTTCCCATATAGTCCGGATAATCGAGTGGAGACAGTATATGAAGTTTCTGAAAATAAGATCAAAGGGAATGAAACAAATGAAAATTAAAGAGTCTTTTGCAAAGGTTCCAAGAAAGCTTGCATTGCCTCACCTGCAACTAACTCATCACATGTTGACCTAAATGTGTCAACATCTGAGGTTACCTTATCACCAATATTCTCCACTTCAGTCAACCCAACACCATCAACATCCACCACCACCTCTTCCATGTAAATAACTATGCTACATCAACAATGATCATCAGGACTTCTTCTAATGAGCACAAACAAAATACTGTCGTATTTATGCTATGAACCTGTCGATATTTCCCTTAGATTTCTTTCCTACATTTCTCATTTATGAACTTACACGGTAACCGACAGGCCTCATCCCCCAAGGGGTTCGTAAAGCAAGTGGTCCTCTGTATTAAGATTAACCACTGGACTGCGCCAACCGAGCAAACTCGGTCAGTGGGAAACTGCGCCAAACGAGAAAACTATTTTATATTATTTCGAACCCATTCAAAATATGTGCGTGGTAGATGGTGTACGAAATGAACTCTTAGGACCTCCAGTGAGAGGCAGCCATCTTTGAAAAAATTCCAAGAAAGCTCTAGGGCTGCTAAGTGGGTTAGCATGGATTGAGCAAACCATGAGTGGTCCATGCCAATCTGGCTCCCAAACACCTGTCTGATGCTGTGTTGAAAGATCATGCTCTGTTGATGAAATTCAGATCTTTTTGTTTGAAGAACATTGTGGGGGTTTTCTATTTTGCTTTCCCGACTGCAATGCATACGTCGCCAATGTACATGTGGCAGACGCTTCACGAAGCTGTCGGAATCAGCAGAGAAAATACGAGAGCACCCAGTACAGGGCCTTGGAGCAAGGTCGAGTTAGAGTCCTTGAGGGTCTCTTCTCAGACTAGCCTCACCTGGTTCTGGTCCACGTTGATCGTTGGAATCTCCTCAATGATTTAACACTTTAAGGGACTCCTAGGGTCCTCATCATATTTATAGTTTAGTGAATTAGGCAACTCGGTGTTGGAGACACTTGGAGCTGAAGTCTTGAGTAAATAGATGGCAGTATTCAGAAGTGGTTCAACGGAAACACCGCATAAAGCTTAACAGAAGTTTATTTACTAACTTAACCACTAATACAAAGGGTGCTTGATTTACTTTAGATTGGTGTCAGAAAGGCTATGGTTGCATTAGCAAGGCTCTTGACGTCTGGCTAATCGATTCGGATCCACTTGAGGCAAAACACCTAACTTGACACAGTTGACAGCCAATCATTAACACGGCAAACCTAACTGCCGGTATGCAAAGGGATCACAAGAGTTCCAACCGGATACTTGGGTAATGATGAGGAGCAATAAATCACAATAATACTCTGTCAATGGGATAGGCAATAACATGCACAATAATAATGTCACACAATAACTAAATGTGTGGTGTATGTGAAGCTCACATTCACAGATGAGTGTAATGTCTTGATACCACACAGATAAACATGCATACACTGTCGGGTATCTTCACCTATACCTGTGTCAGGTATGAGAAGGTGAGAACTGTGGTTGATACCTCAGATCAACACAGACAGACACAATAAAACAATGACAAGATCTTGTACTTACAGGTAGGCTACCTCTCTTATTCACTCACTCACTCAGGTACATTTATGCAAGAACTCATAGGTAGCCTGATAGCTGGTTTCCTCGTTATGACGTGGGACCATTTATGACAGGCTTTCCCACAAACTGTACTTGACACGGGGGTATTCACAGGAGGGCGTGCTGTATGTCAAACCGACACACGCACACACTTGGTGGCACTGGCGATGAGTAAGAGTGGTGACATCACGTGGTATGAGGCAGGGCGACTGGCGGCTCGAGGTACCGAGGTACTGAGGTACTAGCTACATGCTCTGGACAGTGGCGGCTGGCAGCTGCAGGTTATATGGTTACCATATAAGAGTATGGTAGGGAGCCGGTCGGCTGAGCGGACAGCACGCTGGACTTGTGATCCTGTGGTCCTGGGTTCGATCCCAGGCGCCGGCGAGAAACAATGGGCAGAGTTTCTTTCACCCTATGCCCCTGTTACCTAGCAGTAAAATAGGTACCTGGGTGTTAGTCAGCTGTCACGGGCTGCTTCCTGGGGGGTGGAGGCCCGGTCGAGGACCGGGCCGCGGGGACACTAAAGCCCCGAAATCATCTCAAGAAGATAACCATGTAGGTACACTGTACACTGTGGTAAAAGCCACACACAGGTTACTTAGGCAGCGGCACTCCTTAATTCACTCCAGGTCACTCACAACGATCTCAATTTGTCACAAGAGGTTACCTGATACCAGTCTGTTTTGCTCTGGTGATTTGTCACTAGGCTTCTGAACAATATAGTCATGATCACGATTCAAGGCGAGCGTTGGTATATCAAAAAGACTCTGAGTTTAACTTGACATTGAGAAATGGACGATGTTTAGTCTATTGGCCGATAGACAGAACAAGACACGTCCTCTGTGCACGGGCTCCCTTATGTGAATGCTCTTGTCAGCGGCTGCAGGGCATCTCGTGGGACACACACAAGGGATTACAATTTACCAATGGCATTGCAGCAAAGGAGCGAAAACCAATCATATTGATCGTTCCCTGATCAGTAGCAGAGGAGACATGAACACATCGCAACCACGTCATAGTTGTTATTCTCCATTGCACAGGTTAAGGCTGACCCCAAAGATCAGTCTGTTGCCTCGCTGGCATCTTTCCCTACTCTCTCACACCTGGCACCTCCTGTGTACTCACTGACCCTGTAGCAAGTATGCTTCCCTGTATCTACTTCCTGCCTGGACATACGGTGGCCTCCGTATTATAAACGTATTCCTGGTTAAGTGAGCATCCTGGAGATACCCAACATGGCAGTTTACTATCCAGGGTTAACAGAGATAGGGCCTGTGCACGAGATCGGTGCACTGTGCACTGCAATGAGTCATTCAAGTAAGTAATTATCAAAACAAGGCACCAAACCGAGAAGACTATGTAGCACCATCAAACGTGCGGAATAATCAGAGGGCGCTAAATATCACCAAGGATGCCAATACAAGAACAAAAACGCATAAGGCGTACGATATCAAAAGTATCCGAGTCACCAAGAATTCCATTGAGGGACAGGCGACCGCGAGGGGCCATCGGAAAGCAAGACACACGCTCGTCCTGGAAGTCAGGACATTCAAGGAGGACATGCACGACCGTAAGAGGGACAATGCAATTAGGACAATAAGGAGCAGGGCGGCGCTCCATCAAGAGACCATGGGTTAAGCGAGTATGGCCAATACGCAACCTCGCCAGAGCTGTTTCCCATCGCCGGTTACAGTGGTAGGAGGACGGCCACGAGGAAACACAACATTTAAGAGTACGTAGTTTGTTACCAGTAACAGACGACCAAGAAGCCTGCCAACAGGTAAGGATGGAGGAATGGATAACCGAGTAAAAGTCGGAATATGGAATACCTTTACGAGAGATGGGACAAGAGCAGACAGCTTCCTTGGCGACAGCATCCGCACGCTCATTTAAAGACACACCAATATGGCTGGGAACCCAACAAAACTCAACCAACTTAAATTTACTGTGAACAAGAAACAGCCAATGCTGGATCTCGACAACTACTGGATGAACCGGATTAACACTTTCGCGCGCGCGGCACTCAGGGGAAAAAAAAACCGATTGTGCGCGCGGCATTCTGGGCGCTCAAGTGTAAAGACAAAAAAGTGTATAAACTTTTCACGCTCCTAACATCAATTCTCAAGCTACGTATTTCATTTTGGTATCAATGTGTTGGCAATAAAATTCTCTACAAGATCATATGCATAAAATGTCACCAAAGCATTTGCTATCCCACCACGAAATAAATAAACACGAAGATGACTCGCCGTGACACCCAAACAGGAAGTAAATGTTCATACTCTTTCGTTTGTTGCCAGCTCCACAGTGATCCTACAGCATTGATTTTGATATCACTGAACTCGCAATAAAATTCCCCACCCAGACATATGCCTATCAATGTATAATTATGATACGGGGTGACCCGCACGAGTGTGGGAAGTGGCCGAAGCGTTAGCAGTGATTTCAGCAGCGACGACACTGTTGTGATGCAGTGCTTTGAAAGTTTATACTTATTTCACTGTCCTGACATTATTTCTGGAGCTACGTATTTCAATTTTTATAGCAATGTGTTCGCAATAGAAAGTTCTATAAGAACATGGGTAGAATTGGTCAACAGAGCGTCAAATAAATTTGCGGCGAATAAAATCTTACGCGTGTTTGTACCCGTGAACGTAAAAAGTTTTTACTTTGTTCATGTTTTTCAAGTTTATACTCGTTTCACACCATTTTTTTTTGTATAGTGTTCGGAATAAAATTCCCTACACAGACATATGCCTATCAAGTACAATTCTTGGGAATTCACAGCTGTAGAGACGGCCAAACACACACAACCGTACCCGCTCTGGATACTCCAACTCACACCCGCAACACCTGCAACACCCACAAAAAAAGTTTCTGGTGTTTCGTGTATACTTTAGTTTTCGTGCTACAGTTGTCATTTAGGTATCAAAATATTCCTAAGAAAATCGACTACAATACTACAACAACCTAGGACAATTATGTGTACTTACCAAAGGAAAGACGATTGTAGAAAAATAAGTTGAGAATTTTCTCTCCACTCCACCTCCTTCAGGTACCGATTCCTGAAGTTGCTCAACAGATGTTCGTAGGTGGAGTGAAGCTGGTGCGGGTGGTTACTTCTTGTCCACCCAATACACCCTTTTCCTGTGATAACTGGTGTAACACGGTATGACAAAGTGGAACATCGCATGTCTTGCATGCTATACCAGTTTCCTTCCTAATACCCGACTTTGAACACACTTGACACCTGCGACGTTTGGGGAGTTTTACAAGTTCATGCTTCAATTTGTAGTTCAGGCGAGTCTCTGATAAAACAACACGTCCCTGTTGTCTCTGTGTTGGTTGTACACTACAGTCTGAATCGTCGCTCTCACCATTGTCTTCAAACAACAGTGTAGCAGATGAAATATCTTCATCAGATTCATGGTCGGCTTCAGCACGAGGTGTAGACATGAAGAGAGGGCACCTCACACCCTACGGGCCAGGTGTTGACGGGTTAGCAGCAAGAAACACAGGACCAGTGTCATCAATTATGTCTGGAGCATGAACTAAATGAGGAGATGGTGTTGTTGTTGCAGGCCACTCTTCCTTGTCAAATTTCAATAAAGCCCAAATAGCAACCTCATGAAACTGGAGCAGAGTTAGTTTCTTTCGGTCATCTGTGTTGGCCTTGTACAATGCATAATCGTTTTGCAAAGCCATTTGCAGGAAATAAAAGGTTATTTTCTTTGTCCACTTGTGACATTTCCTGGCGAAATGGTAATACTTTACCATTTGATCAAAGTGGTCAACACCCTTCATGAACTTATTGTAGTCAATAATTGCCTTCGGTTTGTTCACCACAACCTGCTATAGTCCTGTTGTTCCATCTGGCCTACGAACTCGTTTTCGTTTTTGAACTCTATTTGTGTCTGCATTGTGGAGGTTGGTAATCATAGAGACAACTCGCTTGTCTTTCCACAGCAGAATGAAGGTGTTGTCCTTGCGGCGGTAGACTGTGGTATCCACATCAATCTTAGTCTTCACTATATGTTGCAGGTCTTTTGGGGCGCCACGTACGAGTCTAATTGTTCCACACGTGTAGACCCCCACTTCTCGCAACTTCTCTGTAATGGTAACAGAGTTGTAAAAGTTATCCATATAGAGGTGGTGCCCTTTGTTCAATAATGGCCGCATCAAACCAGTAACTGTTTCCAGAATGGTTTTACCAATGCCACAGTAAACCTCAAATCCATAAATGTAGCCAGATGTTGATTCGGCTAGCATATATAATTTTACGCCATATTTGTCTGGTTTGTTTGGATTGTACACTTTGAACGACAGCCGGCCTCGCCCTGCCATTGTGCCTTCATCCAAACATAACTCTTTCACTGGGTTATACACTTCTTGAAAACGGTGTTTCAGGTAGTCCATCACTGGTCTCACTTTGATCAATTTGTCTGCATTGTTCACTGGCACCGCATTGTTGTTGAACGTATGAAAAAACTGGCCTATGTGTTGAAACCGTCTGCTCGTCATAAACATGTTGAAGAATCTTGCATGCCATGGTTTATTTGTCTGCCAATACATGTGCATAGTTGGGAGCCTGTTTATTCCCATCAACATACACAGTCCTAAGTATCTTGCCATTTCTTTCAACTTCACCGGTTTCCATATATCATCGACATTTTCATTAGCCAGGCCGAATATCTGTAAGGCGTACAGATTTGTTTCATATGCCAAGAAATGAATCAACGCACGAGTAATAAACAACTGAATATATCCCAGTGCATTCGTGGGTTTGGTAATCCTTAGCCCTGGGGTTCCAGTAAAATCATCGAACAATGGTGGAATATTGTCCTCAAGCCACACAACACTGGCCCCAGGCTGGCGAGTACGTACCGGACGTGTATGCTTGCGAGGAGGCTGGGGTGCCTCATCTACCTCACTCGGTTCATCCTCACCTGATAATTCATAGGTTGAATCACTCCCACTATCAACAAATGGGGTTATTTTCAAACCACGAGTAGGAGGTCGTTTCCTTAGCTGGATTTTAGGCATGCACGCACCACGTGTGCGCCTTGTGGTGAGAGGCGGCGGTGCTGGTGCCCCCTCCTCCTCATCCTCTTCTGTTAGGCCTTCAGTGTCCTCCTCCGTCGATTCAGCCCCATGGGCTCCAGGCCCCCCAAATTCACATTCTTCTTCTAAATCCTCACCTTCTGCCTCACTTCCATCCAAATCCACTTGATCAAAGGCATCCAAGAGATTGGGAATCTTGGTGGGAGTGAGCCTCAATCCAGAGAACCTCCTATAGATGTCGGTAATCTTGTCTTTTCCAGATGAATCAGAGGCTCCTGTAGCCGAAACACTACTTGGGCCTGGTGCTGGATCCATTATTGATGAATGTAGTTGGTTACAAACACACAAAAACGGGTAAAAATCCTTGAAACCATGCGAGTTTGGCGCGCGAGGGGAGAGAGATGCGATCGTTCCATGTGACAACAAAATGGGCCTGTCACGTGACCCAGTAGGCCGATGTGACATTCGGCCTACCCGAAAGAACGGGAATTTCATGGCGCACAGTTTGAAACAAACCCCAAGTAAATCGGATTTAAGCTGGATTTTTTACTATTATTTTAATACGGACCGTAAATAAACGACGCGACCGCGCAACCGATAGAAATATAGCCGTCGTATATGTACGGGGTGGGCGCGCGAAAGTGTTAAAGGACCCGAGAACCATGAGGGCACTACGAGAGTCAACAACTACAAAGGAAGATTGACAACAAGAAAGCAGGAGACGAAGAGCATAGAGAATAGCATAAAGCTCCGCTGTAAAGATGCTAGTCTCCGGAGGTAAGCGACACATATAAGTGTGATCAGGATAAACAACAGAGTAGCCAACACCATCCGCAGACTTAGACCCATCGGTGAAGACAGAAACGGAGCAGGAGCGAGAAGAAAAATGCTCAAGGAAAAGTAGTTTTAGAACCGTTGGAGGGGTAAAAGCTTTAGTGATGCGGGTCAAGGATGCACAAAACTGCGAAAGGGGGACTCTCCACGAGGGCAAATAACGAACAACACAAGGAGAAACATTAAAAACACAAACGGAAAAAGAATCCTGTAAGCGAGTTAACTGGACAGAAAGAGGGAGGTGGTGAAGAGGAACAGGAACAGCAGGAGGGGTAAAAGTTAAAGCACAACAGAGGCGAGAGGAAGGATGTTGTAAGGACCGCGCAAGATAGCGAAGACAGTAGCAATCACGGCGGTCCTGGAGAGACAGGAAGCCAGTGTCAACATACAAGCTAAGGACGGGAGTCGAACGAAAGGCACCAGAACTGAGGCGCAACCCAGTATGGTGCAAAGCATCAAGACGGCGAAGAGCAGGAGGAGAAGTAGACGAGTAAGCAGGGCAACCATAATAGAGCTTAGACAGGATGAGAGAGGAATGTAAAGCAAGGAGAGTGCGCCTATCCGCTCCTCAAGAAGTATAGGACAATACCCGAAGGAGGGTAAGGGCCTTAGAGCACTAAACACGGAGGTAAGAGATATGGGGAGACCAAGACAAACGAGTGTCAAGGAATAACCCCAAAAGCTTCGCGGAATCTTTGTACTCAAGGGGATGACCATAAAGTGGCAAAGAGGGACGAAGAACGACCCGTTTCCGAGTAAAAGACATGGCACAAGTTTTAGAAGTAGAGAACTTGAAGCCATGATCGGTGGCCCAAGACGACACGGCATCAATCGCAAGTTGAAGCCGGCGTTGAAGGAGAGGCGAACCATCACCTTGACAGCAAAGGGTAAGATCATCGACATAGAGAGCGGAGAAGACACCTGAAGGAAGAGAGGAAAGAAGACCATTGAGGGCAACCAGAAAAAAGAGTAGTGCTCAGAACAATACCCTGAGGCACACTTTTGTATTGCTGAAAAGAGGCAGAGAGAGCGGTACCAAAGCGCACCCGAAAGGAACGACGAGAGAGGAAGCTGCGGAGAAAGAGAGGGAGTCGACCACGAAGGCCAAAAGAATGAAGCTGGGATAGAATATGATATCACCAAGTGGTGTCGTAAGCCTTTTCCAGGTCAAAAAGGACGGCAACAACGGAGGTCCTCCCAGCAAAAGCAGTACGAATATTGACCTCCAAGTTCACCAGGACATCTGTCGTGCTGCGGCACTTGCGGAACCCAAATTGAGAAGGGGAGAGGTGGTGATGGTGTTCCAGGAACCACATCAGACGAACGTTAACTATACGTTCAAAGAGTTTGCAGACACAACTAGTGAAGGCAATAGGGCGAAAGTCCTTAGGGGAAGTTCCCAGAGACCCTGGTTTGCAAACAGGGAGGGCAACGGCATCGAGCCAGTCCTCAGGGACTGACGATGACTCCCAGATCCGATTATACAGACTCAGTAAATACTGAGACGTGCACGGAGGGAGATGGCGAAGCATCTCATAATGAATACCATCGGAGCCCGCCGCCGTAGAACCGCAGAGGGCCAGGGCAGAACGAAGTTCAGAGAGAGAGAGAAGGGATCGTTATAGGAAAGTCGAAGACGAGTGCAGAAACCTAAAGGACGAGACTCAAGGACAGGTTTACGAAAAAGGAAAGATTGGGGAAGATGAAGACCAGAGCTAACAGAAGAAAAGTGGGAACCCAGTTCGGTAGCGACCTGCAACGGGTTCGCCACAAGACTACCACGGAGGTGAAGGACTGGTGAAACATCGGGAACGAACTTACCGCTATCTTGCGGATACGCTTCCAGATCTGTTGCAGGGGAGCTTCGGACGTAATTGTGGAGACATAAGATGCCCAACATTCACGTTTAGCCGTACGGATGGCCCTATGGACCACCGCATTCGCTCTCCGAAAGAAAAGAAAAGAATCGGCTGTCTGCCGACGGAGGTGCCTCTTCCAGGCTGCATGCTTACAGCGGACAGCCCGAGCACAATCTGCATTCCATCAGGGAACGCACTTCCGCGGACCCCGAGAGGAAGAGTGAGGAATAGAGCGGAGGACAGCGCTGAAGACAGTGTCATGAAAAAGGAGGAGAGCGTGAGGGAGAGGCAGAAGGGAGAGGTCAGAGAGAGCAGCACTGAGGGTAAATAGGTTCCAGTCCACTTTAGCAAACTGCCACCTAGGGAAGGAGAGGAAAGGACGGAAAGAGAAAAAGGAAATAAGGATGGGGAAATGGTCACTGTTGTGGAGGTCATCAAGAACCTGCCACGTGAAATCTAAGTAAAGAGAAGAAGAGCAAAGAGAAAGATCAAGACAGGAAAGGGAGCGAGTCCGAGAGTTCAAATGAGTGAGCTCACCAGAATTCAAAAGAGACAGGGAAGAAGAGAAGATAATTGGCTCAAGAAGGCGACATTGGGTATTCGTCAGAACATTATCCCAAAAAGAATGACGACAATTGAAATCACCCCAGCAGGAGCACAGGCTCCGGCAAGGAGTCCAGGAGGTGTTTCAGATCAGGAAGAGAAAGCGGGACACTCGGGGGGAGATAAATGGAACAAACTGTGTACCATTTTCCCACAAAGATACGAGCAGCAGAACAATGGAGAGGCAAAGGAAAAAGTAAAGGAAAAAGGGAACATCAGCATGAATCAAGAGAGCAGAAGAATTAGGAGCCCCAGCAACAGCTGGGGGGGGGGGGAGAGAAAGGAATACCCACGAAAACGACCAGGACGAGCACCAAGCATCGGCTCCTAGAGACAGACACAAAGGGGCGAAAACCGCGAAATTAGAAGTTGGAGTTCAAGGAAATTGGCGTAATAACCCCGAACGTTCCATTGAAGAATAGACAATGACGAGAAGAGAAAGGACAACAACAGAGAACAAGGAAGAAACAAAGGCGAAAGAGCAACATAGCACGTTAACCATCAAACCGCTAGGGGCCCAAATGGAATTCACACCCACAGGCGCAACAAAAAAAAAATCCAAAAAATTCTTTCGTCTTATAGAAGTGTTCATTTTTGTTCCCTGATAACGGAAAAAATAACAAAAAAATCGTACGTGGCATATTTTAGCCGCAATAGGGTAGGGAAGTGTGGCAAAAAAGGGGCGTTGGCAGAGCCTTTGCCAGATGAGGTCTACTCCGCCCGAGCTGTCAGACGGCAGTTGCCACAAATATAAGGTAAGGTAATTATCAAAAGAAGGCACCAAACCGGGAAGGCTATGTAGCACCATCAAAGTGTGAAATAATCAGAGGGCGCTAAATATTACTAAGAAAGCCAATACGAGAACAAAAACGCATAAGGCGAACGATATCAAAAGTATCCGATTCACCTAGAATTCTATCGAGGGACAAGTGACCGCGAGGGACGGTCGGAAAGCAAGACACACACTCGTCCTGGAAGGCAGGACATTCAACAAGGATATGCATAACCGTAAGAGGGACAACGCAATTCAGACAACAAGGAGCAGGGCGGCGCTCCATTAAGTGACCGTGGGTTAAGCGAGTATGGCCAACCCGCAGCCATGCTAAAGCAGTTTCCCACCGCCGGTTACGGTGGTAGAAGGAAGGCCACGGGGACACACTACGTTTGAGAGTACGCAGTTTGTTACTAACCACAGAGGACCAACAACTCTGCCAACGGGCAAGGATAGAGGAATGAATAACCAGATAAAAGTCAGAATAAGGAAGACCCTTACGGGAGATGGGACAAGAACGGACGGCTTCCTTAGCGGCAGCATCTGCACGCTCATTCAAAGAAACACCAATATGGCTGGGAACCCAGCAAAACTCTACCGATTTAAACTTACTAGAAATAAGAAACAGCCATTGCTGAATCTCGATGACCACTGGGTGGACAGGATTAAAGGACCCAAGAGCCATTAGGGCACTACGAGAGTCAACGACAACCACAAAGGAGGAATGAGAATGAGAAAGCAAGAGACGGAGAGCATAGAGAATAGCATAAAGTTCCGCCGTAAAGACGCTAGCCTCCGAAGGGAGGCGACACATATAAGTACGGTCAGGAAAAACAACAGAGTAGCCCACACCGTCCGCAGACTTAGACCCATCGGTAAAGATGGAAATAGAGCGGGAGTGCGAAGAAAAGTGCTCAAGGAAGAGGCTTTTCAGAACTGTAGGAGGGGTAAAGGCTTTAGTAATACAAGTCAAGGACGTACAAAACTTGGGAAGGGGGACTCTCCACGGAGGCAAGGAAGGAACAATACGAGGAGAAACATTAGAAAGACGAACAGAAAGAGAATCCTGCAAGCGAGATAACCGGACAGAAAGTGGGAGACAATGAAGAGGAACAGGAGCTACAGGAGGAAAAGTCAAAGCACGACAGAGGCGAGAGGAAGGATGCTGTAAGGACCGCGCAAGATAGCGAAGGCAGTAGCGGTCACGGCGGTCCTGGAGAGAGAGAAAGCCAGTGTCAACATACAAACTGAGGGCGGGAGTCGAACGAAAGGCACCAGAGCTGAGACGCAACCCAGTATGGTGCAAAGCATCAAGACGGCGAAGAGTAGAAGGAGAAGCAGAAGAGTAAGCAGGGCAACCATAATCGAGTTTAGACAGGACGAGAGAGGAGTGCAAATATAGGAGCGTGCGTCTATCCGCTCCCCAAGAAGTATGGGACAAAACCTTAAGGAGGTTAAGGGCCTTAGAGCACTCAACTCGGAGGCAAGAGATATGGGCTGACCAAGACAAACGAGTGTCAAAGACTAACCCCAAGAGCTTTGCGGAATCCCTGTACACAATGGGATGACCATAAAGCGACAAAGAGGGATGAAGAACAACATGCTTCCGAGTAAAGGTCATAGCACAAGTCTTAGATGCAGAGAACTTGAAGCCATGATCGGTGGCCCACGACGACACGGCATCAATCGCAAGTTGAAGCCGCCGTTGAAGGAGAGGTGAATCATCACCCTGACAGCAAAGGGTAAGATCATCAACATACAGAGCAGAGAAGACACCAGAAGGAAGAGAAGAAAGAAGACCGTTGAGGGCAACCAGAAAAAGAGTAGTGCTCAGAACACTACCCTGGGGTACACCCTCATACTGCCGAAAAGGGCCAGAGAGAGCAGTACCAAGCCGCACACGAAAGGAACGACGAGAGAGGAAGCTCTGGAGGAAGAGAGGGAGGTTCCCACGAAGGCCAAAAGAATGAAGTTGAGACAGAATGTGATACCGCCAGGTAGTGTCGTAAGCCTTTTCTAGGTCAAAAAGGACGGCAACAACGGAAGTCTTCGCAGCAAAAGCAGTACGAATATAGACCTCCAAGTTTACCAGGACATCCGTTGTGCTGCGGCACTTGCGAAAACCAAATTGAGAAGGAGAGAGGTGGTTATAGTGTTCTAAGAACCACATCAAACGAACGTTAACCATACGTTCAAAGAGTTTGCAGACACAACTAGTGAAGGCAATAGGGCGAAAGTCCTTAGGGGAAGTTCCCAGAGACCCTGGTTTGCAAACAGGGAGGGCAACGGCATCGAGCCAGTCCTCAGGGACTGACGATGACTCCCAGATCCGATTATACAGACTCAGTAAATACTGAGACGTGCACGGAGGGAGATGGCGAAGCATCTCATAATGAATACCATCGGAGCCCGCCGCCGTAGAACCACAAAGGGCTAGGGCAGATTGAAGTTCAGAGAGAGAGAAGGGATCATTATAGGGAAGGTGGAGAAAAGTACAGAAATTTAAAGGACGAGACTCAAGGAGAGGCTTACGAAGAAGGAAGGATTGGGGGAGATGAGAACCAGAACTAACAGAGGAGAAATGGGAACCCAGTTCAGTCGCAACCTGCAACGGGTCCGCCACAAGAGCACCATGGAGGCGAAGGACTGGGGAGACATCGGGAATGAACTTACCCGCAATCTTGCGGATACGCTTCCAGACCAGCGGAAGAGGAGTTTCGGAAGTAACGTAGAGACATAAGACGCCCAGCAAGCACGTTTAGCCGCACGGATGGTCCTACGGGCCACCGCACTCGCCTTCCGAAACAAAAGAAAAGACTCAACCGTCTGCCGGCGGCGATGTCTCTTCCAGGCTGCACGCTTACAGCGGACAGCCCGAGCACAGTCCAAATTCCACCAGGGAACGCACTTTCGCGTTCCCCGACGAGAGGAAGAGCGAGGAATAGAGTGCAGGGCAGCGTCAAAGATAGTGTCATGAAAAAGAAGGAGGGCGCGAGGGAGAGGTAAAACGGAGAGCTCGGAAATAGTAGCACGGAGAGTAAAAAGGCGCCAGTCAGCCTCGGCAAACCGCCACCGAGGGAAGGAGAGAGGAGGGCGAAAGGAGAAAAAAGTGACAAGGATAGGAAAATGGTCACTGCCATGGAGGTCATCAAGGACTCGCCACCCGAAATCTAAGGAAAGGGATGACGAGCACAGAGAAAGATCGAGACAAGAAAGGGAGCGAGTCCGAGAGTCCAAATGAGTGGGCTCACCAGAATTAAGAAGGGATAGGGAAGAAGAGAGGATGAAAGGTTCAAGTAGGCGACCCCGGGTGTTTGTCAGCACATCACCCCAAAGGGCATGACGACAATTGAAATCACCCAGCAGGAGCACAGGCTCCGGCAAGGAGTCTAGGACGTGTTTAAGATCGGGAAGAGAAAGTGGGACAGTGGGGGGAAGATAAATGGAACAAACTGTGTACCATCTACGCACAAAGACACGGGCGGCAGAACAGTGGAGAGGCGAGGAAAAAAGTAAGGGGACAAAGGGAACATCGGAACGAATCAAGAGAGCAGAAGAATTATGGACCCCAGCGACAGCTGGGGGAGGGGAGAGAAAAGAATAGCCACGGAAGCGACCAGAACGAGAACCAAGCATCGGCTCCTGGAGACAGACACAAAGAGGCGAAAACTGTGAGATGAGAAGTTGAAGGTCAAGGAAATTGGCGTAAAATCCACGGATGTTCCACTGAAGAAAAGACATCACTAAAGAGAGAGAGGAGAGTAACAGAGCAAAGAAACAAAGGTGAAGAAGGAACACAGCACGCTAAAAAAGCACAGAGTCAGGATCAGGGTCAGCAAAGTCAGGATTAGGGGGCATGGGTAAACTGAGTAAAGAAGGAGGGCAAGTAGCGGAAGGACGGACCAGAGGTGGACGAGCAGGGCCTGGAGGAGAAGGAAGGGGAGGAGGGGGAGCAGAAAGAGGGGAGCGCACCTCCTTGAGGATACCTTACCTTACCTTGAGGTGCTTCCGGGGCTTATCGTCCCCGCGGCCCGGTCATCGACCAGGCCTCCTGGTTGCTGGACTGATCAACCAGGCTGTTGGACGCGGCTGCTCGCAGCCTGACGTATGAGTCACAGCCTGGTTGATCAGGTATCCTTTGGAGGTGCTTATCCAGTTCTCTCTTGAACACTGTGAGGGGTTTGCCAGTTATGTCCCTTATGTGTAGTGGAAGCGTGTTGAACAGTCTCGGGCCTCTGATGTTGATAGAGTTCTCTCTCAGAGTACCAGTTGCACCTCTGCTTTTCAACGGGGGTATTCTGCACATCCTGCCATGTCTTCTGGTCTCATGTGATGTTATTTCTGTGTGCAGGTTTGGGACCAGCCCCTCTAATATTTTCCACGTGTAAATTATTATGTATCTCTCCCGCCTGCGCTCAAGGGAATACAGATTTAGGCTCTTTAGTCGGTCCCAATAGTTTAGATGTTTTACCGAGTGGATTCTAGCAGTAAAGGATCTCTGCACGCTCTCCAGGTCAGCAATTTCACCCGCAGTGAAAGGGGCTGTCATTGTGCAGCAGTACTCCACTCTAGAGAGCACAAGCGTTTTGAAAAGTGTCATCATCGGTATAGCATCTCTAGTGTGAAAAGTTCTTGTTATCCAACCTGTCATTTTTCTTGCAGTTGTGACGGCTACTTTATTGTGTTCTTTAAAGGTAAGGTCTTCCGACATGAGTACACCCAGATCCTTTACATTGCCTTTTCGTTCTATGTTATGATTTGCCTGAGTTTTGTACGTGGTTTCAGTTTTTATATTTTCATTTTTTCCATAGCGCATGAGCTGGAACTTGTCTTCGTTAAACACCATATTATTTTCTGTAGCCCATAGAAAGACCTGATCTACATCTGACTGGAGGTTCGCCGTGTCCTCTATGTTGCCTACTCTCATGAAGATCCTAGTGTCATCTGCAAAGGATGATACAGTGCTATAGGTTGTGTTCTTGTCTATGTCCGATATAAGGATGAGAAAAAGTACTGGAGCAAGCACAGTACCCTGGGGGACTGAGCTCTTAACGGTTGACGGGTTGGATTTTATTTTGTTGACTATTACACATTGGGTTCTGTTGGTCAGGAAATTGTAGATCCATCTGCCTACTTTTCCGGTAATTCCTTTTGAGCGCATTTTATGGGCAATAACACCATGGTCACATTTATCAAAAGCTTTTGCAAAATCTGTGTAAATTACATCAGCGTTTTGTTTGTCTTCCATAGCATCTAATGCCATATCATAGTGGTCCAGCAACTGCGACAGGCAAGAGCGCCCTGTTCTGAAACCATGTTGTCCGGGGTTATGGAGATGCTGTGATTCCATGTATTTTGTGATCTTACTTCTTAGCACTCTCTCAAAAATTTTTATGATGTGCGATGTTAGTGCTATCGGTCTGTAATTTTTTGCCTCTGCCTTATTTCCTCCTTTATGAAGTGGTGCTATCTCTGCTGTTTTTAGTATATCAGGAATAACGCCAGTATCTAGGCTTTGTCTCCACAGAATGTGAAGGGCCTGCGATAGTGGTTTTTTACAGTTCTTGATGAATATGGAGTTCCAAGAATCCGGGCCTGGTGCGGAGTGCATAGGCATACTGTTTATGGCTTCTTCAAAATCCAGTGGGGATAGGGTGACGTCTGATATATGATTTGATGTTGGTATCATATCCATGAAAAATTCATTTGGGTTATCGATCTTTAGTGCGTTTAATGGCTCGCTGAAGACAGAGTCGTATTGCTTCCTCAGTAGCTCGCTCATTTCTTTGTTGTCATCGGTGAAAGTTCCATCTTCCTTTCGCAGGGGCCCGATACTAGATGTGGTTTTTGATCTTGATTTTGCATAGGAGAAAAAATATTTCGGGTTTCTCTCTATTTCACTGATGGCCTTTTGCTCTCTTTCCCTCTCCTGCGTTTTGTATGATTCTTGTAGCTTGAGTTCAATTTTTCCTATTTCGCTACCTAACCTTCTTCGCCGTTCCTGAGATAGGGTGCGACTCTCAAGTTGTACCGCGATTCGTTTTCTTCGCCTATATAGGGAACGACGTTCTCGTTCCAATCTGCATCTCTTCCTCTTTTTTCTTAGGGGGATGCGGTTTGTACATATTTCTAGTGCTACTGAGCTTATTTTTTCCAGGCACTGGTTCAGGTTCGCATTTCCTAGCTGTTCTTCCCAGTTTATTTCTGTGAAGTCCTGGTTTATTTGCTCCCAGTTTATCTGTTTATTATTGAAGTTGAATTTGCTGAAATCTCCTCCACCGGGAATCTGGACTGGTTTTGAAGGTCTATTCCCCATGGTTGTCATAACTTCAATTAAGTTGTGATCTGAGTAACAGGTATTTGTAATCATTATGTTCCTGATCAATTCATCATTATTAGTGAAAATGAGGTCCAGCGTGTTCTCCTTCCTGGTTGGTTCTACTATTTGCTGGTTTAAGGCAAACCTGTCGCACATCCGTAGCAGGTCATTTGCATGTGCCTGTTCATTAAGGCTACTTCCTGGTATTCTTTCTGATATTACTGTATTAGCCAGGTGCTTCCATTTCAGGTGCCGTAGGTTGAAGTCCCCAAGCAGAATGATGTTCGGAGCTGGATTTGTGAGGTTTTCCAAGCAGTGTTCTACTTTCATTAGTTGGTCTTTAAACTGCTGAGGGTTTGCCTCCGGTGACTTATATACAAGGACAATAACTACATTTATAATCTCTATTTTGATTATCAGCACTTCCACCATATCATTCGAGGTGTTTAGCAGCTCAGTACAGATGAGTGTGTCTTTGATGTATAGGCTGACCCCACCCTGAAGCCGGTGTTTCCTATCACATCTGAAAAGATTGTACTCTGAGATCCATATTTCACCATCATGGTAGTCCTTTGTGTGGGTTTCTGTTAGGGCTGCAAACACTGCATTTGCCTCATGAAGGAGACCATCTATAAAGTGAACTTTGTTGGATTTGCGTGTTTTTATACCTTGAATGTTGGCAAATATAAATGATGTTATCGTGGTAGTGGAAGTGCTGGATGCCTTACTTGGTGTTAATATCTGAGGCTCTGGTAAGGGGGCCACTGTGTTTGCGTCCAGGGTGTGTTGTTTTCGAAGTGATTCGTCCAGTTTCGGTAGTGGGGCGAGTGTTGTGTGTAGTACCTGTGTGTTTGTTGGTAATGTGTATTCCAGACTTGTGGGTATCTCCCTTCCCCTCTGTAATCCTGTGGTGGTTCCATCTGACTGTTCCTCTCTCTTATATTTTCTGCTCTGTTTCTGCCTTCCTCTAAAAAATTGCCAGTAGTGTCATACTGATTTTCCCGTCTATAACGTTGTGTACCTCTCACGTGGAATTCCGGACACTGAAGATTGTAGCATTTTTTGTCCCTAATTGAAAATTGACATAATTTGGGGTGGAAGTATCTACACCCTGTTCCAAAACGGCATGTACCCCTCGCCAACATGTTCCTGCATTTTCGAGGATGCAGAAAATGGCATTTTGTTCCTAATTTTCCATATTTGCATATTCCTTTAGCGTAGAATTTGCAAATGTGTTCCGGTTTTGCGTTTTTCAAGGTATTTATATCTGTGTCTGTCTTGTCTACCTCTTTATTGGAGCCATCTCCGCTTTTCGTCCCAATTCCTTCATTTATGCACTCTGTCTCACTGTTGCTCACATCGTTTATATTACCTGACTCTGCAATATTGCTGCTATTATGTACTACAATACCCTCTTCCTCCACATTACTGCTGCGGTTCTCTAAACTATCTGTTCCTGGGTTTTGGTCGTTAACCAATGTTGTCTTATCCCAGTCTGCATATATCACTGGTAGCTTGTCTGTGAATGGTAATCTCTGTGACTCGGGAATGTTTTTCATCAGTTTAGTTATGTTCTCTAACATTAATCTGTCATCTCAGCAAGGGCAGTAACCGAGATGGAACTGGGGGCTAAAGACACCCCCACAGTAGGAACAGGGGGCACCACCACCGAAGCGGGAGGGGAAGGAACGATAGAAGCAGAGATAGGGGGCGAAGAAGAAAGCGAAGCTTTCTTACCGACAGGGGAGGAGGAAGGAGAGGACCCAGGTTTCCGCTTCTGACTCAAAGAAACAGGCGTCCCAGCAGCAACGTACTGGGCAACAGACTCCAGAGTCTCGATAGGAGAAGAAGAGCGAGAGCGAACAACACAACCATCAGGAGAGCGATGGACGTCGGCCCGCACAGTCAGGCGGCGTGGAGAGCCAAGAGACGGAGGAGAAGGACTAGTAGGAGAGGAAATAGAACACACAGGAGATGTGACAGACTGGGTAGAATGAAGGGGAGCCCTAGACAGAGAACCAGGAGGGGGACCCTTCGGGACAGAACTGAGGGAAACAGGGGAGGCGGTGGTGGGCGTGTCTGGGTCTAAGGCTTGGAAACGGTTGTGAGACTGAGGGAAGCGGGAAGGACGAGGAGGGGAAGAGCGCACCACTCGAGCATAGGAGACACCAGCGAAAGAGGGGAGACGATGAACTTGGCGCCGAGCCTCAGGAAAAGACAAACGGTCCCGGTGCTTCAAGTGGAGGACAGCCGCCTCAAGTTTGTAACGAACACACGCACGGGAGAAGGTAGGGTGGGCCTCACCGCAATTGAGGCAGCGGGCCTGGGGGGAAGTGCACTCTAACTTAAGAGTGACCCTCGCTTCCACACAGGGGACAGAGAGAGACAGGACTAGAGCACCTGAGGGTACCATGCCCAAACTTCCAGCACTTACCGCAGAGCCGAGGAGATGGAATATACTCCTGGACGGAGCACCTGGCACCAGCGAGAATAACAGAGGATGGAAGGGTCCTACCATCAAAGGTAACCTTCACAACCCGAAGAGGCAGACGGCGATGACCACGAGGGGGACGAATAAATGTATCCACTTGGAGGACAGAATGACCTTGGGCCTCGAGGACATGTTTGATATCCTCGTGGCAGTCCCTAAGATCCCTAACACCGGTCGCAACATGGTGCGGGAGGAGAACAGTGCCCACACTGGCATTCAACCGGGCGTTCGAGACCCGAACAGGGGTTTCACCAAGGCAGGATAAGGTGGCCAAGCGAGTGGCCGCATCCTGAGAAGGAGCAGCAACGACACGGGTACCAAGACGAGTGGGGTCGAAGGTGACAGAGGCATCCACGGAATCGACAAGATGCCTATGAAGGGAAAAATCGTCAGGAGGAGTTGAGTCGAAGGGTTGGAGGTCAAAATACTTAGTCCATGTAGCAGGACCAAACAAAGCATGGAACGAAGGAGGATGGGAAGGAAGCATATGAGAGCGGCCGTGGCGGGGACGGCGATGAGAACCCGTAGAGAGAGACGGGTCGAAAGGCGCAGTAGTCGCAAGAAGAGATGGAGCCGTGCAAGGGGACGAGACGGTCACCACAGCAGGCTTGGAGCTCGACCCAACCACAGAGGAGGGAGGGGAGCAGGGAGGAAGAGTCCGGTCTGGGCCTAAACCGGGCTCTGCAGTGGAGGCTACAGATCCCGGTCTTCCAGGACGGTCCGACTCAGGGGCCTGGTCGCCCACCCCATGAGCCTGGTTAGAAGTAGTCAAGTCGTCATCCATATAGCAAACTAATAAAAGGGATGGGACCCGGAACCAAGGGATACCACCTACCAGGGCAGCCAGGGAGGCCGAGCGCGGGCCAGTGCAGGAAGGGTGTGTCGTCCCCAGCGGTGCTCCCCCTTTTCAACAGGGGAGTCCTACTACTTCGTGCATTCTCCCACACTGGTGCTAAGACCCCAGTCCCCCTATCGCCCTAGCCTGGACACCCAACCATCCACTCAGGGCGGCCTCTCACAGGCGACCCCTCCAGCGGGTGGTCCGATGGCTCACAAGGCCCCTACATGGTGCCCTTCAGCACGTACACCACCCAAAGAGGGGGCAGGAGAGGGGGCACAGGCAACCCACACCGGTCCCAGGGAGGTGTACGTGAGCCCCTCACCATGGCAAAGAGGCACCACGGAGGGGTGCCACAAATATATTATTACCTAATTATTTCATGTCTCTGATTGATTTTTTCTTAGTTTTTTTGCAGTAATATTATTCCATACAGTGAATTGTGGTATATTTATATTATAAAATGTGTGAACCATCGCTGTACTCAAAATTATGGTGTGCATATTAGTGATTCAATTATTATGTTCATAAAACAATAAACAAATAGTTTTGCTGTTGTTACACTATATACACAGGTTATATATAAGTATCTGCATGTTTTGTTCACCATAACGAACTACTAAGTTGGTCTTGTGAGTCAAAAAGCAACGAGGAGTGACCGCCAAACACCAGCGAGCCACTCACTGCCACTCCCTCCCTCAACACCACCTTACTCACCCTCATTCACCTCCCACAATACTGTTTTTGCATTTATTCACTATACACAGACGTTATATATATGTATTTACATGTTTTATTCACCATACCTGTACAAATAAGCTGGTATGGTGCCCAAAGACGATAGTGGCCATCAGTAAACAACATGCCAAGTCGTGCAGATGACGCTCCTCCCTCACCAAAATGGCGGCTCCCAACCTACTCCTCTCGCTGTTATCTCACACTATACACACGTTATATATAAGTATCTACATTTGTGATCACCATAGCGAACCACTAAGCTGGTATGGTGAGTGCAGTCAATAAATGGTGGCCACACACAGTCAGAAGACGACTTCCACAACCCTCCCTCCACATCCTTACTCCTCCCTCAATGGAGTACAGCGCTAAATATCACCACAATCACGCTATTATCAGAAACCTGGTCAGTTTTATCAGTCAGGGGGGCTTCAGTAATACTTTCACTGCTAAATAATAGCAATATCATTTATATTATGGCATTTGTAGGCGATGCTGTGGTCACAAGCTGAACAGCGGTGCTGAGAGCTCATGCTGCGTGCGCCAGCCTTGGTGGTTTGCTCAATACTCACTCTCTAACACCCAAGAAAGCTGGCCTGGATTTTTTTTCTAGGTGGCATCTGGCAACTATCGGTCGTGGCTGTACTATAGCTGCCCCTATCCCAGGCGGGGCTTTTAAATTATAGCGCTAGACACGAAATCATATATAAATGATGTGCGCGGTTTCGGTTTTGTCACTGATATCATTTATATATGATATGCGCGGTTTGAGGGTTAAAGAATATCAGGGTCAGCAAAGTCAGAGTTAGGAGCCATGGGTAAACTGAGCAAAGACGGAGGGAAGGAAGCGGGAGAACAGACAAGAGGTGGGGGGGGCGGGGTCCGGAGGAGGAGAAGGAAGAGGAGGAGACAATGGAGGGGAGCAGTCAAGGACAGCAGCAGGAAGAGGGGGAGTAGAAAGAGGAGAGTGCACCTCAGCAAGGGCAGCAACCGAGAGGGAAGCGGGGGCCAAAGTAACGTCCATAGCAGGAACAGGGGGCGCAACCACCGAAATGGGAGGGGAAGGAGCGTGAGAGGCAGAAGTAGGGGTCGAGGAAGAAAGCGAAACCTTCTTACCCGCTGGGGAGGAGGAAGAGGAGGAGCCAGGCTTACACTTCTGACTTAAAGAGACAGGTGTCCCAGCAACTACGTACTGGGCAATGGATTCTAGCGTCTCAACAGGAGAAGCTGCACGAGAGCACAAACGACGGCCGTTTGGAGAGCGATGGACATCAGCCCACACCGACAGGCGGCGGGGAGAGTCAAGAGACGGAGGGGAAGGAACAGAAGGAGGAACGGAGGGAGACGAGGAAGAAGACACAGGAGACAAGACAGACTGGGTAGAAAGAAGGGGAACCCCAGACAGAGGACCAGGTGGTGGATCCTTCAGGACACAACTCAAAGGAACAGAGAAGGGGGCAGTGGGCGTATCAGGGTCCAAGGCCCGGAAACGGTTGAGAGTCTGAGGAAGGTGGGAAGGACGAGGAGAGGAAGAGCGCAACACGCGAGCATAAGAGAGTTTAGCATAAAGCGAAACCAAACTCTCACAAGTCGAGCCTGGCCTCGGGCCGGGCTTGGGGAGTAGTAGAACTCCGAGAACCCCATCAACCAGGTATCAACCAGACGGGAGCCGGTGAACCTGGCGCCTCGCCTCAGGAAAAGATAAATGCTCCCGGTGCTTCAAGTTGAGGACGGCTGCCTCAAGCTTGTAATGGACACACGCAAGGGAGAAGGTAGGATGGGCCTCACCGCAGTTGAGGCAACGAGCCCGGGGAGAAGTGCACTCCGACTTAGAGTGACCTTCACCCCCCACACAAAGGACAGAGAGAGACAGTCCCAGAGCAGCGAAGGGCACCATGCCCAAACCTCCAGCACTTGTTACAGAGCCTAGGAGAAGGAATGTACTCCTGGACAGAGCACCTGGCACCAGCAAGAATGACAGAGGGTGGAAGGGTCCTACCATCAAAGGTAATCTTCACAACCCGAAGGGGTTGACGGGGACTACCACGAGGGGGACGAGTAAACGTGTCCACCTGGAGAATAGAATGGCCCTGGGCATCAAGGATATGTCGAATATCGTCGTGGCAGACTCGCAGATTCCGGACACCGGTCGCAACATGGGGCGAAAGGAGAATAGTGCCAACACTGGCGTTCAACTGAGCGTTCTTTGAGACCTGAACAGATGTCTCGCCAAGGCAGGATAAGGCAGCACAGCGGAGAGGCCGCATCCTGAGAAGGAGCAGCAACGACACGTGTACCGAGACGAGTGGGATTGAAGGTAACAGAGGCATACACGGAATCAACGAGATGTCGATGGAGGGAGAAATCGTCAGGAGGCGCAGAATCAAGAGGGAGATCAAAATATTTGGCCCACAAGCGGGACCAAACAAGGCTTGATAGGTATCAGAACGAGAAGGAATTGAGCGAGTGCAGCCGTGACGAGGATGGCGTTGAGAACTCGCAGAGAGAAAGAGGGGTAAAAGGCGCAGTAGTTACAACTAGAGATGTAGCCGCGCCAGGGGACGAGGTAGTCACCACTGGGGGCTTGGGGCTCGACCCAACCACAGAGGAGGGAGGGGAGCCGAGGGGAGGAGTCAGAGAGGCCAATGGAGGAGCAAGGCCGGGGCCCAATGCAGCGGAGGCTACAGAGCCGGTCTTCCAACACGGACCGACTCGGGGGCTTGGTCGCCCACCCCACGAGCCTGAGAAGGTAGAAGAGAAACAGTAGAACCAGTATACATCATCGCTACGAGAAAAAATTTATTCATGAATGTGCCCCCACACCCACCATGGAGCCACAATTAGAGGCAGGACACCCGACAAGAAGCTATCGCCGATCATGCGGGGCCTCCTAGGGGTGCGTCGTGAGTATACGACCCACAAACACCATCTTAAGAACCGACAGTCCATCGAGATCGGGTTCAGTGACAAAAGGGGGATTGACAATAAAAATGTCATTTTGCATTTCAAATGTGAAATGCAAAGTGCCGATAGCACAGGCACTCGGTACTGTGTGGAGGAAGAGCTTGGACACGGGGGAGATACCAGATGCACTTAAAGTAGCAGACATAGCCCCTCTACACAAGGGAGGAAGCAAAGCATTGGCAAAGAATTATAGACCAGTTGCACTAACATCGCACATAATAAAAGTATTTGAGAGAGTGATTAGGAGTCAGGTTACCAATTTCATGGAGACCAATGACTTCACAACCCAGGCCAACATGGATTCCGAGCGGGAAGATCGTGCCTCTCACAGCTACTTGA
>WNGS01006999.1:0-48982 GCA_020271785.1 Procambarus virginalis
CCAATAAACTCACTACAACAATAAACCTCACTACAACAAAAAACTACATCAATAACCACTACAACAACAAACAACACCATCTGTGTATATATTCAGTCATGTGTGTTTATATTTTAACCATGTGTGTTTTATATTTCAGTCATGTGTGTTTAAAAATATTTTTTAGTCATGTGTGTTTATATTTCAGTCATGTGTGTGTTGACATTCAGCCATGTGTGTTGACCTTTCAGCCATGTGTGTTGACCTTTCAGCAATGTGTTTTTATATTTCAGCCATGTGTAGTATATTTCAGTCATGTGTGTTTATATTTTCAGTCATGTGTGTGTGTTAATATTTCAGAAACACATATCAATATATTCCAAATGTTTAATGTTATATAGCTTTCGTTTAAAACTTATAATGTTTTTTTCTGAAATTTTATTCAGCTGAGATTAAATGGTAACTTAACACTGATTATTTTGTAAATTTATCACAGGCAGAAATATCCAGATTTGTTCCACCCTAACTAAATTTATTTATATAGGATATCTTATTATGTTAGACTTTGAGAAATAACTTTCATCATATCTTTCCTCATCGATCGTTCAAGGATCGGCGAATAATAATAATAATTTGATTGTACTCTTGGGAGAAAATGGCCACCATAAAGCCAATGGATCTTCTAGAAAAATCAGGAAAGTTTCTGCACCATGGCCGGAAACTGTTGGGCAACTATGTGCAGTGGGCGAGCCCCACCTGGACCCTTCAGCTCATCCTTCAGTGCGCCACGGCCTTCGTTTTTGCAGGACTTGTTCTTGCTTCTACAGCCATAGGATAGTTCGGGGGGAATATTGAGTGTAAATCGCAGTCGGGCGGTTTGACACCCCTGACAGACGAGGATAAAATTTCTGTATGCTTACAGTATACGAGATATGACGCCCACTCTGACGGAGGAGCCAACGCCAGCGGCACCACCGACTACCCGTGGATGCCCTGGCTGTATCTCCTCCTCTTAATAATAACATTCATCCCTGTCCTAGTCAAAAAATATTTTGAGCACGCACTGCTAGAGAAGTTTATCCAAGAGTTCGTCGATCAAAAGTTGGAAGGTGAAGAAAAATATATAAGATATTGGAAGGAGAGTGTTGGCACACATCAGGGGCAACTATGGGCGCCCGTTTTCATATCCGTGTCTTGCCTCGTGGTGAATGTCATAAGTTTTTTTCTTTTAGATGCGTCATCAGCGGGAACGTTCCACGAGATGGGCAAACATTTCCCCTACACCAGGGACGCTAGTAACTCTAGCAATGAGTTCTCACGGATGTTCCCTCCCACCGGACTATGTTCCATCACTCCCAAGATGGCACTTGCTGTATAAAGTACAGAAAACTACGGCTGCAATTTGCCATATAATTGGGTTTATGAAAAGATACAAATTTGTTTATTTTGGTATTTTATTACTCTGTTAATTTCAAGTTCGGTTTTTTTATAATATATATAACGGGTCCATATAGACGCCGGTAATTAATGGTCTCGAATGACTTAACCGAGTCTCAGCAGAAACGCCTGGTAGAGGAATGGAACGGTGATGACCTCTACGTGCTGTATTGCACGTAGAACATGGTGCACAATACTACTGCAGCTCAGTGTTTAAACATTATTGTGGGATTTCAAGAGGAGCTGGAGCGGGAGTGGGCAGATGAGATGGTGTGAGACCGCAGTTAGTCTCACCTCACACATGTGGACCACAAGTGGTTGGTAGAGGCGGGATCAAATAGCCACAGCTCAACCCCCACAAGTACAACTTGCTGAGTATAGTCCGGTCTACAAGTAAAAATTTCCATAAAAGGGCAGTCGACTGAGGCACATCTGAGATCATTCCGGACGTAGGATCGAACCCTCATCACGGCCCTTGTGGAATTGTTCATTTACCATAAAGGATATTTATTAAGACTGATTAAAATGATTTACATCAATTTACATTAAAACTCATGAGGAGGGATGAGACAACAGTCAGCAGTTGCGTGTGTGTGTGTGTACTCACCTATTTGTGCCTGCAGGATCGAGCATTGACTCTTGGATCCCGCCTTTCTACCCATCGGTTGTTAACAGCAATGACTCCTGTCCCATTTCCCTATCATATCTCGTTTTAAAATTATGAATAGTGTTTGGTTCTACAACCTGTTCCTTAAGTGCATTCCATTTTCTCACTACTCTCACGCTAAAAGAAAACTTCCTGACATCCCTGTGACTCACCTGAGTTTCCAGCTTCCACCCATGTCCCCTCGTTCTGTTACTATTCTGTGTGAACATTTTATCTGTTTCCACCTTGTCCATTCCCCTGAGTATTTTATACGTTCCTATCATATTCCTACTTTCCCTTCTTTTTTCTAGTGTCGTAAGGCTCAGTTCTTTCAGGCGCTCTTCATATCCCATCCCTCGTAACTCTGGGACGAACCTCGTTGCAAACTTCTGAACCTTTTCCAGTTACTTTATGTGTTTCTTCAGGTGGGGGACTCCATGATGGTGCGGCATACTCTAAGACTGGCCTCACGTAAGCAGTGTGAAGCGCCCTTAAAGCCTCCTCACTTAGGTTTCTGAATGATCTAACTTTTGCCAGTGTAGAGTACGCTGCTGTCGTTATCCTATTCATATGTGCTTCAGGAGTTAGATTAGGTTTTACGTCCTTTTGCCAGTGTAGAGTACGCTGCTGTCGTTATCCTATTCATATGTGCTTCAGGAGTTAGATTAGGTTTTACGTCCACACCCAGAACCTATTTGTGATTACAAATAGGTTCCTGCTTGCGGTGGTTGAGCTTTGGCTCTTTGGTCCTGCCTCTCAACTGTCAATCAACTGGAGTACAGGATCCTGAGCCTACTGGGCTCTATCATATCTACATTTAAAACTTTGTATGGAGTCAGCCTCCACCACATCACTGACTAATGCATTCCATCCGTTAACTACTCTGACACTGAAAAAGTTCCTTCTAACGTCCCTGTGGCTCATGGGGTACTCAGTTTCCACCTGTGTCCCCTTGTTCGCGTCCCACCAGTGTTGAATAGTTTATCCTTGTTTACCCGGTCTATTTCCCTGAGGATTTTGTAGGTTGTGATCATGTCTCCCCTTACTCTTCTGTCTTCCAGTGTCGTAAGGTGCATTTCCCGCAGCCTTTCCTCGTAACTCATGCCTCTTAGTTCTGGGACTAGTCTAGTGGCATACGTTTGTACTTTTTTCCAGTTTCGTCTTGTGCTTGACATGGTGCGAGCTCCATGCCTGGGCCGCATACTCCAGGATTGGTCTTACATATGTGGTGTACAAGATCCTGAGTACTCACTTATTTGTACTCACCTATTTGTACTCACGATGCTTGCAGCATCGAGCACTGACTCTTGGATCCCGCCTTTCCAGCCATCGGTTGTTTACAGCAATGACTCCAGTTCCATTTCCCTATCATACCTAATTTTAAAATTATGAATAGACTTTGCTTCCACAACCTGTTCCCCAAGTGCATTCCATTTTTTCCACTACTCTCGCGCAAAAAGAAAACTTCCTAACATCTCTGTGACTCATCTGAGTTACCAGTTTCCACCCATGTCCCCTCGTTCTGTTATTATTACGTGGAACATTTCATCTATTTCCACTTTGTCAATTCCCCTGAGTATTTTATGTCCCTATCATATCTCCTTTCTCCCTCCCTCTGTGTGTGTACTCACCTAATTGTTCTCACCTAATTGTGCTTGCGGGGGTTGAGCTTTGGCTCTTTGGTCCAGCCTCTCAACTGTCAATCAACTGGTGTACAGATTCCTGAGCCTACTGGGCTCTATCATATCTACATTTGAAACTGTGTATGGAGTCAGCCTCCACCACATCACTTCCTAGTGCATTCCATTTACTAACTACTCTGACACTGAAAAAGTTCTTTCTAATGTCTCTGTGGCTCATTTGGGTACTCAGCTTCCACCTGTGTCCCCTTGTTCGCGCCCCTCCAGTGTTGAATAGTTCATCCTTGTTTACCCGGTCATTTCCCCTGAGGATTTTGTAGGTTATGATCATGTCCCCCCTTACCCTTCTGTTTTTCAGTTTCGTAAGTTGCATTTCCCGCAGCCTTTCCTCATAACTCATGCCTCTTAGTTCTGGGACTAGTCTAGTTGCATACCTTTGGACTTTTTCCAGCTTCGTCTTGTACTTGACAAGGTACTCCAGGATTGGTCTTACATATGTGGTGTACAAGATTCTGAATGATTCCTTACACAGGTTCCTGAACGCCGTTCTGATGTTAGCCAGCCTCACATATGACGCAGACGTTATTCTCTTTATGTGGGCTTCAGGAGACAGGTTTGGTGTGATATCAACTCCTAGATCTTTCTCTCTGTCTGTTTCATTAAGTACTTCATCACCTATTCAGTGTGTGTGTGTGTGTGTGTGTGTGTGTGTGTGTGTGTGTGTGTGTGTGTGTGTGTGTGTGTGTGTGTGTGTGTGTGTGTGTGTGTGTGTGTGTGTGTGTGTGTGTGTGTGTGTGTGTGTGTACTCACCTAGTTGTACTCACCTAGTTGTGCTTGCGGGGGTTGAGCTCTGGCTCTTTGGTCCCGCCTCTCAACCGTCAATCAACAGGTGTACAGTTCCTGAGCCTATTGGGCTCTATCATATCTACACTTGAAACTGTGTATGGAGTCAGCCTCCACCACATCGCTTCCTAATGCATTCCATTTGTCAACCACTCTGACACTAAAAAAGTTCTTTCTAATATCTCTGTGGCTCATTTGGGCACTCAGTTTCCACCTGTGTCCCCTAGTGCGTGTGCCCCTTGTGTTAAACAGCCTGTCTTTATCAACCCTGTCGATTCCCTGAGAATCTTGAATGTGGTGATCATGTCCCCCCTAACTCTTCTGTCTTCCAACGAAGTGAGGTTTAATTCCCGTAGTCTCTCCTCGTAGCTCATACCTCTCAGCTCGGGTACTAGTCTGGTGGCAAACCTTTGAACCTTTTCCAGTTTAGTCTTATGCTTGACTAGATATGGACTCCATGCTGGAGCCGCATACTCCAGGATTGGTCTGACATATGTGGTATATAATGTTCTGAAAGATTCCTTACACAAGTTTCTAAAGGCCGTTCTTATGTTAGCCAACCTGGCATATGCTGCTGATGTTATCCTCTTGATATGAGCTTCAGGGGACAGGTCTGGCGTGATATCAACCCCCAGGTCTTTCTCTCTCTCTGACTCTTGAAGTATTTCATCTCCCAAATGATACCTTGTATCTGGTCTCCTGCTTCCTACCCCTATCTTCATTACATTACATTTGCTTGGGTTAAACTCTAACAGCCATTTGTTCGACCATTCCTGCAGCTTGTCCAGGTCTTCTTGAAGCCTCAAGCTGTCCTCCTCTGTCTTAATCCTTCTCATAATTTTGGCGTCGTCAGCAAACATTGAGAGGAATGAGTCTATACCCTCTGGGAGATCATTTACGTATATCAGAAACAGGATAGGTCCAAGTACAGAGCCCTGTGGGACTCCACTGGTGACTTCACGCCATTCTGAGGTCTCACCCCTCACTGTAACTCTCTGCTTCCTATTGCTTAGGTACTCCCTTATCCACTGGAGCGCCCTACCAGTTACTCCTGCCTGTTTCTCCAGCTTATGCATCAACCTTTTATGGGGTACTGTGTCAAAGGCTTTCCGACAGTCCAAAAAAATGCAGTCCGCCCATCCTTCTCTTTCTTGCTTAATCTTTGTCACCTGATCGTAGAATTCTATCAAGCCTGTAAGGCAAGATTTACCCTCCCTGAACCCATGTTGATGGGTTGTCACGAAGTCTCTTCTCTCCAGATGTGTTACTAGGTTTTTTCTCACAATCTTCTCCATCACCTTGCATGGTATACAAGTTAAGGACACTGGCCTGTAGTTCAGTGCCTCTTGTCTGTCACCCTTTTTGTATATTGGTACTACATTAGCAGTCTTCCATATTTCTGGTAGGTCTCCCGTTTCCAGTGACCTACTATACACTATGGAGAGTGGCAAGCAAAGTGCTCCTGCACACTCTTTCAATACCCATGGTGAGATTCCATCCGGCCCAACAGCTTTTCTCACATCCAGCTCCAATAGGTGCTTCTTGACCTCATCTCTTGTAATTTCGAACCTTCCAAGGTCACCTGGTTTGCTGCCACCTCTCCTAGCGCCGTGACTTCTCCCTGTTCTATTGTAAAGACCTCCTGGAACCTTTTGTTGAGTTCTTCACACACCTCTTTGTCATTCTCTGTGTACCTGTCCTCGCCCACCCTAAGTTTCATCACCTGTTCCTTCACTGTTGTCTTCCTCCTGATGTGACTGTGTAGTAGCTTTGGTTCGGTCTTGGCTTTATTAGCTATATCATTTTCATACCTTTTCTCAGCTGCTCTTCTCACACTAACATACTCGTTCCTGGTTCTCTGGTATCTCTCTCTACTTTCTGGTGTTCTGTTATTACGGAAGTTCCTCCATGCCCTTTTGTTCAGCTCCTTTGCTTTCATACATTCCCTATTAAACCACGGATTCTTCCTTTGCTTCTCTGTTTTTTCCTGTTGGGCTGGGACAAACCTGCTTACAGCCTCCTGACATTTTTGGGTGACATAGTCCATCATGTCTTGTACGGACTTGGTTCCGAGTTCTGTGTCCCAATGTATATCCCATAGGAATTTATTCATCTCCTCATAGTTTCCCTTTCGGTACGCCAGCCCTTTGTTTCCCAGTTCTTTTTTGGGGGTGATAATTCCTAGCTCAACCAGGTACTCAAAGCTCAATACACTATGATCACTCATTCCCAAGGGGGCTTCCAACTTAACTTCCCTTATATCCGACTCATTTAGGGTAAATATCAGATCAAGCAAGGCTGGTTCATCCCCTCCTCTCATTCTTGTCGGTCCCTTGACGTGTTGACTTAGAAAGTTTCTTGTTGCCACATCCAGCAGCTTAGCTCTCCATGTGTCTGGGCCTCCATGTGGGTCTCTGTTCCCCCAATCTATCTTCCATGGTTGAAGTCTCCCATGATTAGTAGTCTGGATCCGTTCCTGCTAGCCACAGAAGCTGCTCTCTCTATTATATTGATGGTGGCCAAGTTGTTTCTATCATATTCCTGTCTGGGTCTTCTGTCATTCGGTGGGGGGTTATATATGACTACTACTATAATTTTCTGTCCTCCAGTTGCTATGGTGCCTGATATGTAGTCACTGAAACCTTCACAGTTCTGAATTACCATCTCTTCGAAACTCCAACCTTCTCTTAGTAGCAAAGCTACACCACCTCCTCCTCTCCCTTCTCTCTCTTTCCTCACTACATAGTAGCCCTGTGGAAACACTGCATTTGTTATGGTTTTGTTAGCTTTGTTTCTGTGAGTGCTATTATGTCTGGGTTTTCTTCTAGTGCCCATTCTCCGAGTTCACTTGTTTTATTTGTAATCCCATCTATGTTAGTGTACATTGCCTTGAAGCTCACTTTCTTCTGTTCATTTTCTTGTCCCTTTCTTGGCGAGCATTCTGCTGGTGTGGGAAGCTTTTCCGTGGGTGAGAAGATCTGTGAGGTGGTTTGCAGGGTCTCAGAGGAGTTTGGGGTGAGGGGTGGGGTTTCAGGGAAGGGGGGACAGGTAGGGTGTGGGTTAAGGAGATAGGGGGGACATGGAGGATACGGGGTGAGGGGGGAGGAGGGATAGGGAGGGTATGGGATGAAGGGGGAGGGGGGACAGGGGGGAAGGTGGGAGGGGGGACATGATGGGAATGGGGAAGGGGTGACAGGGTAAGAATGGGGTGGGGGGGAGGGAGGGTTGGGTGGGGGCAGGTAGGGTGAGGGGAAGGGAGGGTTTCTATGCAGAGGGGGGTGGTGGTGTTGCCCTCCCCTCTGGTGTTGCTGGGATGCTGGTTTTGGGTTCGCCTCTTGTCTCTAGGACTGTTGTGTTGGGGGCTGTGATTTCCTGGTTTGCTCCTCTCTCCCTGCGCTTCCTCCTTGCCTCTGCTGCCCTGGCTCTCTCCTCCTTCGTCCTGTCCCTCTGCAGGAATACTTTCTTGTATCCCTCCACATGCTGCAGTCGACTCTTCCTTTCGAGAATATCCTCCTTCGTGGTTTCGTTTGTAAACACCACCTTTACAAGTCGGTTTCTGTCCTTGTTGTACCAGCCCAACCTGAAAACCTTCTCAATGTTTCTTTCAGCCCCTTCCATCTGTAACCCCTTCAGTAGCCCCTGTACTGCCTCTCTATCCTTGCTATTCCATTCTTGCCTGTTGGATCCTTCCTGTTCTTTGATGCCAACAACTACCACTGATCTTTTTCTCTCCAGCAGCTGAGTGGTGCACCTTGCTGCTTCCTGTGAGGTGGCTGCTTGCATGGCTACCTCCCTCACTGTGTCCATAGCTTCTGAGCTCTTTTTCAGTATGTCCGCAAATGTTTCAGTTACAGTGGCATTACCTTCCAATGTAACATTCCCACCTTCCCTTTGGATGATAATCTGATGCTCGGTCTCTTTATTTTTCTCTGTGAGGTATTTGATCTCCTCCCTTGCTGATGTCAGCTCACTTTGCAGGTTGTTAATTGTAATCCTCATTTCCTGCATCTCCTTCCTGAATTCCTCCAGAACTTGGATTAGCATGTCCCTCGTTTGGTCACTTTGGCTGTTCCCTGTGTCCCTGTTGCGTCCAACTGCCATTTTGCCCTTGTCAAGAGAAAGAGAGCAAGAATAGTCCTAGCGTGAGAATGGGTGTGGGGGGGGGGGGGTAGTGTTTTGGGAGAGTGGGAGTGATGTGTTGGGGGAGTGAGAAGGGTTAAGAGGTGGGTGAGGTGTAGTCTTCAGATTACGGCCGGGGGGGGGGGGGATTAGCGGCTTAACTGGGTTCCCAGTGAGCTCACAATTGCTGTCCCTGTTACCTGTCTACCACGAATGTATCATTACGATTGTATTATTGAATGGAATGCAATAGTGTCTATGATATGATATTATATAAACCTTGCACACTGTTGGAGACTTATGAGAGACACTTACCAGCCAGCCCCCCACAAGCACTCTAGGTGAATACACGGCGGGTCGTCGGTAATCCTGTGAGGTCTAGGTAAGGTGAGTACATCTAGGTGAGCTCTTCTAGGTGAGCACATCTAGGTGAGCATATCAATGCCTTTAAACGATCTATTTCAAAAATGATTCATTTACTAGCAGACCTGCCACGCATTGCTGTGGCACAGTCTGGTTAATGGGAAAGAAGGAAAAGAGAAAACGCACGTTTCTAATATAATAAATTTCACAATGCTTGTGGGAATACAATATTTTTTTGTTGTTTCATTGTCTGTGGAGATATAGAGATTGTCTGGTTTGCTGATTCTAGAACACGCAACATATAATTGTCCATGTGAGAAGCAATCCGTGTCTAGATATAAACTGCACAATTCTAAAGATTGGCCCTGAGCTTGGTTGATGGTGATTGCAAACGCCAATGAATTTGGAAATTACAATCTCTTAAACTAAAATGCCATATCTGCTGGAATCATAGGAAAGCGCGGAATGAGGACATCTTCACCTTTGAAAGGTCCCGTCAAGATTGTTACTTCTACCACGTTGCTGATTATTATTTTTACTGCAAGGTGCGTGGCGTTGAAAAGTTTTGGCTGGTTGATATTTCGCAACATGATAATTGGCACGCAGATTTTCAATTGCCGTACGTGTGATGGTGTCCCTGGCAGATCGAGTGAATTCAAAAATTCTGTTAGATAATTAACTGCTTCATCTACTTCTTCAACAGTGTCGACGGACTTGTATGTGACTGCCTCGCTCTGAACGTTAGACTGAATAATATTGTTTAGTTCGTAGACGTCTTTGTTCTTGGCCGCAAGAACAGCTCGTTCATTCAGCCAATCGTGATTCTTTTAATTGGTTTAAATATTGGAAAATACTTTTTCAACCAATTCTTCTTTTGACGTCACTAAATTGTAGAAGTTATGAGACAATGAAATTCGTCCTGAGGTCAGATCAACTGGCACGTTTCCGTTCTCAATTTCCAGTAATTGATGTGAGAATATCTCAGCTGATGGATCGTTTTGCAGCTGGACACGCATATTTGTAGTTAATTTTAAATAAATAAATAAATAAATAAATAAATAAATGTTTATTCAGGTAAGGTACATATATACAAGAGATTTTACAAAAATTTATAGATTTATAGATAGAGCTAGTACATACAATGCCTAAAGCCACTATTACGCAAAGCGTTTCGGGCAGGAAAAACATTAATGACTAAAACTTAATACTAATTGAGTATAAAGAATAAAATGTGTTCAGAACAAATAAAAATAAAGATAAAAAAGGGAGGAACATGGCTGAAAGAGCAGCACAAATACAATTAGGTCGACAAACAGCGTTGTTTAAAAAAACAGACATGGGTTGACAATAGAGGGGGTAAGGTATGTTACAGGGAATTTATTAGGTAGTGCTTCGTTTTTATCTTAAACTGGTTGAGAGAGGTACAGTCTTTAACATGATTGGGAAGGTCATTCCACATTCTGGGTGCCTTGATTTGTAGAGCATTTTTAGTTTGATTAAGTCGTACTCTTGGAATATCAAAACTGTATTTGTTTCTGGTGTGGTGCTCATGGGTTCTGTTACAACCTTCAATGAAGCTTTTGAGGTCAGGATTGGCATTACAGTTCAGCGTTTTATATATGTATAATACACATGAGAGAGTGTGCAGTGGCTTAATATGTAACATATTCAGAGATTTGAGTAGGGGTACCGAGTGATGTCTGGAGACAGAGTTGGATATTGTCCTAATAGCAGCTTTGTGTTTAGTAATTAGAGGACGTAAATGACTTTGGGTAGTAGAACCCCAAGCACAAATACCATAGTTGAGATATGGATAGATGAGGGAGTAATAGAGTCACCAGGGCAGGGTGACATAATATCTGATCTTAGAAAGAATGCCAACAGTTTTTGAATTTTTTTTATATATTTAGAATGTGTCCCTGGAAATTCAGCTTGTGGTCAATGAGAACGCCAATGAATTTGCCATCTATTTTGTTATAAATTTGGGTATTGTTTATTCTGAGATTTATTTGATTAGAGGATTTATTGCCAAACAGAATATAGAAAGTTTTGTCAATGTTAAGGGTGAGTTTGTTGGCAGTTAGCCAAAGATGGACTTTATTTAGCTCAGTATTTACTGTGGCATTTAGAGCAAGGGGGTCAGGACTGGAGTAAATGAAGGTTGTGTCGTCAGCAAATAGAATTGGTTTGAGGTGTTGTGAGGCATTTGGAAGGTCATTAATGTAGATGAGAAAGAGGAGAGGGCCTAGTATGCTGCCCTGAGGAACACCGATGTTGATGGGTAGGGTGGGAGAAATTGAATTATTCACAGAAACATACTGGAGCCTGTCAGTAAGGTAAGATTTGAGATATTACAGGGAGTGACCTCTGACTCCATAATGATGTAATTTAAGAAGAAGGTTTTGGTGGTTGACAGTGTCCAAAGCCTTACGCAGGTCTATAAATAACCCAACAGGGAACTCATTTTTATCAAGAGCTGCATGAATCAAGTTAATCATACTAATAAGTGCATTGTTAGTGCTTTTTTGGGGTCTGAAGCCATATTGACAAGAGCTAAGTATATTGTGTTTGGCTAGATTAGAGTAAAGCTGCTTGTAGATTAGTTTTTCAAATATTTTTGACAGTTAGGCAGGATTGATATAGGTCTGTAGTTGTTAACATCTGTGGGATCACCTCATTTGTGGACAAGGGTTACTCTCGCTTTTTTTAGAATATCTGGAAAGGTTTGGAGTTCAAGTGACTTGTTGAGGAGCAATGCAATAGCAGGGGCTAAAGATCTGGATTTTTTTTGTAAATTAAAGTTGGTATCTCGGTATGTAAAGTTGGTATTAACGTTTTTACGTGACGCCACAAAGTAGAGTATTTCAGGCACACATTTATTTCGTCCGCCGATGTCGATTGAGGAATTACAAGTAATGTTTGCCTGAAATCTCCTGCTTGCAATATTAATGCATTCCCAAATGGTCTGATGATTCCACAAAAATCTTTCAATGATCGATCAAGAGCCTCGAGCGATTTTTTGTGGGCCATTGTGCATTCATTCCAAACAATAAGTTTACATTTCTGCAATACTTTTCCCATGCCGGATGCTTTGGAAATGTTGCACGTGGGAATTTTAATGAATTGCATGTTCAATGGCAATTTCAAAGCCGAAGTAGCAGTTCTTCCACCTGGTAACAATGTCGCAGCTATTCCGCACGATGCAAGAGCTAGGGTTATGCCATTTTAGGATCGAAATGCTGCCAGAATCAATCTAATTAGGAAGGTTTTACAATTCCTCCTGGCGCATCTAAGAAGATTTCTCCAAACCCGTTATCGACAGTTTGAATATTTGATTGTAAATGAATTTTCGCTCAAGCATTAGCTTAGGAAAATTTGATTGCACATACGACAACAGATCACCCGTGCTGAAATTTTGTTCACGATGCAATTCTAAATCAAACGACGCAGCAGCAGATCGATTCGGCGATGGCATTTCCAATTGATTTAGAACTTTGTTCGCGATTTCTAAGCACAAATCTTCAATCATTATCAACGCTTCGTTGTAGATTTCTGCTGTGAAATCCATGTTCATATATGAATTTTCCTTGAGTATTCGACCGATAATATCTTCAGCCATGTGCGATTTATATTTCTCCGATAACTCAGTTGGAGATGAAGGAGAGCAGGCGATCAATATGATTGCAATTAATGCACGAATTTGATTTGTATGTGACGTGTTGAACGTCACTAATGCATGCATCCCAGTGTCAGTCGTCCTCCAATAAATTCAGAGCTTGACATGCACTATGGAAAGTGGCATGTGTAACGCCATTGACAAATGTCAATGGCTGGAAAGAATTCCAACCGGGCACATTTACCAACAGCATGTGAAGAAAGAAGAATTCATCTTGATTGGGATGCACGGTGTACAGTCTACCAATTGTAGTTTGTTTGAATATGCCAGGTTGTCTGTCGACTCGCTCTCCTTGTTTGCGTCGTTCAAAGCATTTTCTACTGGCATTCCATGTGTAATACGTAGGCACTTCCGAATACAGCAGGGTTTTCGCAAACGCATCATTTTGACATAACGTGAAGAAAGCAGTTAACGTTGTTGCTGGTGGATTCATTGCTGTTTGTTGCAAATTTGCAGCTGTAAAATAAACGTGTTGTCCATTTTATTCTTTTCAAAACAAAAACAAAAAATACTAACGAAATATTTATATTTAAATGCAGATCAATCGACACAGCTCAATTTCACCACCAATTGCACCGACAAATAAGAACAGTTAAAAAATAAAAAAATAAGCTATACCCACGAAATGAACAGACTGGTAAAAAACACAGCTCAATTCAAACGCAACGTCACACAAAATAATTAAATCAAAATGAAAATAAATAAAACTCTATGAAAATTCTATTTATCAGTGCAATCAGAAACATTGAAATGGAATCATAACATATTTTATATGTCGTATGTTGCTCTTACGTGCAACAGATGGCGAAGTTTTTCAAAACAGCATGTTTTTTTTTCCTGTCACAGGTGAGGCATGTATATAGTAGATATATAAAAAGACGCGCCTATTTGTATGCAGCGTTGTGTCAAAATTTCAAAGCAAAGAGGTTCCGAATATTTCCCTCACATGAAAAACATGAAAAACACAGTTTTTCAGAAAAATCATATTTTTTTTACAATCACAGACGTGATATCTATATAGTGTGTATATTAAAACCTGGCCGGATGGGAATGGAACATTGTGTGAAAATTTCAAAGCAATCGATGAAGAACTTTCGGAGATTAGCGATTTTGAATAAACGAACATTTTCATTTTTATTTATATAGATTAAATAAATACTAATTGTAATAACACCTTGATATACCTTAAAGAATTCCTGAGAACAACTGTATACAGTTTCCTTTGTTTATATATATTCAGATCTTTGCTTTCAATAAAAAATGTTTATGTTCGAGCCCCGAAGGTGGAAGTGGCTGGGCACCGTTCCTTCACTCCGTCCCTACATCTCAGCCCATCCTAATGTCCCTTCCAAGTGTTATATATCCATACTGGCCTGGCGCTTTCACTTCATCATTTCCTTACCTTTCCTTATCTCCTCTTCTCATAAAGATTAATTTTCCTTCCCGACTTTCTCCTTCACACGCCACAATTGTCAGTTGAAGATGTATGGTGAAGTGGATGAATGAATTACTGCTGAGTTCTTCATTAATCAGGAAGAACCGTGGCCAGATTGAGAGGTCGAACCAGGTGTTCACGCGGTCACCAGTTCGACCCTCATGGAAGGTAATTCCTTTTCCATATATTACCCAAATAATAGTTGGAATTATTGAGTCCTACTTTTTCATCTGTTTAATCTCCTTAAATATTTAATCACTTTATAGATCTATTCCAGCACATTTTACATATCTATTTGTCACATTTTAATTATTTCTTTAATCATCATGTATTAATCCATTCACATTTCTTTGATACTTAATCACTTGTATTTATACACGTAATTATCTTTAATAACTATTCATTTTCATGTAATTTATTTATTCTTTCCCGTTTTATTTGTTTATTTAATGTTTTTCTTTGATGTATTTATAACTTAGCCATATATCCATCACATTTTATCTATCTTTTCAATCATTAGTAATATACATATTAGCAATGAACAATTTATATCGTGCAAGAATAAACGTTTAACGCTTAATGGGAAAACGAGTTGAGTGTTGCATCACATTGCTAACGTCTTATGAGTGTTGCAACACAGCAATAACATGCTGTGAGTGATGCAGCGATGCAACAAAGGAATAACGTGTTGTGAGTGTTACAAAACATGAAGGACATTTTGTGAGTAGTGCAACACAGAAATAACGTTCTGTAAGTGTTGCACGCATAAATTATAGATTGGGAGTGTTGTGTTACATCATTGTAACACAGGATTAGCGTGTTGTGAGAGTTGCACCACACTAATAACCAGTTGTGCGTGTTGCAACTCAGGAGTGACATGTTGTGAGTGTTGCACCACAGAACAAAAGTTTTGTGAATAATCAAACGCAGAAATAATGAACGCTGAAATAATGAACGTTCATAATGTATTATGAACGCTAAAACACAGTAATAATGTGTTGTGAGTGTTGCGACGGTGTAATGCAAGAACAACTTCTTGTGAAAGTTGCAGCGGACAGGAAGAACGTCTTGTGTATGTTGCGTGTGTTTATGGACAGGTATAACGTGTTGCGAGAGTTGCAACACAGAAATAATGTGGTTTGAGGGATGCAACACAGGGATATTATGTTGTGAGAGTTGAACATTGCAATACAAGGATAATATGTGGTGAGTGCATCATTGCAACACATAAATAACGTGATGCATCACTCACTTATAGTATTATTTGTTGCAACATTCAGAACAAATATGATAGTCCTGTGTGTCAACACACACAATACTTCTGTGTTGCAACAGTATCACATCATTCATGTGTTGCAACACTCACAACAACTAATTCTTTTATTGCAACGCTCACAACACGCTGTTCCGATGCTTGCACAGCTCACAACTTGTGTGAATACATTCATGTTAAGTCTGAACATTTAGTTTTTGTGTATAAGTAGATTTTCGTGCATAGCTAGGATCTCATTCTGGATTACTTAATTCCTCTCTAGCATCAATATAAAAATATAATCAATTATGTTATGAATCCCGTAACATATTTATAGGAATGTTCATACTTCCTCTGTATATAAAAGGAATATTCATGTATTTACCATAAATATTACCATAATGCCATAGCTGTTATTATAATATTACCATAATTACCGTAGAAACTATAATAAATATTACATAATTTAGTTAAAACACGTGATTTATCTGTCATAAAAATTGTATTAACTCAAGTCGTCAATGAAGAAAAATAAATTGTAGAATATTTTTCCTCGCAGATTTTTAGTTCTCAGGCGTCAATTTTCACTTAAAAATGTATGATGAAGTGAATGAATGTATGACTGCTGAGTTTTTCATTAAACAGCAAACGTTGTGGTCAGACTGGGAAGTTCGACCCATTCACACAAGTTGTGAGCTTTGCAAGCATCGGAACAGCGTGTTGTGAACGGTCGCGCGGTCACCAGTTCGACCTTGTTCATAGTCTCTTCCTTTATTCATTTAGTAAATAATAGTTCAGTCTTATTAATTCAATCACAATTTCATCTATTTAATCACATTTTAATGTTCAATCACGTTTTATTTGTCAATTTCAGCAACTTTAATATATCTATTTATACATTTCATCGAATTGTTCAAACATCATTACCAAAGCAATCACTCATTTTGATATATTTAATCACCTATATTTCTCAGATAATCATTATTATTTCTGATCTTCTTATATAATTTGTTTATTCAGTCAAGTTTTCATTCATTATTTTTTATTCATCTGTTTTATCACATGTTAGTTATATTTTCTATCACCATTTGTTGATTTATCAATCGCTAACTTTTATAAATTTACATATTAGCAATAAAACATTAATATCTGTCAAGAATACACGTTAAACACTTGATGGGAATGTGAGTGTTAGTGTTGCATCACGGTCCTAACGTGAGTGTTGCATCACGGTCCTAACGTGAGTGTTGCATCACGGTCCTAACGTGAGTGTTGCATCACGGTCCTAACGTGAGTGTTGCATCACGGTCCTAACGTGAGTGTTGCATCACGGTCCTAACGTGAGTGTTGCATCACGGTCCTAACGTGAGTGTTGCATCACGGTCCTAACGTGAGTGTTGCATCACGGTCCTAACGTGAGTGTTGCATCACGGTCCTAACGTGAGTGTTGCATCACGGTCCTAACGTGAGTGTTGCTCACGGTCCTAACGTGAGTGTTGCATCACGGTCCTAACGTGAGTGTTGCATCACGGTCCTAACGTGAGTGTTGCATCACGGTCCTAACGTGAGTGTTGCATCACGGTCCTAACGTGAGTGTTGCACCACGGTCTCTAACGTGAGTGTTGCATCACGGTCCTACTTGAGTGTTGCACCACGGTCCTAACGTGAGTGTTGCATCACGGTCCTAACGTGAGTGTTGCATCACGGTCCTAACGTGAGTGTTGCATCACGGTCCTAACGTGAGTGTTGCATCACGGTCCTAACGTGAGTGTTGCATCACGGTCCTAACGTGAGTTTCCTTATCTAAGCCACATCTGAGTTGCAGGAAGATCTCACAGAGTGCGCTAACAACAGGAGACGCTTATTATCCACCGGAGCTCGGTAATCCGTCACTCAGACAGGATGACCGGTCGCACGTCCTGCCTCTCGGACGCGTCGTGTGAGACTGATGGCGCGAAAGCGCCACTACGGCTGGACTCCCCCCGCCTATGTGACGTCACTTTTCAAAGTAGGTGTTATTGGCTCCCAGTGCCACGTCGCTGACGGTGACCATCTGGGCACTGACGTCACACAGTTTTGGCGGGAGAACAGACTCGCCAGCGCCATTTTGGCTCCCTAAAGGGGCTATCCCACAGGCCAAAATATTCTTCTTTCACGAATTTCTCGGCTCATCGAGAATACTAGTCTCTCCCACATATGTTCAATTGATGCCTGCAACGTAGAGAACGCTCGGGAATAGTGACAATGACTCTTACAGCAGGCGTGGGAGAATTAGAAGGGGGAAGAACACCGTCACAATATATATATATATATATATATATAATATAATATATATTATATAATAATATATATATTATATATATATAATATATATTATTAAATATGACCGAAAAAGTAAGATTAATAATTCTAACACGAATTTTCTCTATTTTCCTTATGTTCTTTTTACTGGTGACGGTAAATGAAAAATCAATTCTCAAAAATTCATTTTTATTTCTAGTTTGACCCGACACTTGAGCGCGTTTCTAAAACTTATTACATTTTCAAAGACTTTGTTTAGTTTATCCAACTTATGCTTTATGAAACAACATTGGCTTTTATACATGCATTTGGGTGAGGTGATGTAATACAATAGTGGGTGAAACACAGAACGGAAAACAGGGTATATATTTGTAGAAGTAGAGGTTGGGTACCAATAGAACTGCAGAGGCCTTATGGCCCATATTTCTTGATGTTTCTATATTGGAGCGGAGTCTTGAAGTGGGTAGAATATAGTTGTGCGTTAATTGGGTATTGATTGCTGGTGTTGACTCTTGATGTGTATGCCTCGCAGAAGTCAAGCCCCTGCTGTCGCTGTATCTATCGCTGTATCTATAGATACAGCGACAGCAGGCGGCTTGACATCTGCGAGGCACACACATCAAGAAGTCAACACCAGCAATCAACAGCCAATTAACGCACACTATATTCTACCCACTTCAAGACTCCGCTCCAATATAGATACATCAAGAAATATGGGCCAATAGGCCTTCTGCAGTTCTATTGGTACCCAACCTCTACTTCTACAAATCTATACCCCGTTTTCCATGTTCTGTGTTTCACCCCACTATGTATTACATCACCTCACCCAAATACAGGTATAAAAGCCAATGTTGTTTCATAAAGCATAAGTTGTGATAAACTAAAGTCTTTGAAAATGTGATAAGTTTTACGAAACGCGCTCAAGTGTCGAGTCAGATAAGAAATAAAAATGAATTTTGGAGAATTGATTTTTCATTTACCTCACCAGTAAAAGAAACATAAGGAAAATAGAGAAATTCGTGTTAGAATTATTAATCTTACTTTTTCGGTCATATTTAATAATATATATCTACAGGAAAGACTGCTACCAAAATATACCAATATATATATATATAATTTTTTTTCAATTTTTTTTCCCGTTTGTTATCAGGGGATTTGCATGGAACTTACACACCTTGCTGAACGGATGCCTTATCTGCAAGGGTGCCAATTATGAACGAAATTGGTCAAACGTCAAGCTCTGGCTACAGGTGGCCAAACTTTGATCTTATTTACTCAGATAAGTAATTTTCAACTTCAAGGTGTTTCACAGCTTTATATTTTTAATCAATTTACATGCAAATTACACCTTATATGTAGAGTTTTTGCTTCTACAATTTGTATAAATCATTTTAGTCCAAAGTCAATTTATTGATTTTATAATATTGATAAACAATCATATATTGCATATTTTTGGAAAGGGGAACTTTTGAATAATTGTACTATTGCACTAAAACTTTTTTGATAAAACTGTCTAGTGAAATCCTTCATTACATGCTAATGTGACATCTGATTGTTATAACATGATTTTAGTTAACAATGTGTTCCTACAAATTTTTGAAATGTTGAAAATTCGTTGAATATACGTTTTTTTTCTCCCTTCTATTTAGGTTGGTTGCTGAAACTTGGACCAGTGTTGCAGCCCTTTCTATAACCATTACATAATAAATTACAAACAAATTGAACAACTTTTACTTTACCCGTAATATGTTAGTGTAAACACTTAATTTCTCCACCATTATAATTCTATTTATTGAAGTCTTAAATATAGAAATATAACTTGAAAGACATTTCAGTTAAAGGTTTACAGCAAATATAAGAATCACATGAGTTTAAACACACTTTAAAGTCAAATTCCATCCATCTGTTGCTTCCTTTCTTTCAGCACTTGAGGTGTACTAAAAGAAAATAAAAAATACAAAATACATACGCCAAATACACTGTTATGAATTTTTTAATCATATAGATAAAATTCCTGACATGTGATCATTACTAGAAAAACAAATTGATAAGTTGAAAATCGGTTTTAGTTCTCGGTAATAATTAACGCTGATAACTAAGGTGAGTACATCTAGGTGAGCTCTTCTAGGTGAGCACATCTAGGTGAGCATATCAATGCCTTTAAACGATCTATTTCAAAAATGATTTTTACTAGCAGACCTGCCACGCATTGCTGTGGCACAGTCTGGTTAATGGGAAAGAAGAAAAGAGAAAACGCACGTTTCTAATATAATAAATTTCACAATGCTTGTGGGAATACAAATTTTTTGTTGTTTCATTGTCTGTGGAGATATAGAGATTGTCTGGTTTGCTGATTCTAGAACACGCAACATATAATTGTCCATGTGAGAAGCAATCCGTGTCTAGATATAAACTGTACAATTCTAAAGATTGGCCCTGAGCTTGGTTGATGGTGATTGCAAACGCCAATGAATTTGGAAATTACAATCTCTTAAACTAAAATGCCATATCTGCTGGAATCATAGGAAGCGCGGAATGAGGACATCTTCACCTTTGAAAGGTCCCGTCAAGATTGTTACTTCTACCACGTTGCTGATTATTATTTTTACTGCAAGGTGCGTGGCGTTGAAAAGTTTTGGCTGGTTGATATTCTTGCAACATGATAATTGGCACTCCAATTTCCAATTGCCGTACGTGTGATGGTGTCCCTGGCAGATCGAGTGAATTAAAAAATTCTGTTGGATAATTAACTGCTTCATCTACTTCTTCAACAGTGTCGACGGACTTGTATGTGACTGCCTCGCACTGAACGTTAGACTGAATAATATTGTTTAGTTCGTAGACGTCTTTGTTCTTGGCCGCAAGAACAGCTCGTTCATTCAGCCAATCGTGATTCTTTTAATTGGTTTAAATATTGGAAAATACTTTTTCAACCAATTCTTCTTTTGACGTCATTTTTTAAAATTGTAGAAGTTATGAGACAATGAAATTCGTCTTGAGGTCAGATCAACTGGCACGTTTCCGTTCTCAATTTCCAGAATTGATGTGAGAATATCTCAGCTGATGGATCGTTTTGCAGCTGGACACGCACATTTGTAGTTAATTTTAAATAAATAAATAAATAAATAAATAAATAAATGTTTATTCAGGTAAGGTACATATATACAAGAGATTTTACAAAATTTATAGATTTATAGATAGAGCAAGTACATACAATGCCTAAAGCCACTATTACGCAAAGCGTTTCGGGCAGGAAAAACATTAATGACTAAAACTTAATACTAATTGAGTATAAAGAATAAAATGTGTTCAGACAATATAAAAATAAAAAAAAAGGGGGGAACATGGCTGAAAGAGCAGCACAAATACAATTAGGTCGACAACCAGCGTTGTTTAAAAAAACAGACATGGGTTGACAATAGAGGGGGTAAGGTATGTTACAGGGAATTTATTAGGTAGTGCTTCGTTTTTATCTTAAACTGGTTGAGAGAGGTACAGTCTTTAACATGATTGGGAAGGTCATTCCACATTCTGGGTGCCTTGATTTAGAGCATTTTTAGTTTGATTAAGTCGTACTCTTGGAATATCAAAACTGTATTTGTTTCTGTGTTGGTGCTCATGGGTTCTGTTAACCTTCAATGAAGTTTTTGAGGTCAGGATTGGCATTACACAGTTCAGCGTTTTATATATGTATAATACACATGAGAGAGTGTGCAGTGGCTTAATAGTAACATATTCAGAGATTGAGTAGGGGTACCGAGTGATGTCTGGAGACAGAGTTGGATATTGTCCTAATAGCATCTTTGTGTTTAGTAATTAGAGGACGTAAATGATTTGTGTAAGTAGAACCCCAAGCACAAATACAATAGTTTAGATATGGATAGATGAGAAAGTAAAGAGTCACGGGCAGGGTGTAAGCGGATAATATCTGATCATTAGAAAGAATAGCCCACAGTTTTGAATTCTTTTATATTATTTAGAATGTGTCCCTGGAAATTCAGCTTGTGATCAATGAGAACGCCAATGAATTTGCCATCTATTTTTGATATAAATTGGGTATTGTTTTTTGAGATTTATTGATTAGAGGATTTTGATTGTCCCAAACAGAATATAGAAAGTTTTTCAATGTTAAGGGTGAGTTTGTTGGCCAGTATTAGCCAAAGATGGACTTTATTTAGTCAGTATTTACTGTGGCATTAGAGCAAGGAGGGTCAGGACTGGAGTAAATGAAGGTTGTGTCGTCAGCCAAATAAATTGGTTGGAGGTGTTGTGCAGGCATTTCGGAGGATGAGGGCTTAATGTAGATGAGAAAGAGGAGAGGGGCTAGTATGCTGCCCTGAGGAACACCGATGTGTGATGGGTAGTGGTAGAAGAAATTGAATTATTACACAGAAACATACTGGAGCCTGTCGTAAGGGAAGATTGAGATATTACCAGGGAGTGACCTTGACTCCATAATGATGTAATTTAAGAAGAAGGTTTTGGTGGTTGACAGTGTCCAAAGCCTTACGCAGCGTCATAAATAACCCAATCGGGAACTCATTTTATCAAGAGCTGCATGAAAAGTTAATCATACTAATAAGTGCATTGTTAGTGCTTTTTTGGGGTCTGAAGCCATATGACAAGAGGTATAGTATATGTGCTTTGGCTATATTAGAGTAAAGCTGCTTGTAGATTAGTTTTTCAAATATTTTTGACAGTTTGCAGGATTGATATAGTCTTGTAGTTGTTAACATCTGTGGGATCACCTCATTTGTGGACAAGGGTTACTCTCGCTTTTTTAGAATATGGAAAGGTTTGGAGTCAAGTTACTGTTGAGGAGCAATGCAATCAAGGACAGGGCCCTAAAGATCTGGATTTTGTTTTGTAAATTAAAGTTGGTATCTCGGTATGTAAAGTTTTGGTATTCAATCGTTTTTACGTGACGCCTACAAAGTAGAGTATTTCAGGCACACATTTATTTCGTCTCGCCGATGCGATTGAGGAATACAAGTAATGTTTGCTGAACCTCTCCTCGCTTTGCAATATTAATTCGTTCTCAAATGGTCTGATGATTCCACAAAAATCTTTCAATGATGATCAAGAGCCTCTTTTTTTTTTAGCGATTATTTTTTTTGTGCGGACCAATGTGCATTTCATTCAAACAATAGTTACATTTCTGCCAATACTTTTCCCATTGCCGGATGCACTTTGAAAGTTGCACGTAGGGAATTTTAATGAATTGCATGTTCAATGGCAAACTCAAAGATGAAGTAGCAGTTCTTCCACCTGCTAACAATGTCGACCAGCTATTCCGACACGATGCAAGATCTAGGGTTATGCCATTTAGGATCGAAATGCTGCCAGAATCAATCTAATTAAGGAAGCGTTTTTACAATTCCTCCTAGGCATATAAGAGATTTCTCTGCAAACCCGTGATCGACAGTTTGCATATTTGATTGTAATGAATTTCGTCAAGCATTGCTTAGGAAAATTTGATTGCACATATGACAACAGTTCACCCGTGCTGAAATTTTGTTCACGATGCAATTCTAATGTCAAACGAAGCAGCCAGCAGATCGATTCGGCAGATGGATTTCCAAGTGAATTAGAACTTTGTTCGCGATTTCTAAGCACAATCTTCAATCATTATCAACGCTCCGTTGTAGATTTCTGCTGTGAAATCCCTGTTTATATTTGAATTTTCCTTGAGTATTCGACCGATAATATCTTCAGCCATGTGAGATTTATATTTCTCCGATAACTCAGTTGAGTGAAGGAGAGCAGGCCGATCAATATGTTTGCAATTAATGCACGAATTTGATTTGTATGCTGACGTGTTGAACGTTAACTAATGCATGCATCCAGTGTCGGTCGTTCTACAATAAATTCAGAGCTTGACACGCACTATGGAAAGTGGCATGTGTTAAGCCGTTGACAAATCTCAATTGATGGAAGACGTTGATCCAGTCACATTTACCAACAGCATGTGAGGAAAGAAAGAATTCATATATGATTGGGATGCACGGTGTATAGTCTACCAATTGTAGTTTGTTTGAATATGCCAGGGTGTCTGTTGACTCGCACCTCTCCTTGTTTGCGTTGTTCAAAGCATTTTCTACTGGCATTCCATGTGTAATTAGTAGGCCACTTCCGAATACAGCAGGTTTCGCCAAAAGCATCATATTTGACATAACGTGACAAGGAAGAAAGCAGTTAACCGTGTTGCCCTGGTGAGATCATTGCTGTTTTGCAAATTTGCAGATGTAAAATAAACGTGTTGTCCATTTTATTCTTTCAAAACAAAAACAAAAAATAAACGAAATAGTTATATATTCAAAAGCAGATCAATCGACACAGCTCAATTTCACGACCAATTGCCACCGACAAATAAGAACAGTAAAAAATAAAAAAAATAAGCTCATACCCACGAAATGAACAGACTGGTAAAAAACAAAGCCAATTTCAACGCAACGTCACACAAAATAATTAAATCAAAAGACAACTAAAATAAAACTCTATGCAAAATTCATTTATAGTGCAATCAGAAACATTGAAATGAATCATAACATATTTATGATTCGTATGTTGCCTTACGTGCACCAGCAGATGGCGAATTTTTTCAAACAGCATGTTTTTTTTTTTTAATTTCCTGTCACAGGTGAGGCATGTATATGTAGATATATAAAGACGCGCCTATTTGAATGACACGTTGTGTCAAAATTTCAAAGCAAAGAGGTTCCGAATATTTCCCTACCATGAAAAACTTGCAAAAACACAGTTTTTCAGAAAAATCTTATTTTTTTTACAATCACAGACGTGATATCTATATAGTGGGTATATTAAAAACTGGCCGGATGGGAATGGAAAATGTGTGAAAATTTCAAAGCCAACGGATGAAGAGCTTTCGGAGATTAGCGATTTGAAAAACGAACTTTTCATTTTTATTTATGCTACATAAATAATACTAATTATAATAACACCTTGATATACCTTAAAGAATTCCTGAGAACAACTGTATACAGTTTCCTTTGTTTATATGTATTCAGATCTGTGCGTTCAATAAAAAATGTTTATGTTCGTGCTGAAGTGAAGTGGTGAGCACCGTTCCTTCACTCCGTCCTCACATCTCAGCCCATCCTAATGTACCTTCCAAGTGTTATAATATCCATACTGGCCTGGCGCTTTCATTCATCATTTCTCTGTACATTTCCTTATTCCTCTTCTCATAAAGATTAATTTCCTTCCCGACGTTCTACCTTCACACGCCAACAATTGTCAGTTGATGATGTGTGGTGAAGTGGATGAATGAATTACTGCTGAGTTCTTCATTAAACAGGACGAACCGTGGCAGATTTGAGAGGTTCGAACCAGTGTCACGCGCCGTCCCCAGTTCGACCCTCAGAAGCGTTAATCACTTTTCCATATATTACCCAAATAATAGTTGGAATTATTGATATGTCCTACTTTTTCATCTGTTTAATTTCCTTAAATATTTAATCACTTTATAGATCTATTCCAGAACATTTTACATATCTATTTGTCACATTTAAATTATTTCTTAATCATCATGTATTTATTAACCCATTGATATTTCTTAAATTCTTAATCACTTGTATTTATACACGTAATTATCTTTAATAACTATTCATTTTCATGTAATTTATTATTCTTTCCCGTTTTATTTGTTTATTTAATGTTTTTCTTGATCTATTTTAACTAGCCATATATCATCACATTTTATCCTATCTTTTCAATCATTAGTAATATACATATTAGCAATGAACAATTTATATCGCTGCACGCTTCAGCTGTGCTTCTATCTGCATCTCATCTTCATTATTTCCAGCTTGACACTGCGCCTGCTGCCACTGGATCCCCGGCTGCTGCCACCGATACTCAGGTTCTCTCCCACACTGGCAGGTCTTTGGCCGTTCCTCTCCAAAGGCTTCATCACGTGCCTTGAGCTGTGCCATGATCTCGAGTCTTCTTTCTCCCACTTTGGAAGCTCTCAACTTGATTCCAAAGTGGTCGGCGATCGTTTGTAGCTGTGCCCTGGTGCACTCCTCCAGTACTTGCTCATCTCTCGTGTCGATAAAACTGGCTACTTTATCATCCTCCATCTTGTGACTATGAGTGAAAACTTAGGCCTGATATCTAATACCACAATTACAACCTTGATCTTGCTCGTTATCCTGGCAAGGTCGCCAATGTCGGGGTGTTCACGGTTCGGGTTAAAGCAACGGTAGACTGGATCTCCTCTCGAGGTGGTTGCTCTGATAATAACCCTTACTCACCGTCGTTCTACGGGTCTTCCCTCGATCCTCTAGGCTCCACTGCGCGCCCAGGAGAGTACCCCAGTCGACCTCACAACCGGCCTTAAATTGTAAGATGAGTGGAGACACAGATTGTTTCCTCAATTTGTGGCCCGCCCCGGCAGAGAACTATCACACAGCCTTCAAGGTCGCCAACTGGTGTTTTTAGGTGTCCAGTAACACTGCAGTGGTGAGGTGTAATTGTGGTAAGAGCAATTTCGACTAGTTTGGTCTCAGGCAAGTAATTATTTCTGTCACTCTGTCTTACTTCCTTACACAGTCACAAGATCAATGGAGGGGATGATATCAAACACCAAAGAGTTTTGGTATTTTACTTAAAAGACAACGAGAAACATATATGCATCAAAAGACATATCAGGATCATTGTATAACAGCTGCTCAATCCGCAGCAAATAATATGGGCGCACCGATATGGCAACATCCGGCAGCCCCTCACGTCACCTGTCAGATATCAGCTGATCGGGGCCCTCGCGACCGTGAGAAAGGACTAGTACTTGTTTTCTAATTCTGTCACGATCCCCGTTTATTTAACTTTTCGCAAAACACTGTATTTAACATTCACATGACATACTTATGATTCCACTGGGTTGCGATACACCACTTCACTGGCCTCGCGATCAATATGTTATTCACACTGCACTCACAGTGACTTTTCACCGTACCAAAAGATTACTCTATTCTTAATAATATTTACTGTGAATGCACTCGCTTGATCACTGAACTTATCTTTAAATCTATACTTCCTCTTAAGGATATACCACTGGCAATCACTTCAAGTATACGAGATTATTCAGTACACAGGCATGTCATAGATAAATCATTGATAGAATCACAGGCATATATATATATAAATCATGGAGATCAATACACAGGCATTTATATCAATAAATCATGGAGATCAATACACAGACATTTATATCAATAAATCATGGAGATCAATACACAGGCATTTATATAAATTTTGGGCTCAATAGCCTAGTACCAATAACTGGCTTACTACTGATATATATAATAATAATAATCACAGGAAATGAATTACAGTCACGGTAAATTCCTTAATGAATCCTGGTGCTTGAACACACCCACACATAGATATATATATGTAAACTGATACTGTGAGCGCTCTGGGTAGCCTCACCACACACTGTGCTCTCTGTGACTTAGACTCAGGTGAGACTTGCTCACGAAATATAAAATATTCTGACAAGTATATATATAGCTAACTAAAGGGGAAATGGGAGTGTAACTGTAAACACCTACTTCACCTATCCTAGGATGACAGGTGGATTGTAGCTCCTGGTCCAGGCTCTCGCCTCGTACACCCTCCAGAAACACAAGCCAACGCCTTAGGATTTTCGCGTCTCGCCGCTTCCTGTACACTGCAGGTCCGTGCTTCCCCTACAGTACGTCGCCGGGTTGAAGTCAGTCTCCTGGCCATCAACTTTCCTCCCAACTACGGCAGCCAGCCTACGTCTCGGCGGTCGTCGTACGTTTCCCAAATAGTCCCTTGTCACTGTACTCCCAGAGGAATTGCCTCTCACCACTACGAAGTCTCTGTGAAGTTATCAGCCATCCCAGACGATACTGCTTAAGCTCCACACGCACAGCACCCGACTTCAGAGCACTTGAAGCTCACCTCACTGTCAATTCCCTCGTCGTCTAGGTATGTCACTAGGTATTTGGGAAGACTTCTCGATGTACTTGCATCCAACTGTTGACTCGTAGGGTTCCACGAAGGTGGGGTTACTGTCAAACTTGACAGGATCGTCGATCACACGTTCAACCTGGTTGACAAGGCGGTCAACCCGGTTCACTCACGGCGAAATGGCCCAGCTACTAAACTGTCTCCTATTCTGGTGAACCGTCAAGGACGTTGCACGGGTCAGTGCCCGGCCCACTTCTTGCAATGCACCTGTCCCTGAGCACTTGTTGCTCAATATTCTGTCAATTCCTTATCTGAGCCACATCTGAGTTGCAGGAAGACCTCACAGAGTGCGTGCTAACAACAGGAGACGCTTATTATCCACCGGAGCTCGGTAATCCGTCACTCAGACAGGATGACCGGTCGCACGTCCTGCCTCTCGGACGCGTCGTGTGAGACTGATGGCGCGAAAGCGCCGCTACGGCTGGACTCCCCCCGCCTATGTGACGTCACTTTTCCAAAGTAGGTGTTTATTGGCTCCCAGTGCCACGTCGCTGACGGTGACCCATCTGGCGACACTGACGTCACACAGTTTTGGCGGGAGAACAGACTCGCCAGCGCCATTTTGGCTCCCTAAAGGGGCTATCCCACAGGCCAAAATATTCTTCTTTCACGAATTTCTCGGCTCATCGAGAATACTAGTCTCTCCCACATATGTTCAATTGATGCCTGCAACGTAGAGAACGCTCGGGAATAGTGGACATGACTCTTACAGCAGGCGTGGGAGAATTAGAAGGGGAAGAACACCGTCACAATATATATATATATATATATATATATATATATATATATATATATATATATATATATATATATATATATATATATATATTATTAAATATGACCGAAAAAGTAAGATTAATAATTCTAACACGAATTTTCTCTATTTTCCTTATGTTTCTTTTTACTGGTGACGGTAAATGAAAAATCAATTCTCAAAAATTCATTTTTATTTCTAGTTTGACGCGACACTTGAGCGCGTTTCGTAAAACTTATTACATTTTCAAAGACTTTAGTTTATCGCAACTTATGCTTTATGAAACAACATTGGCTTTTATACATGCATTTGGGTGAGGTGATGTAATACAATAGTGGGGTGAAACACAGAACATGGAAAACAGGGTATATATTTGTAGAAGTAGAGGTTGGGTACCAATAGAACTGCAGAAGGCCTATTGGCCCATATTTCTTGATGTTTCTATATTGGAGCGGAGTCTTGAAGTGGGTAGAATATAGTTGTGCGTTAATTGGCTATTGATTGCTGGTGTTGACTTCTTGATGTGTAGTGCCTCGCAGAAGTCAAGCCACCTGCTGTCGCTGTATCTATCGCTGTATCTATAGATACAGCGACAGCAGGCGGCTTGACATCTGCGAGGCACTACACATCAAGAAGTCAACACCAGCAATCAACAGCCAATTAACGCACAACTATATTCTACCCACTTCAAGACTCCGCTCCAATATAGATACATCAAGAAATATGGGCCAATAGGCCTTCTGCAGTTCTATTGGTACCCAACCTCTACTTCTACAAATCTATACCCCGTTTTCCATGTTCTGTGTTTCACCCCACTATTGTATTACATCACCTCACCCAAATACAGGTATAAAAGCCAATGTTGTTTCATAAAGCATAAGTTGTGATAAACTAAAGTCTTTGAAAATGTGATAAGTTTTACGAAACGCGCTCAAGTGTCACGTCAGACTAGAAATAAAAATGAATTTTGGAGAATTGATTTTTCATTTACCGTCACCAGTAAAAAGAAACATAAGGAAAATAGAGACAATTCGTGTTAGAATTATTAATCTTACTTTTTCGGTCATATTTAATAATATATATCTACAGGAAAGACTGCTACCAAAATATACCAATATATATATATATAATTTTTTTTCCAATTTTTTTTCCCGTTTGTTATCAGGGGATTTGCATGGAACTTACACACCTTGCTGAACGGATGCCTATCTGCAAGGGTGCCAATTATGAACGAAATTGGTAAACGTCAAGCTCGGCTACAGGTGGCCAAACTTTGATCTTATTTTACTCAGATAAGTAATTTTCAACTTCAAGGTGTTTCACAGCTTTAATTTATTAATCAATTTACATGCAAATTACACCTTATATGTAGAGTTTTTGCTTCTACAATGTGTATAAAACATTTTAGTCCAAAGTCAATTTATTGATTTTATAAATATTGATAAACATCATATATTGCATATTTTTGGAAAGGGAACTTTGAATAATTGTACTATTGCACTAAACACTTTTTTGATAAAACTGTCTAGTGAAATCCTTCATTACATGCTAATGTGACATCTGATTGTTATAAACATGATTTTAGTTAACACATGTGTTCCTACAAATTTTTTGAAAATGTTGAAAAATTCGTTGAATAATACGTTTTTTTTTTCTCCCTTTCTATTTAGGTTGTGTTGCTGAAACTTGGACCAGTTGCAGCCCTTTCTATAACCATTACATAAATAAATTTACAAACAAATTGAACAACTTTTACTTTACCCGTAATATGTTAGTGTAAACACTTAATTTCTCCATCATTATAATTCTATTTATTGAAGTCTTAAATATAGAAATATAACTTGAAAGACATTTCAGTTAAAGGTTTACAGCAAATATAAGAATCACATGAGTTTAAACACACTTTAAAGTCAAATTCCATCCATCTGTTGCTCCTTTCTTTCAGCACTTGAGGTGTACTAAAAGAAAATAAAAAATACAAAATACATACGCCAAATACACTGTTATGAATTTTTTAATCATATAGATAAAATTCCTGCCATGTGATCATTACTAGAAAAACAAATTGATAAGTTGAAAATCGGTTTTAGTTCTCGGTAATAATTAACGCTGATAACTAAGGTGAGTACATCTAGGTGAGCTCTTCTAGGTGAGCACATCTAGGTGAGCATATCAATGCCTTTAAACGATCTATTTCAAAAATGATTCATTTACTAGCAGACCTGCCACGCATTGCTGTGGCACAGTCTGGTTAATGGGAAAGAAGGAAAAGAGAAAACGCACGTTTCTAATATAATAAATTTCACAATGCTTGTGGGAATACAATATTTTTTGTTGTTTCATTGTCTGTGGAGATATAGAGATTGTCTGGTTTGCTGATTCTAGAACACGCAACATATAATTGTCCATGTGAGAAGCAATCCGTGTCTAGATATAAACTGTACAATTCTAAAGATTGGCCCTGAGCTTGGTTGATGGTGATTGCAAACGCCAATGAATTTGGAAATTACAATCTCTTAAACTAAAATGCCATATCTGCTGGAATCATAGGAAAGCGCGGAATGAGGACATCTTCACCTTTGAAAGGTCCCGTCAAGATTGTTACTTCTACCACGTTGCTGATTATTATTTTTACTGCAAGGTGCGTGGCGTTGAAAAGTTTTGGCTGGTTGATATTTCGCAACATGATAATTGGCACGCAGATTTTCAATTGCCGTACGTGTGATGGTGTCCCTGGCAGATCGAGTGAATTCAAAAAATTCTGTTGGATAATTAACTGCTTCATCTACTTCTTCAACAGTGTCGACGGACTTGTATGTGACTGCCTCGCTCTGAACGTTAGACTGAATAATATTGTTTAGTTCGTAGACGTCTTTGTTCTTGGCCGCAAGAACAGCTCGTTCATTCAGCCAATCGTGATTCTTTTAATTGGTTTAAATATTGGAAAATACTTTTTCAACCAATTCTTCTTTTGACGTCACTAAATTGTAGAAGTTATGAGACAATGAAATTCGTCCTGAGGTCAGATCAACTGGCACGTTTCCGTTCTCAATTTCCAGCAATTGATGTGAGAATATCTCAGCTGATGGATCGTTTTGCAGCTGGACACGCATATTTGTAGTTAATTTTAAATAAATAAATAAATAAATAAATAAATAAATGTTTATTCAGGTAAGGTACATATATACAAGAGATTTTACAAAAATTTATAGATTTATAGATAGAGCTAGTACATACAATGCCTAAAGCCACTATTACGCAAAGCGTTTCGGGCAGGAAAAACATTAATGACTAAAACTTAATACTAATTGAGTATAAAGAATAAAATGTGTTCAGAACAAATAAAAATAAAAAAAAGGGGGGAACATGGCTGAAAGAGCAGCACAAATACAATTAGGTCGACAAACAGCGTTGTTTAAAAAAACAGACATGGGTTGACAATAGAGGTGGTAAGGTATGTTACAGGGAATTTATTAGGTAGTGCTTCGTTTTTATCTTAAACTGGTTGAGAGAGGTACAGTCTTTAACATGATTGGGAAGGTCATTCCACATTCTGGGTGCCTTGATTTGTAGAGCATTTTTAGTTTGATTAAGTCGTACTCTTGGAATATCAAAACTGTATTTGTTTCTGGTGTGGTGCTCATGGGTTCTGTTACAACCTTCAATGAAGTTTTTGAGGTCAGGATTGGCATTACAGTTCAGCGTTTTATATATGTATAATACACATGAGAGAGTGTGCAGTGGCTTAATATGTAACATATTCAGAGATTTGAGTAGGGGTACCGAGTGATGTCTGGAGACAGAGTTGGATATTGTCCTAATAGCAGCTTTGTGTTTAGTAATTAGAGGACGTAAATGACTTTGGGTAGTAGAACCCCAAGCACAAATACCATAGTTTAGATATGGATAGATGAGAAAGTAATAGAGTCACCAGGGCAGGGTGACATAATATCTGATCTTAGAAAGAATGCCAACAGTTTTTGAATTTTTTTTATATATTTAGAATGTGTCCCTGGAAATTCAGCTTGTGGTCAATGAGAACGCCAATGAATTTGCCATCTATTTTGATATAAATTTGGGTATTGTTTATTCTGAGATTTATTTGATTAGAGGATTTATTGCCAAACAGAATATAGAAAGTTTTGTCAATGTTAAGGGTGAGTTTGTTGGCAGTTAGCCAAAGATGGACTTTATTTAGCTCAGTATTTACTGTGGCATTTAGAGCAAGGGGGTCAGGACTGGAGTAAATGAAGGTTGTGTCGTCAGCAAATAGAATTGGTTTGAGGTGTTGTGAGGCATTTGGAAGGTCATTAATGTAGATGAGAAAGAGGAGAGGGCCTAGTATGCTGCCCTGAGGAACACCGATGTTGATGGGTAGGGTGGAAGAAATTGAATTATTCACAGAAACATACTGGAGCCTGTCAGTAAGGTAAGATTTGAGATATTACAGGGAGTGACCTCTGACTCCATAATGATGTAATTTAAGAAGAAGGTTTTGGTGGTTGACAGTGTCCAAAGCCTTACGCAGGTCTATAAATAACCCAACAGGGAACTCATTTTTATCAAGAGCTGCATGAATCAAGTTAATCATACTAATAAGTGCATTGTTAGTGCTTTTTTGGGGTCTGAAGCCATATTGACAAGAGCTAAGTATATTGTGTTTGGCTATATTAGAGTAAAGCTGCTTGTAGATTAGTTTTTCAAATATTTTTGACAAGTTAGGCAGGATTGATATAGGTCTGTAGTTGTTAACATCTGTGGGATCACCTCATTTGTGGACAAGGGTTACTCTCGCTTTTTTTAGAATATCTGGAAAGGTTTGGAGTTCAAGTGACTTGTTGAGGAGCAATGCAATAGCAGGGGCTAAAGATCTGGATTTTTTTTGTAAATTAAAGTTGGTATCTCGGTATGTAAAGTTGGTATTAACGTTTTTACGTGACGCCACAAAGTAGAGTATTTCAGGCACACATTTATTTCGTCCGCCGATGTCGATTGAGGAATTACAAGTAATGTTTGCCTGAAATCTCCTGCTTGCAATATTAATGCATTCCCAAATGGTCTGATGATTCCACAAAAATCTTTCAATGATCGATCAAGAGCCTCGAGCGATTTTTTGTGGGCAATTGTGCATTCATTCCAAACAATAAGTTTACATTTCTGCAATACTTTTCCCATGCCGGATGCTTTGGAAATGTTGCACGTGGGAATTTTAATGAATTGCATGTTCAATGGCAATTTCAAAGCCGAAGTAGCAGTTCTTCCACCTGGTAACAATGTCGCAGCTATTCCGCACGATGCAAGAGCTAGGGTTATGCCATTTTAGGATCGAAATGCTGCCAGAATCAATCTAATTAGGAAGGTTTTACAATTCCTCCTGGCGCATCTAAGAAGATTTCTCCAAACCCGTTATCGACAGTTTGAATATTTGATTGTAAATGAATTTTCGCTCAAGCATTAGCTTAGGAAAATTTGATTGCACATACGACAACAGTCACCCGTGCTGAAATTTTGTTCACGATGCAATTCTAAATCAAACGACGCAGCAGCAGATCGATTCGGCGATGGCATTTCCAATTGATTTAGAACTTTGTTCGCGATTTCTAAGCACAAATCTTCAATCATTATCAACGCTTCGTTGTAGATTTCTGCTGTGAAATCCATGTTCATATATGAATTTTCCTTGAGTATTCGACCGATAATATCTTCAGCCATGTGCGATTATATTTCTCCGATAACTCAGTTGGAGATGAAGGAGAGCAGGCGATCAATATGATTGCAATTAATGCACGAATTTGATTTGTATGTGACGTGTTGAACGTCACTAATGCATGCATCCCAGTGTCAGTCGTCCTCCAATAAATTCAGAGCTTGACATGCACTATGGAAAGTGGCATGTGTAACGCCATTGACAAATGTCAATGGCTGGAAAGAATTCCAACCGGGCACATTTACCAACAGCATGTGAAGAAAGAAGAATTCATCTTGATTGGGATGCACGGTGTACAGTCTACCAATTGTAGTTTGTTTGAATATGCCAGGTTGTCTGTCGACTCGCTCTCCTTGTTTGCGTCGTTCAAAGCATTTTCTACTGGCATTCCATGTGTAATACGTAGGCACTTCCGAATACAGCAGGGTTTTCGCAAACGCATCATTTTGACATAACGTGAAGAAAGCAGTTAACGTTGTTGCTGGTGGATTCATTGCTGTTTGTTGCAAATTTGCAGCTGTAAAATAAACGTGTTGTCCATTTTATTCTTTTCAAAACAAAAACAAAAAATACTAACGAAATATTTATATTTAAATGCAGATCAATCGACACAGCTCAATTTCACCACCAATTGCACCGACAAATAAGAACAGTTAAAAAATAAAAAAAATAAGCTATACCCACGAAATGAACAGACTGGTAAAAAACACAGCTCAATTCAAACGCAACGTCACACAAAATAATTAAATCAAAATGAAAATAAATAAAACTCTATGAAAATTCTATTTATCAGTGCAATCAGAAACATTGAAATGGAATCATAACATATTTTATATGTCGTATGTTGCTCTTACGTGCAACAGATGGCGAAGTTTTTCAAAACAGCATGTTTTTTTCCTGTCACAGGTGAGGCATGTATATAGTAGATATATAAAAGACGCGCCTATTTGTATGCAGCGTTGTGTCAAAATTCAAAGCAAAGAGGTTCCGAATATTTCCCTCACATGAAAAACATGAAAAACACAGTTTTTCAGAAAAATCATATTTTTTTTACAATCACAGACGTGATATCTATATAGTGTGTATATTAAAACCTGGCCGGATGGGAATGGAACATTGTGTGAAAATTTCAAAGCAATCGATGAAGAACTTTCGGAGATTAGCGATTTTGAATAAACGAACATTTTCATTTTTATTTATATAGATTAAATAAATACTAATTATAATAACACCTTGATATACCTTAAAGAATTCCTGAGAACAACTGTATACAGTTTCCTTTGTTTATATGTATTCAGATCTTTGCTTTCAATAAAAAATGTTTATGTTCGTGCCTCGAAGGTGGAAGTGGTTGAGCACCGTTCCTTCACTCCGTCCCTACATCTCAGCCCATCCTAATGTCCCTTCCAAGTGTTATATATCCATACTGGCCTGGCGCTTTCACTTCATCATTTCCTTACCTTTCCTTATCTCCTCTTCTCATAAAGATTAATTTTCCTTCCCGACTTTCTCCTTCACACGCCACAATTGTCAGTTGAAGATGTATGGTGAAGTGGATGAATGAATTACTGCTGAGTTCTTCATTAATCAGGAAGAACCGTGGCCAGATTGAGAGGTCGAACCAGGTGTTCACGCGGTCACCAGTTCGACCCTTGTGGAAGGTAATTCCTTTTCCATATATTACCCAAATAATAGTTGGAATTATTGAGTCCTACTTTTTCATCTGTTTAATCTCCTTAAATATTTAATCACTTTATAGATCTATTCCAGCACATTTTACATATCTATTTGTCACATTTTAATTATTTCTTTAATCATCATGTATTAATCCATTCACATTTCTTTGATACTTAATCACTTGTATTTATACACGTAATTATCTTTAATAACTATTCATTTTCATGTAATTTATTTATTCTTTCCCGTTTTATTTGTTTATTTAATGTTTTTCTTTGATGTATTTATAACTTAGCCATATATCCATCACATTTTATCTATCTTTTCAATCATTAGTAATATACATATTAGCAATGAACAATTTATATCGTGCAAGAATAAACGTTTAACGCTTAATGGGAAAACGAGTTGAGTGTTGCATCACATTGCTAACGTCTTATGAGTGTTGCAACACAGCAATAACATGCTGTGAGTGATGCAGCGATGCAACAAAGGAATAACGTGTTGTGAGTGTTACAAAACATGAAGGACATTTTGTGAGTAGTGCAACACAGAAATAACGTTCTGTAAGTGTTGCACGCATAAATTATAGATTGGGAGTGTTGTGTTACATCATTGCAACACAGGATTAGCGTGTTGTGAGAGTTGCACCACACTAATAACCAGTTGTGCGTGTTGCAACTCAGGAGTGACATGTTGTGAGTGTTGCACCACAGAACAAAAGTTTTGTGAATAATCAAACGCAGAAATAATGAACGCTGAAATAATGAACGTTCATAATGTATTATGAACGCTAAAACACAGTAATAATGTGTTGTGAGTGTTGCGACGGTGTAATGCAAGAACAACTTCTTGTGAAAGTTGCAGCGGACAGGAAGAACGTCTTGTGTATGTTGCGTGTGTTTATGGACAGGTATAACGTGTTGCGAGAGTTGCAACACAGAAATAATGTGGTTTGAGGGATGCAACACAGGGATATTATGTTGTGAGAGTTGAACATTGCAATACAAGGATAATATGTGGTGAGTGCATCATTGCAACACATAAATAACGTGATGCATCACTCACGGTATAGTATTATTTGTTGCAACATTCAGAACAAATATGATAGTCCTGTGTGTCAACACACACAATACTTCTGTGTTGCAACAGTATCACATCATTCATGTGTTGCAACACTCACAACAACTAATTCTTTTATTGCAACGCTCACAACACGCTGTTCCGATGCTTGCAAAGCTCACAACTTGTGTGAATACATTCATGTTAAGTCTGAACATTTAGTTTTTGTGTATAAGTAGATTTTCGTGCATAGCTAGGATCTCATTCTGGATTACTTAATTCCTCTCTAGCATCAATATAAAAATATAATCAATTATGTTATGAATCCCGTAACATATTTATAGGAATGTTCATACTTCCTCTGTATATAAAAGGAATATTCATGTATTTACCATAAATATTACCATAATGCCATAGCTGTTATTATAATATTACCATAATTACCGTAGAAACTATAATAAATATTACATAATTTAGTTAAAACACGTGATTTATCTGTCAAAAAATTGTATTAACTCAAGTCGTCAATGAAGAAAAAAACTTGTAGAAAATATTTTTCCTCGCAGATTTTTAATTCTCAGGCGTCAATTTTCACTTAAAAATGTATGATGAAGTGAATGAATGTATGACTGCTGAGTTTTTCATTAAACAGCAAACGTTGTGGTCAGACTGGGAAGTTCGACCCATTCACACAAGTTGTGAGCTTTGCAAGCATCGGAACAGCGTGTTGTGAACGGTCGCGCGGTCACCAGTTCGACCTTGTTCATAGTCTCTTCCTTTATTCATTTAGTTAAATAATAGTTCAGTCTTATTAATTCAATCACAATTTTCATCTATTTAATCACATTTTAAATGTTCAATCACGTTTTATTTGTCAATTTCAGCAACTTTAATATATCTATTTATAACATTTCATCGAATTGTTCAAACATCATTTACCAAAGCAATCACTCATTTTGATATATTTAATCACCTATATTTCTCAGATAATCACTATTTATTTGCTGATCCTTCTTATATAATTTGTTTATTCAGTCAAGTTTTTCATTCATTATTTTTTATTCATCTGTTTTATCACATGTTAGTTATATTTTCTATCACCATTTGTTGATTTATTCAATCGCTAACTTTTATAAAATTTACATATTAGCAATAAAACATTAATATCTGTCAAGAATACAACGTTAAACACTTGATGGGAATGTGAGTTGTTAGTGTTGCATCACGGTCCTAACGTGAGTGTTGCATCACGGTCCTAACGTGAGTGTTGCATCACGGTCCTAACGTGAGTGTTGCATCACGGTCCTAACGTGAGTGTTGCATCACGGTCCTAACGTGAGTGTTGCATCACGGTCCTAACGTGAGTGTTGCATCACGGTCCTAACGTGAGTGTTGCATCACGGTCCTAACGTGAGTGTTGCATCACGGTCCTAACGTGAGTGTTGCATCACGGTCCTAACGTGAGTGTTGCATCACGGTCCTAACGTGAGTGTTGCATCACGGTCCTAACGTGAGTGTTGCATCACGGTCCTAACGTGAGTGTTGCATCACGGTCCTAACGTGAGTGTTGCATCACGGTCCTAACGTGAGTGTTGCATCACGGTCCTAACGTGAGTGTTGCATCACGGTCCTAACGTGAGTGTTGCATCACGGTCCTAACGTGAGTGTTGCATCACGGTCCTAACGTGAGTGTTGCATCACGGTCCTAACGTGAGTGTTGCATCACGGTCCTAACGTGAGTGTTGCATCACGGTCCTAACGTGAGTGTTGCAACACGGTCCTAACGTGAGTGTTGCATCACGGTCCTAACGTGAGTGTTGCATCACGGTCCTAACGTGAGTGTTGCAACACGGTACTGACGTGAGTGTTGCATCACNGTCCTAACGTGAGTGTTGCAACACGGTCCTAACGTGAGTGTTGGCATCACGTCCTAACGTGAGTGTTGCATCACGGTCCTAACGTGAGTGTTGCAACACGGTCCTAAACGTGAGTGTTGCATCACGGTCCTAACGTGAGTGTTGCATCACGGTCCTAACGTGAGTGTTGCATCACGGTCCTAACGTGAGTGTTGCATCACGGTCCTAACGTGAGTGTTGCATCACGGTCCTAACGTGAGTGTTGCAACACGGTCCTAACGTGAGTGTTGCATCACGGTCCTAACGTGAGTGTTGCATCACGGTCCTAACGTGAGTGTTGCATCACGGTCCTAACGTGGAGTGTTGCACACGGTCCTAACGTGAGTGTTGCATCACGGTCCTAACGTGAGTGTTTGCAACACGGTCCTAACGTGAGTGTTGCATCACGGTCCTAACGTGAGTGTTGCACACGGTCCTAACGTGAGTGTTGCAACACGGTCCTAACGTGAGTGTTGCATCACGGTCCTAACGTGAGTGTTGCATCACGGTCCTAACGTGAGTGTTGCAACACGGTCCTAACGTGAGTGTTGCATCACGTCCTAACGTGAGTGTTGCATCACGGTCCTAACGTGAGTGTTGCATCACGGTCCTAACGTGAGTGTTGCAACACGGTCCTAACGTGAGTGTTGCATCACGGTCCTAACGTGAGTGTTGCAACACGGTCCTAACGTGAGTGTTGCATCACGGTCCTAACGTGAGTGTTGCATCACGGTCCTAACGTGAGTGTTGCATCACGGTCCTAACGTGAGTGTTGCAACACGGTCCTAACGTGAGTGTTGCATCACGGTCCTAACGTGAGTGTTGCATCACGGTCCTAACGTGAGTGTTGCATCACGGTCCTAACGTGAGTGTTGCATCACGGTCCTAACGTGAGTGTTGCAACACGGTCCTAACGTGAGTGTTGCATCACGGTCCTAACGTGAGTGTTGCAACACGGTCCTAACGTGAGTGTTGCATCACGGTCCTAACGTGAGTGTTGCAACACGGTCCTAACGTGAGTGTTGCAACACGGTCCTAACGTGAGTGTTGCAACACGGTCCTAACGTGAGTGTTGCATCACGGTCCTAACGTGAGTGTTGCAACACGGTCCTAACGTGAGTGTTGCATCACGGTCCTAACGTGAGTGTTGCAACACGGTCCTAACGTGAGTGTTGCAACACGGTCCTAACGTGAGTGTTGCAACACGGTCCTAACGTGAGTGTTGCAACACGGTCCTAACGTGAGTGTTGCATCACGGTCCTAACGTGAGTGTTGCAACACGGTCCTAACGTGAGTGTTGCATCACGGTCCTAACGTGAGTGTTGCATCACGGTCCTAACGTGAGTGTTGCATCACGGTCCTAACGTGAGTGTTGCAACACGGTCCTAACGTGAGTGTTGCATCACGGTCCTAACGTGAGTGTTGCATCACGGTCCTAACGTGAGTGTTGCATCACGGTCCTAACGTGAGTGTTGCATCACGGTCCTAACGTGAGTGTTGCATCACGGTCCTAACGTGAGTGTTGCATCACGGTCCTAACGTGAGTGTTGCAACACGGTCCTAACGTGAGTGTTGCATCACGGTTCTAACGTGAGTGTTGCATCACGGTCCTAACGTGAGTGTTGCAACACAGAAATTGCACAGTGAAAGTTTAATAATTGCAACACTAATACCGTGCCGTGAGTATTACAACACAGCATTGACGTGTTGCGTGATGTGTTGCAAGACAATAACGCATTGGGATTGTTGCAAGAATATAGCACTCTGTGAGTGTTACAACATGTAAGTGAACACACTAGGTGAACGCATATTGGTAATCACCTAGTTGTACTCACCTAGTTGTGCTTGCGGGGGGGGGAGGTGAATTGAATTACACTGTCAATTCCAATGAGTATTTTGTTGGAAGTGATCATGCCTCCCTTTTCTCTTCTGTCTTCCAGTGTCGTCAGGTGCATTACACGTAGCCTGTCCTCGTAACACATGCCTCATAGTTCTGGGACCAGCCTAGTGACATACCTCTGAACGTTTTCAAGCTTCGTCATGTGCTAGACACGGTATGGGCTCCATGCTGGAGCCGCATACTCCAGGATTGGTGTTACATATGTGGTATACAAGGTTCAGAATGATTCCTTGCCCAGGTTCCTGAAGGCAGTTCTGATGTTAGCCAGTCTCGCATACGCCGCAGATGTTATTCTTTTTAAGTTGGCTTCAGGGGACAGGTTTGGTGTGATATCAACTCCTAGATCTTTCTCTATGTCCGTTTCATGAAGGATTTCATCTCCCATTCTGTATCCCCTGCCTGGCCTCCTGTTTCCACTGCCTAGTTTCATTACCTTACTCGGGTTGAACTTAAGTAGCCATTTGTTGGACCATTCATTCAGTCTGTCTAGGTCATCTTGTATTCTCCTACTATCATCCTCTGTTTTAGTCCTCCTCATAATTTTTGTATAATCAACAAACAATGAGAGGAATGATTCTATACCCTCTAGTAGATCATTTACATATATCAGAAAATATATAGGTCCAAGGACTGACCCCAGCGGGACTCCACTGGTGACGTCTCACCAATGTGAGGCTTCACCCCTCACAGTGACCCACTGTCATCTGTTACTTTGGTACTCCCTTATCTAATGGAGTACCTTCCCTTTCACTCCTGCCTGCATCTCCAGCTTTCACACTTGTCTCAGGTGTGGTATTGTGCCAAAGGCCTTCTGGCAATCCAAAATATACACACACAGAAATCACAATAGCGTGATGCATCAAATGAACAAATCCACAAGGGCCGTGACTAGGATACGAACCTGAGTCCAGGACAATCCCAGACGCTGAATTAATCGACTGAGCTACGACATGGTCAAAAGAGTTGAAACCGAAGTTCTACTGAACTTACTGGATCCTGCAGCCTCTCCGAGACACAAACCAGGGTTTTACACAACTCCCTCCATGCACTCGAGCTATGTCAATAGGCCATCACCGTCTGGGATGCTCCCGGACGCAGTTCGAATCCTCGTCACGGCCCTTCTTGATTTGTTCATTTGATGCATCACGTCCTTACTTCATTACACACAGAAATCACAATAGCGTGATGCATCAGCGTCTAGGATGCTCCAGGACGCAGGTTCGAATCCTCGTCACGGCCCTTGTTGATTTGTTCATTTGATGCATCACGCTGTTGTGATTTCTGTGTGTAATGAAGTAAGGACGTGATGCATCAAATGAACAAATCAAGAAGGGCCGTGACGAGGATTCGAACCTGCGTCCGGGAGCATCCCAGACGGTGATGGCCTATTGACATAGCTCGAGTGCCTGGGGGAGTTGTGTAAAACCCTGGTTTGTGTCTCGGAGAGGCTGCAGGATCCAGTAAGTTCAGTAGAACTTCGGTTTCAACTCTTTTGACCCTGTCCTAGCTCAGTCGATTAAGGCAGCATCTGGGATGCTCCCGTATGCAGGTTCGAATCCTCGTCACGCTTCTTGCTGATTTGTTAAAAAATATGCAGTCTGCCCACCCCTCTCTTTCTTGCCCGATTCTTGTTGCCTGATCGTAGAATTCAATTAATCCTCCGAGGCATGACTTGCCATCCCTGAAAACATGTTGGTGTTGTGTCACAAAGTCCCTTCATTTCAGATCTTCCACTAGCTTTTTTCGCACAATCTTCTCCACTAACTTGCAGGGTATATAAGTTAGTGACATTGGCCTGTAGTTCAGTGCCTCCTGTTTATCCCCCTTCTTGTATATCGGGACTACGTTTGCCGTCTTCGAGTTTTTTGGCAGTTCACCTGTTATAAGTGATGTGTTATGCACCATGGAGAGTGGCAGGTACAGTGATTCTGCTCCTACCTTTAGTAACAATGACGATATTCCATCCGGGCCTATAGCCTTCGTCAGACAAAACCCTAGCAAAAGTTTCCTTATCTCCCCACTGATAATCTCAAACTCTTTTAGTGGTCTCTGGTTAACTATTCTTCCTCTGATCTCTGGAATTTCTCCTTGCTCTAATGTGAAGACTTCCTGGATTTTTTTTTGAGTTCCTCGCATACTTCTTTGTCGTTTGTAGTGAATCTGTCTTCCTCTATCCTCAGTTTCATTACCTGTTCCTTTACTGTTGACTTTCTCCTGATGTGGTTGTGCAGCAATTTAGGTTGAGTCTTTGCCTTGTTTGCTATGTCGTTTTCGTATTGCCTTTTTGCCTCTCTTCTTACCCTGACGTATTCATTGTGGCTCTCTGGTATCCTTCTCTGCTCTCTGCTTCTAGACGAGTAAACACGTCTAGGTGAACACGTTGAGGTGAATACACTAAGTGAACACATTGTGAACACATGTAGGTGAACACGTCTAGGTGAACACATGTAGGTGAACACGTCGAGGTGAACTCGTCTAGGTGAACACGTTGAGGTGAATACACTAAGTGAACACATATTGTGAACACATGTAGGTGAACACGTCTAGGTGAACACATGTAGGTGAACACGTCTAGGTGAACACGTTGAGGTGAATACACTAAGTGAACACATATTGTGAACACATGCAGGTGAACACGTCTAGGTGAACACATGTAGGTGAACACGTCTAGGTGAACACGTCTAGGTGAACACATGTAGGTGAACACGTCGAGGTGAACACGTCTAGGTGAACACGTCTAGGTGAACACATGTAGGGTAATACACTAGGTGGACACACATGGTAAACATCTGACCTATAAACAACTTATCCCAAAAAATTATTAATTAGATAAATACAAAGTTCTAAACTTTGTTGATATATCTTAAATAATTGGCGAGATCTTTAGAAACTTAATTTTGCTTAAATTTATTTACATCTATGATGTATATAAAATATATTTTTGTTCGATCCCGATGGTCGAAGTGGTTGGGCACCGCTCCTTCAATCCGTCCTTATATATCCCAGCTCATCCGAATATCCTTAACAATTGCTATATAATCAAACTAGAGCTGTACTTTCACCTCATTATTACCTTACCTTACCTCGCTTCTTCACTGAGAATTTTTTCCCTACTGATTTTCTTTCATTGTGTCTTATATGTCCCCTGATGATGTATGATGAAGTGGATGAATGTATGACTGCCGAGTTCTTCATTAAGCAGGAAGCGTCGTGGTCAGACGGGGAGGTCGGACCCGGTGTTCACGCGGTCACCAGTTTTAATATTCAATCCAGGCTTCCTTTTTTCCCATGTTCTGGCCACAAAATAATTTAGTTTTAATTCGTTACTATTGTTCATATTTTTCATAATTTTTAATGATTCAATCACGTTTTATTTACCAATTCGAGCAACATGGTGAAATAGTAATAACGTGTTGTGAGTGTTGTAACTGAAATAATGTATAGTAAATATATCAGGAGAGTAATAACGTGTTGTGTGTTGCAACAAACAGAAGACATACTCTGAGTGCTGCAACACAAATAATCTATTGGGATTGTTCAAATGCAGAAGTAAAGTTATTTTAGTTTGCAACACAGAAAATAACGTTTTGTGACAGTAATTCCATGCGGTAGGTGTTGCAACATTGAAACACCTAAATAACGTGTTGTAAGTGTTGCACAGGGCAGGAATAACCTATTGCAACACATAATTACCCTGATGTGAATAAGGGTTTCAACATGTTTTTTCTGTGTTGCAACACTCAACACCTCATTCCTCTGATGGAACACTCATAACACGGTATTCCTATACGTTGCAACACTCACATATGCACTCGTGTTATATCTGTGTATTTTTCTTTTCCTTTATATGGACTTTCATTTACAGCAACGATGTCATTCAGGATTCTTTCCTCTCTAGCATCAGTAAAGAAATATAATGAAATATATGTTCAATGCCGTAACATATTGAAAGGAATTGACTATAATTACCTTAACTAGTACTATAATATTACCATAATTATCTTAACTATTCCTATATTACATAATTTATTGAAAATACGTAATTTGTATGCAATTAAGGATCTATTCACTAAAGTCTTCATTGTAGAGAGATAACTTGAAGAAAATAATTGACAGTTTTGTGCAAGAATTTGAAACTTGTAAGTCTGTACAACCCATCCTCCTGTTTAGATAGTAGTTGTAACAATGTACATCATAATAAAAAAGGTTGACGTACTAAGCATCAGATGGTAGAATTTTGTATTATTCACTTTACAGAGTCCGAGAAAACACTAAAGAAATATTCCTAGGCCTAGAATGCCACAACATGTGACGGTGTCAGCGACAGTACTTTGCTTTAGGAGGTCAGACCCCACCCTGATCCGGTGCATTATACCGGTAAGAGACGGGAGACCTCTTAAAGAAAGTGCAACCCTCTAGTTCAGGCTCTCCTGCACCCAGCACTGCCGGGTGGATAAATATAGGGCAGCAACGATTAGAGCCTCCTGAACATGCTGTTCAGAGTGAAGGTGCGGTTCCGAGGAACCGACACCACATACAGCAAGATCGAGATAATGAATCTACTATCATCAACCTCTGGGTAGCACCCATCGACGTCGTTATGGACGTGAATGGGCCCCAAATTCTTTTCAGTAGTGCAGCAGCACTAGAAAGCCTATTCACCACGACAACGACCACTGCACTCGAAGCACAGGGCCTAACACTCCTGCCTCCCTACCAGTTCCTGGCAGTAAGGACTATATTCATTCACAGAGTGAGTGACATCATCGCTGAACGACCAGCTTCTGAGATTGTGAAGAGCATAAACACCAAAACAGATCCCTCACGGCCATATCGGCCCACCTCATTCAGCAGGATGTAAACAGAAAGCCAACCCTCAAGGTCACCCTCAAGACTCCGGCAGAGGCTACTCTCGCGGCCGACAACGGCCTCAGATGCTGTGGAGTGGCCTGCACACCCCACCAGATCTCCAGGCAGCGATATTTCCACCTGCGTCAGTGCTTTCGGTGTTATCAATACACCCACTATTCACAAAAGTGCCCAAATCCGAAGCAGAAATGCAGCATCTGTGCTGGGGAACATCATCACAAGACTTGCACAGCTGCCACCAAGCGTTGTCTGCTCTGCGACGGTGACCACACAGCCGTCTCTCAAGACTGCCCCAAGCGACAAGAGGAAATCAAGCAAATGACAGAAGCCAGACCAAGAAACTCTACTCCAAAAACGAAGGAATTTAATATTCAAGAACAAGCCTTCCCAACTCTCCCGACAAGTGGCGCCGCGAGCGGCGCGCAACCCAACTACTGGACCAGCAACTCCCGCGCCAGCCAATCACAGCCTCAAACGACGCCTCTGCACCAATCCTCACTCACACCGCCTCCAGCCACCTCTGACAGCACTGTAGCAGCTTTGATACACTTCGCTACTGAACTCTCAGGAGGAGATCTCCGACAACGGTACAGAATACTAAATGAACTATACAAGGCAAACAATCTTCCCACGTTCGTGATTCCAGAGGCCATGTTTACTGCTGGCTCCTCTCCACCAAAGCCCGACCCCGTTCCAGAGACGCCTGTCAACCTGGCCCCTACAACTCCAGATACACCAGCGACTACATCTGATATCGTGGCATTGCCGCCAACTTCTCCTGCAAGTTACACCACGTCTTCTGATGACGACTCGAACGCCTATGTTGAAATTGAAGCACAAACATCACCCCCAGCACCAGAGACCACTGCAGCACACTCACCACCCTCAGCCCAGGAGACAGATTGTGTAGAAACTCCAGAAATGGAAACTCCGGAAATAGCAGCAGTGCGTCAACAGCGTGAAAGGAATGCAGTCGGATCGCCCGAGTTCAGACGGTTCTCCAGCCAGATGTACAACATGACGGCAGACATCATGAAGCAGGCCTACCCAGAAAACACATACAGTTTACATAACAACGTAATCTTCGAGGAATGCGATGAGTCTACACTGTCACCTGACCTCTTCAACAGTGACTACTCCGAGTACAAACATCAGATGATTACAAGAAGCATGAAGAAATAGCTAAGAAAGAAACCAACCAACTGAGGGCAGCCGCTCTCTTCCCCCTCTTTAGGGGGATGGGGACCTAATTTTGCTTGTTTTGAGATGGTGGTACCTGACGGAAGACACACTCCACACACCAAGATGAAAGAAAACCTGCCACTGCCGCCTTCCAGACCCGTCTCCCAGCCTAGCTAGATATGGGATTGATACAGCATCGACACTCGGACAAGCAGCTGGGTCTAGCCCTGGCACTTTTTCTCTTCAACTTCAGCATTTCCTCTCACCGACTTCTCTTCAGCTGTCCCCACTTCAAGGCTCGCCCCAATGGGCATTCTTCTCCTGTATTATCGGATCGATGACGGTGTCCCACCGCTATATTCTCCTAACCCAGCTCGAAGTGTCATATCTCCATAACCTGAGCGTTCTCTGAAATCCAGGGAACATTTTCATATGTGTGAGAGTGTGGAGCGTTGTCAGGTTGGCTGTAAAATTGCCATTTAAGTATGATTATGAAAGGAGCTTACGCCTTTTTGGGGCACAAGATGGCGCCGAGTCATTCTGTTTCCCTCCAAAACGTCGTGACACCTCCCGGTACCTGATTGGCCAGGTGAGGTCACATGCCGGAAGTAACCAATGACGAGAGCCCTCGGGAGGTGTGACGTCACGCAACCCGTCCTCGCAAATTCGTATAGTCAATATTGACTTATTAGTTACGTGCATAGGTGACATAATAAACATAATAGTTTCCCTTGAAAAAGCTTCATAGAAAACACCCGACCTTACCTAACCTACTTAGTATGTTAAGATAAGCATCTTATTGCTTCGTAATTACAATTATTATCTAACCTATACCTATAATAGGTTAAGTAACAATTGTAATTACGAAGCTATAAGATGCTTATCTTAACATACTAACAAGGTTTAAATGTTGTAACTCAGTAATAACATGTTGCAACCCTCAGTATGTATTTTTTATGCAACACTCGCCACAAGTTCAGTTTTGCAAAACCTCCTTCTTGTGTTCCAACACTTATAACTTCTCATTTCAGTGTTGTAAGTAAGTAATTATCAAAAGAAGGCACCAAACCAGGAATGCTATGTAGCACCATCAAATGCGCGGAATAATCAGAGGGCGCTAAATATCACCAAGGATGCCAATACGAGAACAAAAACGCATAAGGCGAACGATATCAAAAGTATCCGAGTCACCAAGAATTCTATTGAGGGACAGGTGACCGCGCAACCCGTCCTCGCAAATTCGTATAGTCAATATTGACATATTAGTTACCTGCATAGGTGACATACTAAACATAATAGTTTCCCTTGAAAAGCTTCATAGAAAACACCGACCTTACCTAACCTACTTACTACATTAAAATAAGCATCCTATAGCTTCGTAATTACAATTGTTACTTAACCTATTATAGGTATAGATTAGGTAATAATTGTAATTACGAAGCAATAAGATGCTTATCTTAACATACTAAGTAGGTTAGGTCGGTGTTTTCTATGAAGATTTTCAAGGGAAACTATTATGTTAAGTATGTCACCTATGCACTTATTTAATAAGTCAATATTGACTATACGAATTTGCGAGGACGGGTTGGACCGCGAGCGGCGGTTGGAAAGCAAGAGACACGCTCGTCCGGAAGTCAGGACATTCAAGAAGGACATGCACGACCGTAAGAGGGACAATGCAATTAGGACAATAAGGAGCAGGGCGGCGCTCCATCAGTGACCATGAGAAAAGCGAGTATGGCCAATATGCAACCTCGCCAGAGCAGTTTCCCATCGCTGGTTACGGTGATAGGAGGACGGCCACGGGTAACACAACATTTAAGAGTACGGAGTTTGTTACAAGTAACAGACGACCAAGAAGCCTGCCACAGGTAAGGATGGAGGAATGGATAACCGGATAAAAGTCGGAATATGGAATACCTTTACGAGAGATGGGACAAGAGCTGACAGCTTCCTTCGCGGCAGCATCGCACGCTCATTTAAAGACACACCAAAATGGCTGGGAACCCAACAAAACTCAACTGACTTAAACTTACTGTGAACAAGAAACAGCCAATGCTGGATCTCGACAACTACTGGATGAACCGGATTAAAGGACTCGAGAGCCATGACGGCACTACGAGAGTCAACAACCACCACAAAGGAAGACTGACAACGAGAAAGCAGGAGACGAAGAGCATAGAGAATAGCTAAAAGCTCCGCTGTAAAGATGCTAGTCTCCGGAG
>WNGS01007001.1:0-11632 GCA_020271785.1 Procambarus virginalis
GAGCCAGACACAGGATACAGAATGGGAGATGAGTCCTTCATGAAAAAAACAGAAAGATCTAGGAGTTGATATCACACCAAACCGGTCTCCTGAAGCCAACATCAAAAGATAGCACTCTGCGGCATATGCTAGGTTGGGTAACATCAGAACTGCCTTCAGGAACCTCTGTAAGGAATCATTCAGAACCTTGTATACCACATATGTAAAGCCAATCTTGGAGTATGCGGCCCCCAGCATAGAGCCCGTACCTTGTCAATCACAAGGCTAAGCTTGAAAGAGTTCAGAGATATGCCACTAGGCTAGTCCCAGAAATAAGATGCATGAGATACGAAGAAAGACTGCGAGAAATGCATCTCACGACACTGGAAGACAGAAGAGTAATGGGAGACATGATCATTACCTACAAAATTCTCAGAGGAATTGACAGGGTAGATAAAGAAATTTTTTTAACACGGCTGGTTCGCGAACAGGGAGACACAGGTGGAAACTGTGTTTCCAAATGAGTCACAGGGACGTTAGAAAGGAATTTTTCAGTGTCAGAGTAGTTAACAGATGGAATGCATTAGGCAGTGATGTGGTGGAGGCTGACTCCATACACAGTTTCAAATGTAGATATGATAGTGCCCAGTAGGCTCAGGAATCTGTACACCAGTTGATTGACAGTTGAGAGGCGGGACCAAAGAGCCAGAGCTCAACCCCCGCAAGCACAACTAGGTGAGTACAACTAGGTTAGTACAGATGGTTGAGACGAGGCTTGTCCCAGAGTTGCGAGGGATGGGATATGAAGAGCGCCTGAAGGAACTGAACCTTATGAGACTAGAAAAAATAAGGGAAAAGGGGGATATGATAGGAACGTATAAAATACCCAGGGGAATTGACAAAGTGGAAATAGATGAAATGTTCACATGTAATATTAACAGAACAAACGGACATGGGTGGAAACTGGAAACTCAGATGAGTCACAGAGATGTTAGAAAGTTTTCCTTTAGCGTGAGAGTAGTGGGAAAATGGAATGCACGTTAGGAGCAGGTTGTGGAAGCAAAATCTATTTAAAATTTTAAAACTAGATATGATAGGGAAATGGGACAGGCGTCATTGCTGTAAACAACCATTGGCTAGAAAGGCAAGATCCAAGAGTCAATGCTGGATCCTGCAAGCACAAATAGGTGAGTATATATATATATATATATATATATATATATATATATATATATATATATATAATATTATATATATATATGTCTACCTAGTAGCCAGAACGCACTTCTCAGCCTACTATGCAAGACCCAATTTGCCTAATAAGCCAAGTTTCATGAATTAATGTTTTTTCGACTACCTAACCTACCTAACCTAACTAACCTAACTTTTTCGGCTTCCTACCTAACCTAACCTATAAAGTAGGTTAGGTTAGGTTAGGTAGGTTGGCTAGGTTTGGTCATATATCTACGTTAATTTTAACTCCAATAAAAAAAATTTGACCTCATACATAATGAAATGGTAGCTTTATCGTTTCATAAGAAAAAATTTGAGAAAGTATATTAATTCATGAAAACTTGGCTTATTAGGCAAATCGGGCCTTGCATAGTAGGCTGAGAAGTGCGTTCTGGCTACTAGGTACGACATATATATATATATATATATATATATATATATATATATATATATATATATATATATATATATATATACACATATATATATATATACAACAACAACAACTACTTCCAGACGTCTAGACAGTACTACCAGTCTTCTCTTTCATGGCCCGTCACCCCACCTTGCACCTGGGTCGCTGGGAGGCCACGCCTTCCCAAACAAGTAGTTCAAGTGAGCCGGTTCATAGTTAAAGAAGACATCAGCGCCCTCTGCCCGGCCAATATTTTGTATAAATAGGGCTACCACACTCTCCAAGATTCAGATTACTCCTGAGTGCTCTTGCTGAGTAGACCTGTTGACACATCTCGGTGTGGTAACGGATTTAGTCAGACTAGCTCATTGTATTCCGCACCATATTCTATTTTGCTCCTTAAAGTAACGTAAATTTGATTGTTCATCTTATTTGTTTTGCACATTATGTATTAAAGCCAAGCCTGGATATTATTATATGTTTTGTAATTTGTTTAACTTCAGTTTTTGTTTTAAAGTAAACTATTTTAAATGTTTTTTCCCTCTGCTTTATCCTACAGTTTGCCTCACTGTGAATACACCTTTTGCAGTTTAACTTTTTTCTTTTTTTCATTTTTAATATTTTGTGACTGGCATTACAGACTGCACGACCACCAACGTTTACGCTAGGGGTTAGTCATATCTTGAGGTTATCTTGAGATGATTTCGGGTCCCCGCGTTCCCGCGGCCCGGTCCTCGACCAGGCCTCCTACTCGTTACACCCCCCCCCCCCCCCGAGGAAGCAGCCCGTAGCAGCTGTCTAACTCCCAGGTACCAATTTACTGCTAGGTAACAGGTGCATCAGGGTGAAAGAAACATTTTGCCCATTTGTCTCCGCCTCCACTAGGGATCGAACCCGGACCCTCCAGACTACGAATCCGAAGCGCTGTCCACTCAGCTGTCAGGCGCCAGCCAAATTTATAAGGTTATAAGGTTTATAAGGTTAAATTTATAAATTTATTTTGGCTAAATTTATAAGGTTAATGATGTTTAGTGCTGGACAGACCTGGGCTAATATATATATATTATCGATAAAAATCAATGATATTTTAATTCGAAGTACAGTACCTTAAATTTATGAATGTTGTTTTGGGGTCTTGAGCCACGTGGACGAGTCTCTCCTAAGAACAGCTTGCAACGAGACATAAACTACAGCTGGTGGAACCAATAATGTGCATCACTGTCGCTCATTGTTGCCCAGATTGAATAATCCTGAAAGGGGAAATTTATTTTTTCTAATCGTTTTAACCTAGTCGACTGAGTTATTATCACTCGCTTAATAGACATTTCAAACAATGACCAGTTCATTGTCATTCCTGGAGTATTAGACAATAACAAAAACAAACAGGAAAGACAGACAAGCATAAAGAACCGACGTGGGGAAGACACTCATCACCAAAGAGAAGTAGATAGTTTTAAACAATCACAATGGAGAATTCTCGGGAGTAAAGAAGCTCCCCATATAAATGAGAATACCCACCGAGAGAGAGAGAGAGACAGAAAGAGAATTCACGCTAAGATGAGCACAAAGAGAACCCTATCACCATCAACACCACACCCATCACCACACCCAAGACAACCACAATAACCTAACACTATCCTCAGACACTCGCGGGGCCACATTAAGGCCAGGAGACAGGGCCAAGCTGGCCCTTTACACGCAGGTCCTCCCTCTAGCACCCGCCTCGACCAACATAAGCTCTGCAACACACAACATTTTCAAGTTTTGGGGTCATATCGTAAAGAAAATGCCTAGAGCAGCAGACATTGTGGACGGGCTTACGCCTCTGTAGGACTTCTGTTATGGCGTTATTGAAGGAGAAAAACATGTGATGAGAATGGATGAGCTTCTACCTTACAGGGGAGGAAATAGCACATTGAGGGAAACCTTTCCTCCATACGGAAACCCCTTTTTTTTTCTTTCCGAAAATTTCCTTAGGCCGCACATTGTAATATGTGGCGCATACATTCACATATATTAAAAAGAAAATTACAAATCACGTTTCAATATTTTAGGTTGCTATCTAATGCTGTACTGAGTGCGGAAAGTGTTTACGGGAGCGAAATGATCGAAATTTCACTGTACTTTACAGGTACACTGCAAAGTTTGTGAAACTTTCATTAAACATGTATCTTTTAAATCACGTACTGATTTAAAAAATACATATTAGAAGAATCTCGTCAATAAATGGATTAAAAGTCAAGAAACAGTAAGGAAGTTCTAAGATCTTCGTTAACTTATATTATCCAAATTCCCTGTTAAACTGTGCCAAGAAAATGAGGAAAACACAGAGAAAATGGACAATTTCAATAGGTCAGCTATCTGTCCTGTGGCCGCAGTCAGGCAACTATCATCTCACTCTACTCTTCTTGTTGTTGTTGTTTTAGATTTAGCTACTCAGAACGAAATGTCCATGTATCACGGACTATGGTGAGCCCGTAATTGAGTTCGGTTATTCGCGATAACCTTGTTACTGTGATATTTGTGTCGAAGTATTAAATGGAGGTGGGTGTTTCCTGCTGTTTCTCTGTTACTTTTTCGCTTTTGTTTTAGTGCACTGGTTTTAGTCTTGTTTTAATAACATTATCTTGGTGGCAGATGTAGGTGCAGAATGCTCACTAGTGAGTCCCATTCCTCAATGGCTTTTCTAATCATTATAATCGCTGTGGAATGTGCATCTAATGCAGCGGCTGTCGTTGGATTAATGTTGAATTTGATGCGCAGGGGTTCAGTAACTTCACATTCCAGTAAGTAGTACAATAGAAGCGCTTCTGCTTCTGTTCCACAGATATGACACTCTTTAACTATTGGGTTTATTACCTCCCAGCAGCGCTTGTAACCAAGTCTGAGTATGTGTATGGCTACTGCAATGTCTCTGGATATCTTTTTGTCAGGCTTGAAAGAGTAGCACCCAGTGGCTAGTTCGTACCATATCGCAGTGGTTCCACTCTTCGCCTCTCTTTACGATTAAGGTGGGGGGGGGGTGAGGTGAATCGTAGTGAGGTGTACTCACACTTATAAATGTCTACATTTGTCCTTTGTACTTTATGGCTACACTGTTAATAATTCCTCTCGTAGATCTCACCCCACATAGGCTCCCCTGAGGTACACGCATTTCATGTTCATAGAAAACGGTACCATCCGTTTGCATGTGTTGTGGCTCAGATGCGAGTAGGAGGTAAACAAGAAAGCGTACAGGACGCCACCAGCTTGGAAGCAGCTAGTAATGTAATCGTTTATAAGTATTTAAGTCAGTAACCAAGCAATGATGTTATATCAACCTTACAACCAAGACTTCCTCAGCAACACACAAACACCACACTGGCGACGAGGATGAACTGTGAACGAAGGTATTTGTTCAGCTCAAAACAGAAGGAAGAAGCATGCTGTCTTGCCCGGAGGAGAAGTCGTGCCGTCTGTGAGCGCCCTACCGATGCTGTGTGCTAACCAACAGCTGTGTGCTATACAAGCTATGTGCTACCTGAAGCTGTGTGCTGAGGAACCGATGATGTGTACGAAAAGGAGCTTTGATGCTATGTACAAAACCCGATGTTTTGTATACGAAATGACGCTTTGTGCTACACAATTCATCATGCTGCGAACTCTTCTGTGTTGACAGTGCTGAAACTCATCAAACAACAACATTGCTGACAACTGCTGTACCAACTGCTGTGCCAACTGCTGACAATTGCTGTGCCAACTGCTTGCAGCTGTGAGTAGGAACAACACCACATGTACACAAGGGCTAGGTAAGAAGTCAGTTGCTGCTGTATTATTCACTGCTGTGAACTTTTGCATTAAAATGCTTGTGTGCTTTGCAAAATTAAAGTAATTACAGTGAATTCATAACTAACATATACAGTGCAGTAAGTGTTTAGTATTCTGAGGAACATTTAAGTGATAAGTTTACATTTATACAGTAAAAATGGCAAATATACATCAGTTTCCTGCATTTGATCCTGACTGTGACCAGACAAACCTATCACAGAGGTGGACCAAATGGCTTAAAAGGTTTGAAAATTTGTTGATAGTTTCTGACATCAAAAGTGCTGAAAGAAAGCGTGCCTTTCTACTTCATTATGCAGGTGATAGAGTTTGTGACATCTTTGACACACTGAAAGACACTGGTGGTGCCAAAGATTATGACATTGCCAAAGCCAAATTAACTGAGCACTTCATATCAAGACAAAACACTGCAGTGGAAATTATACATTTCAGGAGAGCCAAACAACTCTCAAATGAAACTGTGGGTCAATACCACACACGTCTGCAGGGTTTAGCAGCCCATTGCGAGTTTCCTGATGTTGACAAAAATATCAAACAGCAAATAATTGAAACATGCACATCTACACGTCTCCGTCGAAGAGCTCTAGAACTTGTTGATGATGAAAGTTCTCTTACCAAGATACTGGATATTGCTCGTCGAATGGAAGATAATTCACGTGATGCTCGTATCAAAGAGTGCAGTGCCAACAACAGTTCTGCCACTGTTACTAACAGTGATGAGGTATGTAAGGTTCAGGGAGGACACCGTGATCATAGAAGATATGCCAAACCTGACAGTAAATTGAGCCGAGAACCACATCACAACTTGAGTCATGGAACAAGACTCAAGCAGTCACAACGACTCACATTGGAGGTTGTCAACAATAAATGTTACAATTATGGAGGAGACTACCCACACCAAGGTAATGTTTGTCCTGCTCAAGGTAAGAAGTGCTATGAGTGTGGAAAACTAGGTCATTTTGGTGCTATATGTCGTTCCGCACTCAAAAAACCACAGGCAGTGAATAAAAGCACTGTACGAGGATCAGGTCATTGGGGTCGAGGTGGCAAACACAATATTGCACCTCAAATCCAGAATATTAATAATGTACAAAACATGTCATTACAGCCAGTCTCAGACGACAGTGAATGTGATTATATCTATGAAGTACAATCAATCACAGAATGCAATGATCTTCCAAACAACCCAGAGACTATAGTATACATTGCTGATATTTGTCTCAAAGTTCTCATTACACTGGATCAAACATTGACACCATTGCTGAATGTCACTATGAGAAATTTAAAAAACAGTTTCCAAAGCTTGAAAACTATAATGGTAAAGCCACTGCCTATGCTTCGATGGTAGCCTTGCCGGTGATTGGAACTTTCACTGCAGAGATTAAGTCAAAGAGTGCAATGCTCACTACTACATTCCATGTTGTTCGGAATGCAAAGGAGTCTCTACTCAGTTACAAGACTTCAACCAAATTGGGGCTACTTCAGCTCTCTAATGCTGTAGCAGTGGAATCTTCAAACAATGTTGATGCTATTGGTGCTGAATTTTTTTATCGATTTGAACCTACAGAACCTACCTATACTGATAGCAAAGTTCAGCTGCGCATTAACCCAGATGTAATTCAAGTTGCCGAGGAATACGTACACTCTGTAACCTGTGATGCAGTCCCTAAGGCTCTCTTGATGAAATCCGTACTGCAACCCTAGAGGACCCAACTCTGGAGGCAACAGTGGATGCATTGACTAAGAGAAAGTTTCCACGCATCCCACCCTCAGGAGTTGACCAAGATGCATTCAAAGCACTTGAACGCATCCAGACAGAATTAAGTTTTACGCAACAACGCGACACCGTGCTGCGAGGTACTCGTATCGTCATTCCAGCTGTTCTCCAGCAGCGTGTTCTAAAGCTTGCACATCAAGGACACCAAGGTCTTGTAAGGACCAAACAGCTGCTACGAGAAAAGGTGTGGATTCCGGGCATTGATCGTCAAGCAAAGTACATGCATGATGCCTGTGTCCCTTGCCAAGCTACAGTGGATACTTCAAGACCAGCACCTCTACAACCTTCACCACTACCTGCTGCACCATGGACGGAAGTATCGATGGATTTCTGTGGACCGCTACCAACTGGAGAGTACTTGATGGTAGTCATTGATGATCACTCACGTTATCCAGAAGTAGAAATCATCACTTCCACATCTGCAAAGGCTGTCATCCCAAAGGGGGCGTTTGGTTCCAAAAATGCAAAAATGAAAACTCGTTCGATTTCAATCAAACTTTTTTGACAAGTTCTATATGAAAAGTGTTTCATCTGGTCCAAGTTTCAGCATCGTAGCATAAATAGGAAGGGAGAAAAAAATATTGAAGTAGTTGTGAAAATTATGCCAAAATGGTCAAAATCGATTATGAATCAAAAGTGTCAACTGAAATCATAGCTATGACTCTTTGCTATCACAATAGCAAATATTAAACAAATATTATAATTAGTTTAATTGGAAAACAAATTTAAGAAAAAAAAAGTAGTTTTTTCCAATTTTTTTTTTCATTTTTTTTGGGCGATTTGCATCAAACGTACACACCTTACTGTACGTAAGCCTATCTGTAAGGATGCCAATTTTGGAGAAAATTGGTTGATGTCAACCTCAGCCACAGATTTTAGAACCTTAGACTTTATTAATTTCTGTTTTTTTCAATTGACACAAACGTTTACAAAACTGATTAATTTTTTATTCAATTTACATGAAACTTACACAGTATATGTGGAGGGCATGTCTCTACATTTGCATGTTTTCATTTTTCTCTAAGTTCATTTATTGATTTTATAATAGCAATAAACATGCCATATTTGCATAATTTTTGGGGGGAACTTTGAACATTTGTATTAGAAAAACTAAAGATGTTTTCGAAATTCTAAAACACGCAATCCTTTATTATATGCTAATGTGTCAGAAAAGTGTCACAGAATAATTATATCTGAAACGTGTGTTCTGAAGTGTAGACTTGAAAATATGTAAAAAACGTTGAAAAAAATCTCCCTTTCTATTTACGCTGCAGTACTGAAACTTGGGACAATTTCAGCACTTTTCATATACAACTAGTCAAAAAATATTGGTTGACATTGAACAACTTTTCCGACACCAACTAAACGCCCCCTCAAAGCTCGACAAGATCTTTTCGAACTTTGGCATTCCTGAAGTTATCAAGACGGACAATGGACCGCCATTCAGTGGACAAGACTTCGTCAACTTTGCTGAGCATATTGGATTCAAACACTGCCGTGTGATGTCACTACATCCTCAAGCAAATGGAGAAGTTGAGAGATTCATGCAACCCCTCATGAAAGCGGTACGCTGTGCTCATGCCGAAGGACGATCCTGGAAACAAGCTATGTATGCTTTTCTCAGGAACAACTGTGACGGTGTTCCCCCCCCCTCCTTATATTTCTCCCACGCCAGCTGTAAGAGTCATATCCACTTTACCCGAACGTTCTCTGCCTTCCAGAGAACAATTTGACATATGTGGGAGCATGAGGTGTTCTCGCATAAGAGAGAAATTAACTAAAGAAGTGTTTTGGCCAATGGCTTAGGCCCTTTTGGACGCCAAGATGGCGCCGACTCCTACGTTTTCGCGCCAAAATGTTATGACGTCAATGGCACCAGATTGGCCAAGAACGGTGACGTGGTACAGGGAGCCAATGAGAAACGCCCCTGGCAAGTGTGACGTCACTAGTGGAGGTAGGTCCGGGCCGTGCGCCCCCGTGGTACCAAGAGTTAGATATGACACGTCGTCAAGGGCGGACGTGCGATAGGGAGGTCCTGTCAGTCTGACAGTATTCGCCCCTCTCCGGTGAATATACACATCACCAGTGGTCTGCGAGCATCCTGTGAGGTTTTCCTGAACTCCGTGAGGCGGACAGAAGAAGGAATTGACGGGAAACGAGCAACAAGTGCTCCAGTGACAGGTGCTTAGCAAGAATGAAGCCTGGGCAGTGACGTCAGGGACGACTGTACAGTTTCATCAGTTGGGTGATGACGTAGCGGCTGGGCCAGTTCACCGTGAGGAAGAACAAACTAGCTGGGAATACGAACGGCTGCAGCCGGGAGTAAGGACTGCAGATGTAGTTGTGAGGAAGAGGCGACGGCCAGGAGACCGACTCCAACCCTTCAAGAGGTTGTGGAGGAGCACAGAGCTTGCAGAGAGAAGCAGAACAGAGAAGACGCGCTTTTTGGGTGTTGGTTGAGGTCCTGGGAAGAGCATCAGTGTGTGTGGGGGTGTTCCCTACAGCAAGTCGTGAGCCGGGACCAGGAGCGTCAATTCAACCCTCAACAGAGGACGAGTCTACATCATTTATGGTGGAAATAGGTAATTCAGTTTTCCCTCCCATTCCCCTTTAGTTAGTGTTTAGCCAGAGTATCTTCTATGTCGTGAGCAGGACTCACCAATGTCTATGTTTCTAGTAAGACACAGTTGTGAAGGGAGATGCTATAGAGCTCTCACGAGATATATATATGGTGTGTGATTGCAGCTGTGGTTTGATGAAGAGATTACTGTGATGAGGACATTCATATTTACATGTCATTTATATTATAAGTTCGTGCCAGAGGTTATATATAAAATTTACAATTTAATAGTGTAAGGCTGTGTGCCTAGAGTCACCTCGTTATTATAAATATTGATAAAGTGAACTATATGTACCGGAGTTATTAAATAATATGTTCATATGTCTAGTGGTTAACTGTGATTATGCCAGTGTTGTGATATACTGTGAATACGAGGGAATAATAATCGCCTCACGCCAATAGTGTGAATATAGTGAAGAAGCGAGCAGTGTGAGGAACAGTGAGGAGTGTGAGTGGGCGTGGCATCTCGCGAGGTGCCAAACGTTCGATAACACTGTATGTGGAGTGTGGGAACGCATGTCAACTGGGAGTGTTGCCATTCCCGGAGTGTTCCAGAATTGTGAAGTGGCGGAGAGAAGGCTCCTCATTTATTCCTTTGCCATGTTGTTGATGCAGAGTTATGATTCTTTGATCTTTTAAGTAAACTACAAACCACCGCCATGTTTGTGTCAACCCTCCATTACCTTGTTGCTATTGAGACTATCTGAGAATGAGTGATTTAAACATTTACTTACCTGTTACCAAATTGATTAGTATTCCCTGGGGCCACTACTATATTACTACTATTCCACTGAGGTGTTACTGGACATGGTAAACACCAGTTGGTGACCTATAGTGAGCGGTAGAGCCCTCTGTCGGGGCGGGCACATGATCAAGTGAAGTGATCGTGTTCTCACTCGTCTTTAGGCTATGAGGCCAGCCGGAGACAGACTGAGAGATTCTCCTGGTGAACAGTGACACCGTGAGGATCGAGTGCAGACCCGTGGGGGCTACAGTAAGTAACGTTTATCACTACTAATACATGGTGGTGACTGGCTAGAGACGGCAAGAGACACCCTGACACTACCGTGCAACACCACATGGAACACTGGGCAAGTCGCCTGGCGAACTTTTATTTGGACGTCCTATGAGACTCGCACTACCTGTCATGCCAGCCAAAGTAACGGATAAACGTCTCGCTCAGAAGGATGCACTAGCCAAGGACAAAATGAAAATTGCTCATGATGAACGTGCAAAGGAACAATTCATAAAGGTTGGAGATACTGTTCTCGTTAAAAAAAAAGAGGGAAAGCTAGATATGCTGTATGATACAAAACCATATAAAGTGATTAGTGTAAAAAGAACTATGGTAGCAGCTAGTAACAGAGAGCATAGTATAACACATAATATGGCTTATTTCAAAGTGATTCCAACTAGTGTAGAAAATGATGAAGTGCAAAGTCGTACAAAGGAAAAAGAAAAAATGAGCTCTAACCCGACAAACAATTCATCAAGGGATATTCTCGTATTTAAGGACTCTCGTCCTAAACGTCATGTTAAACACCCTACACGATTTGATGATTAATTGTGTTCCTATGTAATGCAAAGTATTTACTTATTATGCTAAATTAAATTTAATATTGTTTGAATAATGCAGATCTCTCATTCAATATTTTTAAACTTTGTATTACAGTTTCTTTCATTTTTGATTAACATTGCATTTGTGTTTTTAACATTGAAATCCTGTGTGTTAAAGATTAAGTTGTTTAAATTCTTTGTGCGCTTAATTAATGTTAAATGTATG
>WNGS01007001.1:13277-28569 GCA_020271785.1 Procambarus virginalis
CAATATCTCTTGATATGTTAGTAACTTAATTTGTGTCAATAACTTTGCTTTATGCTACAAGCATGGTAGACATCCTGTATTCATTCTTTTAAAGAAAAGGCGGGATGTCATGTTCATAGAAAACGGTACCATCCGTTTTATGTGTGGCTCAGACCGAGCAGGAGGTAAACAAGAACGCGTACAGGACGCCACCAGCTTGAAAGCAGCTAGTCATGAAATCGCTTATAAGTATTAAAGTGCAGTAACCAAGCAATGACGTTATATCAACCCTACAACCAAGACTTCCTCAGCAACACAAACACCACACCACTGTTAATAATTCCTCTCGTAGATTATCACCCCACGTAGACTGCCCTGAGGAACCCACTGTTAATAATTACTCTCGAAGACCTCATCCCACGTAGGCGTATTAGGTGCTCCACTGTAAACAGTTTATACTCAGCCAATCCCAAGTAGTTTTCCCCTGAGGTAATCTCAACTAACCTATCAGTGAAAGTGAACCCCAGCTTAACTAACGTGTCGTGGACAGTGATAACCAGATCACGTAACCCATCGAGGGCCGATGTCAATAACACTGAAGCGTATACCCATCCAAAGCTTTTGCGTATATTAAATACCATTCAGTTTGCACGTTTGTATCCCCATTCTTCAAAACGAGATGCTTTTAATACGTTTTTTCCTGGCCTTTTATTTTGATTCGAATCAGCTTTAAAATATCATCCAACTAAAACACACAAACGAGAGTAAACGAGCTGTGTATCAGGGACAATCATTCAGTCTACTCTTGTGTTTCAATATTGTATCGTTCGAATAATTATCAATGTTTTTTTATGATAATTATCATTATAATCAATATTAGTTTATCCCGAAAGTTACTTTGTTGTAAGTTATAACTACACTTTGTATGTTGAGTTACTGCAGTATGATATCAATATAACTTATTCGGAATCATCTTGTGTTATTAGGTATTTACATTATATTATATATATATATATATATATATATATATATATATATATATATATATATATATATATATATTATATATATATTGGTGTATACTGGCAGCAGGTTTTCTTTTAAACATGTCTCATTAAATATGACCACATATTCTGTATTTACTATCTTCTGATTTAGGCTTCTTCCCTCTAACTCATTTTCTTAGCATCAGGGCTTAGCTGAAATAGGAGTTCTCCAAAACACATTTTCGCAATTTCCGGGTGAAGAAAAGAAATAAATTACTATAGAATGTATTACACTTATTTATATAATTTGCACAACGTTTCGAACCTCCATGGTCATTTTCAAGTGAAGGAATTTTACAATGTGATTTGATTTTATACCCGCATGTATATTTTAAACCTAGAAGGGGTACCACCTCCGGTGCAAGTGTAGGGACCCGTAGCGTCGGAGAAGAAAATAAAGAGTACTCAGAGAGGCCCTTGTGGATCCTCACTGAACACTTTAATATTTTCTACTCCTACCACCCCTATTCTTTTGGTATGTGTGTATATTTATCTAACTATTTGAAAATGTCATTACACAAAAAAGTTACAATATTGTTACATGCAGGGTACAAGGCAGCTTGTCACAAGTTGTATAGCTCCTCAAGCTCCTCAGATGGCGGGCAGGAACCGTGGATGCAGTGAACATTTCCTCTCTGGATTGTCACACTAAGGCGCTGAAAAAGAAAACTGGCATCTCTAGCATCTCTAGTTATTTCGATTAGAATATACCCCAACTCCTTTAAAAAAGCTAGCAGCACTTTTACCCCAGGCACCAAGTGTCTCTGAGGCAATGGGAACAAAATGTAGTGGTGCTCAAGGTCTCTGTATTTACGTGACTTGGCCGCTTCCCGGTGATTGGCAGCTCCTCCTGCTTGTATATATATATATATATATTATATATATATATATATATATATATATATATATTACTTTATATTATATATATATATATATATATGTTATTAAATATGACCGAAAAGTAAGATGTACGAGTCTGGCTTGTACGAGTCTGGCTTGTACGAGTCTGGCGTGTACGAGTCTGGCTTGTACGAGTCTGGCTGTACGAGTCTGGCTTGTACGAGTCTGGCTTGTACGAGTCTGGCTTGTACGAGTCTGGCTTGTACGAGTCTGGCTTGTACGTCTGGCTTGTACGAGTCTGGCTTGTACGAGTCTGGCTTGCACGAGTCTGGCTTGTACGAGTCTGGCTTGTACGAGTCTGGCTTGTACGAGTCTGGCATGTACGAGTCTGGCTTGTACGAGTCTGGCTTGTACGATCTGGCTTGTACGAGTCTGGCTTGTACGAGTCTGGCTTGTACGAGTCTGGCTTGTACGAGTCTTGCTTGTACGAGTCTGGCTTGTACGAGTCTGGCTTGTACGAGTCTGGCTTGTACGAGTCTGGCTTGTACGAGTCTGGCTTGTACGAGTCTGGCTGTACGAGTCTGGCTTGTACGAGTCTGGCTTGTACGAGTCTGGCTTGTACGAGTCTGGCTTGTACGAGTCTGGCTTGCACGAGTCTGGCTTGTACGAGTCTGGCTTGCACGAGTCTGGCTTGCACGAGTCTGGCTTGTAGGAGTCTGGCTTGCACGAGTCTGGCTTGTACGAGTCTGGCTTGCACGAGTCTGGCTTGTACGAGTCTGGCTTGCACGAGTCTGGCTTGTATGAGTCTGGCTTGCACGAGTCTGGCTTGTATGAGTCTGGCTTGCACGAGTCTGGATTGTACGAGTCTGGCTTGCACGAGTCTGGCTTGTACGAGTCTGGCTTGCACGAGTCTGGCTTGTATGAGTCTGGCTTGCACGAGTCTGGCTTGTATGAGTCTGGCTTGCACGAGTCTGGCTTGTATGAGTCTGGCTTGCACGAGTCAGGCTTGTACGAGTCTGGCTTGCACGAGTCTGGCTTGTACGATTCTGGCTAACACGAGTCTGGCTTGTACGAGTCTGGCTTGTAGTAGTCTGGCTTGTGCGAATTTGGCTTGTATGGGTCAGGCGTATATGCGTCTGGCTTGTACGAATTTGACTTGTACGTGTCTGGCGTGCACGAGTTGGTGTGCACGAGTTGGCTTGTACGAGTTTAGCTTGGACGTGTCTGGCTTGTCCGAGTCAGGCTTGTCCGAGTCAGGCTTATCCGAGTCTAGCTTCTCCAACCACTTGGGGCTGGACGTTAGAGCGACGGTCTCGCTTCATGCAGGTCAGCGTTCAATCCCAGACCGTCCACAAGTGGTTGGGCACTATTCCTTTCCTTCTCCCCGTCCCATCCCCAATCCTTATCCTGACCCACTTCCATGTGCGGTATAGTCGTAATGGCTTGGCGCTTTCCCCTGATAAATAGCCTTGCCTTGCCGAATCTTGCTTGTACGAGTTTGGTTTATACGAGGCTGACCTGTACGAGGCTGGCCTGTACGAGTCTGGCCTGTACGAGTCTGGCGTGTACGAGTGTGGCGTGTACGAGTCTGGCTTGTACGAGTCTGGCTTGTACGAGTCTGGCCTGTACGAGTCTGGCGTATACGAGTGTGGCGTGTACGAGTCTGGCTTGTACGAGTCTGGCTTGTACGAGTCTGGCCTGTACGAGTCAGGCGTGTACGAGTCTGGCGTTTACGAGTCTGCTTGTACGAGTCTGGCCTGTACGAGTCTGGCTTGTACGAGTTTGGCCTGTACGAGTCTGGCGTGTACGAGTCTGGCCTGTACGAGTCTGGCTTGTACGAGTCTGGCCTGTACGAGTCGGGCGTGTACGAGTCTGGCCTGTACGAGTCTGGCCTGTACGAGTCTGGCCTGTACGAGTCTGGCGTGTACGAGTCTGGCCTGTACGAGTCTGGCCTGTACAAGTCTGGCCTGTATGAGTCTGGCCTGTACGAGTCTGGCCTGTACGAGTCTGGCCTGTATGAGTCTGGCGTGTACGAGTCTGGCGTGTACGAGTCTGGCTTGTACGAGTCTGGCGTGTACGAGTCTGGCGTGTACGAGTCTGGCTTGTACGAGTCTGGCGTGTAAGAGTCTGGCGTGTACGAGTCTGGCGTGTACGAGTCTGGCCTGTATGAGTCTGGCGTGTACGAGTCTGGCGTGTACGAGTCTGGCGTGTACGAGTCTGGCCTGTACGAGTCTGGCCTGTACGAGTTTATCGTGTACGAGTCTGGCCTGTACGAGTCTGGCCTGTACGAGTCTGGCGTGTACGAGTCTGGCGTGTACGAGTCTGGCCTGTATGAGTCTGGCCTGTTTGAGTCTGGCCTGTACGAGTCTGGCCTGTACGAGTCTGGCGTGTACGAGTCAGGCGTGTACGAGTCTGGCGTGTACGAGTCTGGCGTGTACGAGTCAGGCGTGTACGAGTCTGGCCTGTATGAGTCTGGAGTGTACGAGACTGGCGTGTACGAGTCTAGCATGTACGAGTCTGGCGTGTACGAGTCTGGCGTGTACGAGTCAGGCGTGTACGAGTCTGGCGTGTACGAGTCTGACCTGTACGAGTCTGGCGTGTACGAGTCAGGCGTGTACGAGTCTAGCATGTACGAGTCTGGCGTGTACGAGTCTGGTGTGTACGAGTCTGGCGTGTACGAGTCTGGCATGTACGAGTCTGGCGTGTACGAGTCTAGCATGTACGAGTCTGGCGTGTACGACTCTGGCGTGTACGAATCTGGCGTGTACGAGTCTGGCGTGTACGAGTCTGGCGTGTACGATTCTGGCGTGTACGAGTCTGGCCTGTACGAGTCTGGCCTGTACGAGTCTGGCCTGTACGAGTCTGGCCTGTACGAGTCTGGCCTGTATGAGTCTGGCGTGTACGAGTCTGGCGTGTACGAGTCTGGCTTGTACGAGTCTGGCCTGTATGAGTTTGGCGTGTACGAGTCTGGCGTGTACGAGTCTGGCTTGCACGAGTCTGGCTTGTACGAGTCTGGCTTGCACGAGTCTGGCTTGTATGAGTCTGGCTTGCACGAGTCTGGCTTGTATGAGTCTGGCTTGCACGAGTCTGGCTTGTACGAGTCTGGCTTGCACGAGTCTGTCTTGCACGAGTCTGGCTTGTACGATTCTGGCTAACACGAGTCTGGCTTGTACGAGTCTGGCTTGTAGTAGTCTGGCTTGTGCGAATTTGGCTTGTATGGGTCAGGCGTATATGCGTCTGGCTTGTACGAATTTGACTTGTACGAGTCTGGCGTGCACGAGTTGGTGTGCACGAGTTGGCTTGTACGAGTTTAGCTTGGACGTGTCTGGCTTGTCCGAGTCAGGCTTGTCCGAGTCAGGCTTATCCGAGTCTAGCTTCTCCAACCACTTGGGGCTGGACTTTAGAGCGACGGTCTCGCTTCATGCAGGTCAGCGTTCAATCCCCGACCGTCCACAAGTGGTTGGGCACTATTCCTTTCCTTCTCCCCGTCCCATCCCCAATCCTTATCCTGACCCACTTCCATGTGCGGTATAGTCGTAATGGCTTGGCGCTTTCCCCTGATAAATAGCCTTGTCTTGCCGAATCTTGCTTGTACGAGTTTGGTTTATACGAGGCTGACCTGTACGAGGCTGGCCTGTACGAGTCTGGCCTGTACGAGTCTGGCGTGTACGAGTGTGGCGTGTACGAGTCTGGCTTGTACGAGTCTGGCTTGTACGAGTCTGGCCTGTACGAGTCTGGCCTGTACGAGTCTGGCCTGTACGAGTCTGCTTGTACGAGTCTAGCCTGTACGAGTCTGGCTTGTACGAGTCTGGCTTGTACGAGTCTGGCCTGTACGAGTCTGGCGTGTACGAGTCTGGCCTGTACGAGTCTGGCTTGTACGAGTCTGGCCTGTGCGAGTCTGGCGTGTACGAGTCTGGCCTGTACGAGTCTGGCGTGTACGAGTCTGGCCTGTACGAGTCTGGCGTGTACGAGTCTGGCCTGTACGAGTCTGGCGTGTACGAGTCTGGCCTGTACGAGTCTGGCCTGTACGAGTCTGGCCTGTACGAGTCTGGCCTGTACGAGTCTGGCGTGTACGAGTCTGGCTGTACGAGTCTGGCGTGTACGAGTCTGGCGTGTACGAGTCTGGCTTGTACGAGTCTGGCGTGTACGAGTCTGGCGTGTACGAGTCTGGCGTGTACGAGTCTGGCGTGTACGAGTCTGGCTTGTACGAGTCTGGCGTGTACGAGTCTGGCGTGTACGAGTCTGGCGTGTACGAGTCTGGCGTGTACGAGTCTGGCCTGTACGAGTCTGGCCTGTACGAGTCTGGCTGTACGAGTCTGGCCTGTACGAGTCTGGCGTGTACGAGTCTGGCCTGTACGAGTCTGGCGTGTACGAGTCTGGCGTGTACGAGTCTGGCCTGTACGAGTCTGGCGTGTACGAGTCTGGCGTGTACGAGTCTGGCGTGTACGAGTCTGGCCTGTACGAGTCTGGCCTGTACGAGTCTGGCGTGTACGAGTCTGGCGTGTACGAGTCTGGCGTGTACGAGTCTGGCGTGTACGAGTCTGGCGTGTACGAGTCTGGCTGTACGAGTCTGGCGTGTACGAGTCTGGCGTGTACGAGTCTGGCGTGTACGAGTCTGGCCTGTACGAGTCTGGCGTGTACGAGTCTGGCGTGTACGAGTCTGGCGTGTACGAGTCTGGCGTGTACGAGTCTGGCGTGTACGAGTCTGGCGTGTACGAGTCTGGCGTGTACGAGTCTGGCATGTACGAGTCTGGCGTGTACGAGTCTGGCGTGTACGAGTCTGGCGTGTACGAGTCTGGCGTGTACGAGTCTGGCGTGTACGAGTCTAGCATGTACGAGTCTGGCGTGTACGAGTCTGGCGTGTACGAGTCTGGCGTGTACGAGTCTGGCCTGTACGAGTCTGGCGTGTACGAGTCTATCGTGTACGAGTCTGGCGTGTACGAGTCTAGCATGTACGAGTCTGGCGTGTACGAGTCTGGCATGTACGAGTCTGGCGTGTACGAATCTAGCATGTACGAGTCTGGCGTGTACGAGTCTAGCATGTACGAGTCTGGCGTGTACGAGTCTGGCGTGTACGAGTCTGGCGTGTACGAGTCTGGCCTGTACGAGTCTGGCGTGTACGAGTTTATCGTGTACGAGTCTGGCGTGTACGAGTCTGGCCTGTACGAGTCTGGCGTGTACGAGTCTGGCTTGTACGAGTCTGGCCTGTATGAGTCTGGCGTGTACGAGTTTATCGTGTACGAGTCTGGCGTGTACGAGTCTGGCGTGTACGAGTCTGGCGTGTACGAGTCTGGCCTGTACGAGTCTGGCCTGTACGAGTCTGGCGTGTACGAGTCTGGCCTGTACGAGTCTGGCCTGTATGAGTCTGGCCTGTTTGAGTCTGGCCTGTACGAGTCTGGCGTGTACGAGTCTGGCCTGTACGAGTCTGGCGTGTACGAGTCTGGCGTGTATGAGTCTGGCCTGTACGAGTCAGGCGTGTACGAGTCTGGCCTGTACGAGTCTGGCGTGTACGAGTCTGGCCTGTACGAGTCTGGCCTGTATGAGTCTGGAGTGAACGAGTCTGGCGTGTACGAGTCTGGCGTGTACGAGTCTGGCGTGTACGAGTCTGGCGTGTACGAGTCTAGCATGTACGAGTCTGGCGTGTACGAGTCTGGCGTGTACGAGTCTGGCGTGTACGAATCTAGCATGTACGAGTCTGGCGTGTACGAGTCTAGCATGTACGAGTCTGGCGTGTACGAGTCTGGCGTGTACGAGTCTGGCGTGTACGAGTCTGGCGTGTACGATTCTGGTGTGTATGAGTCTGGCGTGTACGAGTCTGGCGTGTACGAGACTGGCGTGTACGATTCTGGTGTGTATGTGTCTGGCCTGTACGAGTCTGGCCTGTACGAGTCTGGCGTGTACGAGTCTGGCGTGTACGAGTCTGGCGTGTATGAGTCTGGCGTGTACGAGTCTGGCGTGTACGAGTCTGGCGTGTACGAGTCTGGCGTGTACGAGTCTGGCGTGTACGGGTCTGGCGTGTACGAGTCTGGCGTGTACGAGTCTGGCGTGTACGAGTCTGGCGTGTACGAGTCTTTCGTGTACGAGTCTGGCGTGTACGAGTCTGGCGTGTACGGGTCTGGTGTGTACGAGTCTGGCGTGTATGGGTCTGGCGTGTACGAGTCTGGCGTGTACGAGTCTGGCGTGTACGAGTCTGGCGTGTACGAGTCTGGCGTGTACGGGTCTGGTGTGTACGAGTCTGGCGTGTACGGGTCTGGCGTGTACGAGTCTGGCGTGTACGAGTCTGGCGTGTACGGGTCTGGCATGTACGAGTCTGGCGTATACGAGTCTGGCGTGTACGGGTCTGGCTTGTACGAGTCTGGCGTGTACAAGTCTGGCGTGTACGGGTCTGGCGTGTACGGGTCTGACGTGTACGGGTCAGGTGTGTACGGGTCAGGCGTGTACAAGTCTGGCGTGTACGAGTCTGGCGTGTACGGGTCTGGCATGTACAAGTCTGGCGTGTACGAGTCTGGCTTGTCCGGGTCTGGCATGTACGAGTCTAGCTTTTCACAAACGAATTCTTCTTCAACGCCCGAGTTGGATATGGATATGTTGTGGATCTTCCCGGTATGGAAGATAATTCCCCGAACACCATTAAGCTATTATTACTATTTACGTATTGTTGCGGTCGCAGCTGATTCGTCGTCTCTTGAACACATTTCTCAAAATATTTTGGAACTTTATGGAAATCGAAACCGATCAAAAGAATGTTCATAATACTGGCCGAATAGTTCTTGTAATCAGAGGCAAAATTTACTTAATCTAATCATTTCTGGTGTTAATATCGATAGGACTATTAGGGTTTATCTGTGTTTCCTAAATACAGTTCCATAGATGATGGATGCTATAGTGCAAAGATTTGATTGTCAATTTTCGACATTATATAATCATTGAAGTAAAAAAATTGTCATGTTATAGTTAAAATATTACTGTCAACGATAATTAAAACGTAAAATGAGTTCAATATTGAAGACGTTCTTTAGTTCTTGGAGCAGTCAGGAAAATTTCAGAAAAACTCTAGGTTTTGTAATCAAATTAGGAAGAGTTATGACCTCATTTAGAAGCCATTAAGTTATAATTATATTCAGGCCTCATAGGACCCATCAACAACGGACGGTCAACTGGACGATAATCTGTATTCAAATGAAGATCATATAGAAGTACGCGAGAGTTATGTAAAGCCATTGGTGTACCAGGTGATCTGATAGGGGGATTCATGTAGATTAATTGGGCTGAATCTGTTGATGTTTAGATATATTCTGTAGATACAGAGGCCCATGTATATCCATCAGTGGACTATCCTACATAGATACCTATTTACAACACGTTGTTCAATTATATAAAGTAATTGACAATATTGACCTATATATATATATATATATATATATATATATATATATATATATATATATATATATATATATATATATATATATATATATATAATCTGTTTATCTCTCAGCCTGTCTGATGCTGGAGGCCAAGCGCTTGGGGCCATATTCACCCAATATTTCCAGTGATTGCCTTTAGGGACGTGCCTGTCATGGACAGGTCTGGCTTAGAATAAAGAAAAAGTGACACGTGATAATGTAACGAGCAGGAAAATTTTTGTAATGTCATTATTATTATTATTATTATTATTATTATTATTATTATTATTATTATTATTATTATTATTATTATTATTATTATTATTATTATTGTTATTATTATTATTATTAATATTATTATTATTATTATTATTAGTTATTGTTTGCTTTAGTTTTGCCATACCGTAAACGTTTAGGTACTGATTATACAAAAATTATCAAAATAATTTTACCTATCATACTTTAGCCATAATTGGTAAACCTGTAAGTACGTGACCACGTCATCGATGATCCAGCGTTTGTTCACGGCCGAACTTAGTGAACAGTAAATTTTAAAAAATATGTTCTAATTTATTTATAGATTATTCTGATCACACACACACACACACACACACAACACACACACAACAACACACACACACACCACACACACACCACACACACACCACACACACACACACACACACACACACACCACCACACACCACACACATGCATACACACACACATCACAAGTAGACAAGTAGGCCGCCGACGGTAGGGGACCTCACCTCCCATCTGACCTGACCTGACTTGGTCGCCACCACTGCCCCCCCCACCCCCTAGTCCCCAGCATCCCCCTTACACATACTCCTCCTCTCTCCCTCCTCTCTCTCTCCCTCTCTCTCTCTCTCTCTCTCTCTCTCTCTCTCTCTCCTCTCTCTCTCTCTCTCTCTCTCTCTCTCTCTCTCTATCCCTCTCTCTATCCCTCTCTCCCCCACCCCACTCTGCCCTTCTGACAAATCCTATCACGGCACAACTAGGAACAGGGTCAAGCATGACAGCCAGAGGCAACAGGGGAACAGGGAAAAGCTCAGGCGACGAAATGAAGGAAATGTTCGCCCAGTTTCTGGAGGACATCAAGAGTGAGATGCAGGAAATGATGCAGGAAATGAAGAATGAAATAAGCAACCTAAAAAGAGAGCTGACAGCGGCAAAGGAGGAGATTAGGGCCCTCAAAGAGAACAGTATCGATGCTGAGACTCAGATAACCACCCAGGGAGCAGGTGGTAACGGTATTTTGGAAGAGAATGCCACAATAAAAGCAACATTTGCAGAAATGCTAAAAAAATAACTCTGAAGTAATGACTGCAGTGATGGAGGTGGCCATGAAAGCAGCCACCTCACAGGAGGCGGCACGCTCCACTGGCCAACTGCTGGAAAGGAACAGATCAGTGGTTGCTGTGGGCATTAAAGAGCAGGAAGGCTCTAACAGGACAGAGTGGAATGACAAGGACAAAGCAGCAGTGAATGAAGTACTGAAGGCACTAGACATGGAAGGGGCTGAGCATAGCATTGAGAAGGTTTTCAGGCTAGGTTGGTACAACAAAGACCGAGACCGAGTGATAAAGATAGTGTTTGCAAACGAGAGCACAAAGGAGAAGATTCTATCAAGGAAGAGCTCCCTGAAAAACGTGGTAAAATTCAAAAATGTATTCCTCCAAAGAGACATGACAAGGGAGGAGAGAGCCGTGGCGGCAGAAGCAAGGAAGAGGCGCAGGGCGAGAGGGGAAAGCCAGGAAGTCACAGCTACCAACACAACACCCCCAGATGCGAGGGGGGAACCCACAACCAGCTACCCAGTAACACCAGAGGGGAGGACAACCCTGCCACCCTCCTCTGCATAGAAAACCCACCTACCCCAAACCCTCCCTGCCCCCACTCAAATGTTCAGCCAAATCTCCCTCCCCCCACACCCAATCCCCACCCTTCTACCCCTCCCCTCCTCCCGCCGAGTCCTCCCTCCCCCCTTTCCTTCCTGTCCTCCCTCCCCTTTCACCCCATACCCTCCCTGCCCCTCCCCCTTCACTGGATCCCCCGCCCCTCATCCTAGTATCCTCTGAGACCCTGTTATCCACCTCACAGGTCTTCACACCCATGGAACAGCTTCCCCCACCAGCAGAACACTCACCAAGGAGGCGATTTGAGAAGGGACAGAAGAAAGTGAGCCTCAAAGCAATGTACACTAACATAGATGGAATTACAAATAAAGCAAATGAGCTTGGAGAACGGGTACTAGAGGAAAACCCAGACATAATAGCCCTCACAGAAACAAAACTGACGAAAACGATAACAAATGCAGTGTTCCCACAGGACTATTATGTTATGAGGAAAGAGAGGGAAGGAAGAGGTGGTGGTGGTGTAGCTCTACTGGTAAGAAAAGGCTGGGATATTGAGGGGATGGTTATTCAGGGCTGTGAAGGTTTCAGTGACTACATAGCAGGTACCATAACAAATGGAGGGAAAAAAATTATAGTCGTAGTCATATATAATCCACCACCAAATGACAGAAGACCTAGACAGGAATATGATAGAAACAACATGGCCACCATTAACATAATAGAAAGAGCAGCTTCTGTTGCTAGCAGGAATGGATCTGGACTACTAATTATGGGAGACTTCAACCATGGGAAGATAGATTGGGAGAACAGAGACCCGCATGGAGGACCAGAAACATGGAGAGCTAAGCTGCTGGACGTGGCAACAAGAAACTTTCTAAGCCAGCACGTCAAGGATCCAACAAGAATGAGAGGAGAAGATGAACCAGCAATGCTTGATTTGATATTTACCCTAAATGAGTGGGATATAAGGGAAGTTAAGATGGAAGCACCCTTGGGAATGAGTGACCACAGTGTATTGAACTTTGAGTACCTGGTAGAGCTAGGAATTATCTCCCCCAATAAAGAACTAGGAATCAAAAGGCTGGCATACCGGAAGGGGAATTATGAACTGATGAGGAGTTTCCTAAGTGAAATACCTTGGGACACAGACCTCAGAGATAAATCTGTACAGGGTATGATGGACAATGTTACCCAAAAGTGTCAAGAGGTAGTAAACAGGTTCATCCCGGCCCAAAGGGAAAAATCCGAGAAGCAATAGAAGAATCCATGGTATAATAGGGCATGTATGGAAGCGAAGAAAATTAACAAAAGGGCGTGGAGGAACTTCCGGAATAACAGAACACCAGAAAGCAGAGAGAGATACCAGAGAACCAGGAATGAGTACGTCAGGGTGAGAAGAGAAGCAGAGAAAAGTTTTGAAAATGATGTAGCAAACAAAGCCAAGACCGAACCAAAGCTACTCCACAGTCACATCAGAAGGAAAACAACAGTGAAAGAACAGGTTATCTTGAAGGTTATCTTGAATTGATTTCGGGGCTTTGTTTTTAGTGTCCCCGTGGCCCGGTCCTTGACCAGGCCTCCACCCCCAGGAAGCAGCCCGTGACAGCTGACTAACTCCCAGGTACCTATTTACTGCTAGGTAACAGGGAGTGTTGAAACTTAGCCAGGTGCTGAAACTTAGAACAGGCGAGGACAGGTATACAGAGAATGACAAAGAGGTGTGTGAAGAACTCAACAAGAGGTTCCAGGAGGTCTTCACAATAGATCAAGGTGAGGTTATCTTGAGATGATTTTGGGTCTTTATTGTCCCCGCCGCCCGGTCCTCGACCAGGCCTCCACCCCCAGGAAGCAGCCCGTGACAGCTGACTAACACCCAGGTACCTATTTTACTGCTAGATAACAGGGGCATAGGGTGAAAGAAACTCTGCCCATTGTTTCTCGCCGGCGCCTGGTATCGAACCCAGGACCACAAGTCCAGTGTGCTGTCTGCTCGGCTGACCAGCTCCGGCCGAGGTCACTGTGCTAGGAGAAAGGGAGGTAAACCAAGTGGCCTTGGAAGAGTTCGAAATTACGAGAGGGGAGGTCGAGAGACACCTGCTAGATCTGGATGTTAGAAAGGCTGTTGGGCCAGACGGGATCTCACCTTGGATACTGAAAGAGTGTGCAGAGGCACTTTGCTTGCCACTCTCCATAGTGTATAGTAAGTCACTGGAGACGGGAGACCTACCAGAAATATGGAAGACTGTGAATGTGGTCCCAATATACAAAAAGGGCGACAGGCAAGAGGCACTGAACTACAGGCCAGTGTCCTTGACTTGTATACCATGCAAGGTGATGGAGAAGATCGTGAGAAAAAACCTGGTAACACATCTGGAGAGAAGGGACTTCATGACAAATCGCCAACATGGGTTCAGGGAGGGTAAATCTTGCCTTACAGGCTTGATAGAATTCTACGATCAAGTGACAAAGATTAAACAAGAAAGAGAGGGCTGGGCAGATTGCATTTTCTTGGATTGTCGGAAAGCCTTTGACACAGTACCACATAAGAGGCTGATACATAAGCTGGAGAGACACGCAGGTACTCACCTAGTTGTGCTTGCGGGGTTGAGCTCTGGCTCTTTCGTGGTAGCTGGTAAGGTGCTCCAGTGGATAAGGGAGTACCTAAGCAATAGGAAACAGAGAGTTACGGTGAGGGGTGAGACCTCCGATTGGCGTGAAGTCACCAGTGGAGTCCCACAGGGCTCTGTACTCGGTCCTATCTTGTTTCTGATATATGTAAATGATCTCCCGGAGGGTATCGATTCATTTCTCTCAATGTTTGCGGACGATGCCAAAATTATAAGAAGGATTAAAACAGAAGATAACTGTTTGAGGCTTCAAGAAGTCCTAGATAAACTGAAGGAATGGTCGAACAAATGGTTGTTAGAGCTTAACTCAACCAAATGTAATGTAATGAAGATAGATGTAGGGAGCAGGAGGCCAGATACAAGGTATCATCTGGGAGAGGAAATTCTTTAGGAATCAAAGAAAGAAAAAGACTTGGGAGTTTATATCATGCCAGACCTGTCTCCTGCAGCCCATATCAAGAGGATAACATCAGCGGCATATGCCAGGCTGGCCAACATACAAACGGCATTCAGGAACTTGTGTAAAGAATCATTCAGAACTTTGTATACCACATATGTCAGGCCAATCCTGGAGTATGCAGCCCCAGCATGGAGTCCATATCTAGTCAAGGATAAGACTAAACTGGAAAAGGCTCAAAGGTTTGCCACCAGACTAGTACTCGAGCTGCTGAGAGGTATGAGCTACGAGGAGAGACTTCGGGAATTAAACCTCACTTCCCTGGATGACAGAAGAGATAGGGGGACATGATTACCACATTCAAGATTCTGAAGCGAATTGATAGGGTAGATAAAGACAGGCTATTTAACACAAGGGGCACACGCACAAGGGGACACAGGTGGAAAGTGAGCGCCCAAATGAGCCACAGAGATATTAGAAAGAACCTTTTTAGTGTCAGAGTGGTTGACAAATGGAATGCATTAGGAAGCGATGTGGTGGAGGCTGACTCCATACACAGTTTCAAGTGTAGGTATGATAGAGCCCAGTAGGCTCAGGAATCTGTACACCTGTTGATTGACGGTTGAGAGGCGTGACCAAAGAGCCAGAGCTCAATCCCCGCAAACACAACTAGGTGAGTACAACTAGGTGAGTACACACACACACACACACACACATGGGTATTGAAAGAGTGTGCAGGAGCACTTTGCTTACCACTCTCCATAGTGTATAGTAAGTCACTGGAAACGGGGGACCTAACAGAAATATGGAAGACTGCTAATGTAGTACCAATATACAAAAAGGGTGATAGACAAGAGACACTGAACTACAGGCCAGTGTCCTTAACTTGTATACCATGCAAGGTGATGGAGAAGATTGTGAGAAAAAATCTAGTAACACATCAGGAGAGAAGAGACTTCGTGACAACCCATCAACATGGGTTCAGGGAGGGTAAATCTTGCCTTACAGGCTTGATAGAATTCTACGATCAGGTGACAAGAATTAAGCAAGAAAGAGAAGGGTGGGCGGACTGCATTTTTTTGGACTGTCGGAAAGCCTTTGACAGAGTATCCCATAA
>WNGS01007003.1:0-10129 GCA_020271785.1 Procambarus virginalis
AAACACCGTCACTGGCAGCCGCAGGCACATGGACCTCCGCCACCACCGAAGAAGCGACGCAACAGGAACCACACCGCCGTCGCTGGAAGACTCACCATCCCTGAGTTCTCCCACATCAGCCCAAGAAGAAGAAAAGATTGCCAGAACGCTTGGGCAGCCGGCCGCCACATCATCAGAGCTGGATGTCGACCCAGAGACCCGGTCAACACAAGCTGGGCGAACCGACGCTCACCACAGGACGGGCAGCAACCTCAACCACACGGGGAACCAGGTCGCACACAGTAGGAGGCCCCACAGCAATCCCCACCCCCCAGCACAGCCTGGGCCACACGGCGAGGGTGCAGTGACAGGCACCACAGTGAAGAACAGGAAGACGGTGGAGCCTTGCAGATGGGGCCGGAAGAACCACGGGAGCATCTGGGACAGCAACCGTGGCAGAACGATCTCCGATGGCGACACAACCTCCTGAGGAGGGGCGATAGCAACAGGAGGCGAATCAGGCGACACAAGGGGCACGGCAAACAGCCAAAGAGTTGTTAACAACTACGTTACACCACAATAACACATACGGGGCTGGCGAGCATATATACACCCTAACGTAACACCCAGAAGCTTCACTTGAGATGGAATATCCACCCGCAGCCTCATTCCCAGTGTGTGAATGTTCGACCGCACACCCTTAAGCGGACCCGAGGAGAGCAAGTGCAACCGCACACTGACAACCACTCCAAACTGGCTGAAATAACGCCTGAGCAGCCCCTCCGGGAATTCCAGGGGTGCCCCATGCATGCTAAAATACGTGATGGCACCACTTGGATCGGAGACAGTCACAGTGCTTGTACCTTCTGGCAAGGGCAAGGTCCGCCCCTCGTAACGACGTAAAAACACCCGATACACCTTCTCCGTTGTTAACTAGACAATCACCTTATGGACAGTCACCAGCTCAATGCCATAAACATCCCACCACAGGGACCCACAGCATTTCACACAGCACTAACTCCACCTCAGGATAGCCAGCTCGATCAGAAAACTCGAGGCCTACAGACTGGGCACACACATCAGGGGGGAGGGGGGCCCCATGGCGCCGATACGCCAAACTGTACCCTCCCACACACAACTCCAGGTAGCAACTGGCAGGGCAGACGAGCAAGTCCGACCCCTTGGCGTCCAGCGGGGCAAAATCCTCACCTAGTTAGTACCGTAAACAGAACTAAGTGAACGCCATGTCAACAGCTACCAACTCCAAAATATTGTGCTGGAAAATCCTCCAGAGGAAAATTGGTGTGACACAAGACGTTGACCTAACCACCCGAGGCTCCTGTACAAAGTATGGTGATGATTTACAGTATTCTTACCTGACGTCAATGTGCATATGTCATTTACCTGCTAATTACAGGGCGATACCGGCGATATGTATACTCACTGTATATGTATATGTTTATTATGCCAATGTTTATACGCTGTAATTGTCTTACACAATTACAATGTGCGGTCATTACCCCAAACCAAGTAAATTAATCCTGAATAGTGATTTCTATTCATATGGATAATGAACAATTTCTGTAGTGAAATCTCAAAATTAATATTATAAATTAAATTCATTAGGCTAGGCAAATTTTTTGTTGATTGTGAGATTGCAAGCGTGCGCTGATACGAACCAATGATTTTACGGCAATAACTAAATTCCTCAATATTCTATAAATTATAGATGTGGACCTCTCGGCAAGTGGACAAGGACAGTCATTTGACCCTTCGGGTGACCTTCCCTAGAATCAAATTACTTGAGGAACAGCACTAATTGATCAGCTATGTGACATTAATTTTTGTGTTGGTAGTCCTGAGTAATCATTGAATTTGTTGTCTGTATAATTTAATTTTTTTTTAGTTAATTTGGTACAATTTCATATTCACTTTATACCTATAGAATTTTTTTCTGGAAACTAATTAAAGGGAACAGGTCGGAGAGGTAAAATTCCCACACTATGTATACTCCGCTGTATAGCATACCGCCGATATGCATACTCTGCTGTATAATATACCGGCGATATCTATACTCCGCCACATAAATGAAAGGCGATCAACTAACTGTCAATGACATGAATTCGTCAAAATTCCGATGTTTCTGTGAAATCAAAAGCACTAATATATTCATTTTTGTAATAATAAACATTGGCATCAGTAGGTTAGGTTAGTTTCCCAGGTTTGTAGGCTTCGGGATTAGCAAATCGTGAGAACGGGATGATTAGGATCTAATCCCATGGAAGGTGCGATTGACGTTCACACTTATTATTAAAATCACCACAGTGGGAAAATTTCCACCACTGAAGAATTACCATTGTTACGACAGACAGAAAGGCATAACCGCCCAACCTGTTCTAATAACCCGTGGCATTTTGACGTATACTTTACCTACGGCAAAAACTGTCGTACTAGAAAATGGTAGCGGCTCGCGAAATTGACAGAATGTCCTGTTTTGGGTCCTCTGGTAGGTTAGGACAAGGGTACCTTAGTACGACAGTTTCTTGACGTGGGGAAAACCTTAGGAAGACGGGTTGCAGGAATAGGCTTAAAGGTCAAAATTTGAGGCTTTGCAGGGGACGCGAACCACCGGTACTGTAGCTCACGTCCTGATAGGTAGATTAATTCACAATAAAGTTATATATAATCTACGTAATTACTGTCGCTACGTAATTCACACCTTAGACGGAAGGAATACATTACACACTGCTAGAAATAGGCCGTTTGTGTGTGATTAATGTTGGTTTACGTGGATTAGTTAATTATTTATTTTAGTTTAAAGCAAATGGATTGTACATTTATTTGTTCCACACAATTCCCAAATTATAGAGGGAATTGTTAAATAAATAATTGTTAATTTAGTGGGTTTACTTGTAAAATTCAGATAGAGCCGAAATTATTAAAATTAATTTATTAAGTTTAAAAAGTTGAATTCGTTAAGATGAGTTGAATTTAATTAAGCTATGTAATTTACCGCACTATCTGAATTAAAGTTAGTTAAACTACGACACTTAGCTGCTGAGACGTGTTCTTAAAGTCAGGTGAAGCCTCATCCTCGTGGAACCCATCTCTAGGGAGCCCGTCGGCCGAGCGGACAGCACACTGGAGTTGTGATCCTGTGGTCCCGGGTTCAATCCCAGGCGCCGGCGAGAAACAATGGGAGAGTTTCTTTCACCCTATGCCCCTGTTACCTAGCAGCAAAATAGGTACCTGGGTGTTAGTCAGCTGTGACGGGCTGCTTCCTGGGGGTGGAGGCCTGGTCGAGGACCGGGCCGCAGGGACACTAAAAGCCCCGAAATCATCTCAAGATTACCTCAAGATAACCGTCATTGCCAGCCAGTATGACTGGTTCACGTAGGACGGCTGGTTCACGTAGGACTAGTTCACGTATTGCTGGTTCACATATGGCTGGTTCATGTATGGTTGGTTCACGTACGGCTGGTTCACGTAGGACTAGTTCAAATATGGCTGGTTCACGTAGGACTAGTTCAAATATGGCTGGTTCACGTAGGACTAGTTCACATATGGCTGGTTCACGTAGGACTAGTTCAAATATGGCTGGTTCACGTAGGACTAGTTCACATATGGCTGGTTCATGTATGACTAGTTCACATATGGCTGGTTCACGTATGACTAATTCACGTATGGCTGGTTCACATATGGCTGGTTCACATATGGCTGGTTCACGTATGGCTGGTTCACGTATGGCTGGTTCACGTATGGCTGGTTCACGTATGGCTGGTTCACATATGGCTGGTTCACGTATGACTAGTTCACGTATGGCTGGTTCACGTATGACTGGGTCATGTATGGCTGGTTCACGTATGACTGGGTCATGTATGGCTGGTTCACGTATAACTAGTTCACGTATGGCTGGTTCACGTATGACTGGTTCATGTATGGCTGGTTCACGTATGACTAGTTCACGTATGGCTGGTTCACGTATGGCTGGTTCACGTATGACTGGTTCATGTATGGCTGGTTCACGTATAACTAGTTCACGTATGGCTGGTTCACGTATAACTAGTTCACGTATGGCTGGTTCACGTATAACTAGTTCACGTATGGCTGGTTCACATATTGCTGGTTCACGTATGACTGGTTCATGTATGGCTGGTTCACGTATGGCTGGTTCACGTATGGATGGTTCACGTATGACTAGTTCATGTATGGCTGGTTCACGTATGGCTGGTTCACGTATGGCTGGTTCACGTATGACTAGTTCACGTATGGCTGGTTCACGTATGACTAGTTCACGTATGGCTGGTTCATGTATGGCTGGTTCACGTATGGCTGGTTCATGTATGGCTGGTTCACGTATGACTAGTTCACGTATGGCTGGTTCACGTATGGCTGGTTCACGTATGACTAGTTCACGTATGGCTGGTTCATGTATGGCTGGTTCACGTATGGCTGGTTCACGTATGGCTGGTTCACGTATGACTAGTTCACGTATGGCTGGTTCACGTATGGCTGGTTCACGTATGGCTGGTTCACGTATGACTAGTTCACGTATGGCTGGTTCACGTATGACTAGTTCACGTATGGCTGGTTCATGTATGGCTGGTTCACGTATGACTAGTTCACGTATGGCTGGTTCACGTTTGACTGGTTCATGTATGGCTGGTTCACGTATGGCTGGTTCATGTATGGCTGGTTCACGTATGACTAGTTCATGTATGGCTGGTTCACGTATGACTGGTTCATGTATGGCTGGTTCACGTATGACTGGTTCATGTATGGCTGGTTCACGTATGACTAGTTCACGTATGACTGGTTCACGTATGACTGGTTCACGTATGACTAGTTCACGTATGGCTGGTTCATGTATGGCTGGTTCACGTATGACTAGTTCACGTATGGCTGGTTCATGTATGGCTGGTTCATGTATGGCTGGTTCACGTATGACTGGTTCATGTATAACTAGTTCACGTATGACTGGTTCATGTATAACTAGTTCACGTATGGCTGGTTCACATATTGCTGGTTCACGTATAACTAGTTCATGTATGGCTGGTTCACGTATGGCTGGTTCACGTATGGCTGGTTCACGTATGGCTGGTTCACGTATAACTAGTTCACATATGGCTGGTTCACGTATAACTAGTTCATGTATGGCTGGTTCATGTATGGCTGGTTCACGTATAACTAGTTCACATATGGCTGGTTCACGTATAACTAGTTCATGTATGGCTGGTTCACGTATAACTAGTTCATGTATGGCTGGTTCACGTATGGCTGGTTCACGTATAACTAGTTCACATATGGCTGGTTCATGTATAACTAGTTCATGTATGGCTGGTTCATGTATGGCTGGTTCACGTATAACTAGTTCATGTATGGCTGGTTCATGTATGGCTGGTTCACGTATAACTAGTTCACATATGGCTGGTTCACGTATAACTAGTTCATGTATGGCTGGTTCACGTATAACTAGTTCATGTATGGCTGGTTCATGTATGGCTGGTTCACGTATAACTAGTTCATGTATGGCTGGTTCACGTATGGCTGGTTCATGTATAACTAGTTCATGTATGGCTGGTTCATGTATGGCTGGTTCATGTATAACTAGTTCATGTATGGCTGGTTCATGTATGGCTGGTTCATGTATAACTAGTTCATGTATGGCTGGTTCATGTATGGCTGGTTCACGTATAACTAGTTCATGTATGGCTGGTTCACGTATGGCTGGTTCATGTATGGCTGGTTCATGTATGGCTGGTTCATGTATAACTAGTTCATGTATGGCTGGTTCATGTATGGCTGGTTCACGTATAACTAGTTCATGTATGGCTGGTTCTCGTATGGCTGGTTCATGTATGGCTGGTTCATGTATGGCTGGTTCATGTATGGCTGGTTCATGTATAACTAGTTCATGTATAACTAGTTCACATATGGCTGGTTCACGTATAACTAGTTCATGTATGGCTGGTTCACGTATAACTAGTTCATGTATGGCTGGTTCACGTATGGCTGGTTCATGTATAACTAGTTCATGTATGGCTGGTTCACGTATAACTAGTTCATGTATGGCTGGTTCACGTATAACTAGTTCATGTATGGCTGGTTCATGTATGACTAGTTCATGTATGGCTGGTTCACGTATGGCTGGTTCACATATAACTAGTTCATGTATGGCTGGTTCACGTATAACTAGTTCATGTATGGCTGGTTCACGTATGGCTGGTTCATGTATAACTAGTTCATGTATGGCTGGTTCACGTATGACTAGTTCATGTATGGCTGGTTCACGTATGACTAGTTCATGTATGACTACTTCTAGCATACATAACCTTCCTACCCAGAATTTACTTATTAGATTAAAACAAAAATATTGTGAGTATAATTTAATTATACACAAGTAGGAATTTAACAATCACTGGTTATATAGTCTCTTTTGTGTTTTGTAATATTTCATCCCTGAAACCGCCCAGACCTCCAGTGAACTGGTTAATACAACTCTGGCCGCCTTACAACAACAACAACAGAGACACAGGGATACACTCACGGTCAAGCATGTGTCCGAACAAGACACATGTTGAACTTGGTCTTTCTGAACGCCCGGCAAGAACCAAGCGAGGCTTTATAACGTCTAATATAATAACAACCTCTTGTTTATGCGTTCAGGCGCAGCCTCTCATGGCGTCAGCCTCACCGCCCGACGACTCTCTAGTCAGTGGCAGGGTTTATCATCATTTAAGAATTGTTTCGCAAGATCCATTAACTAAAAAGTTCGAATTAATATCATTCATCTGACAAGATAAAAAAGGAATAGGCTATTTTTTCCTTCACTCCTATATAGGTAGGAGATTTGGCAGATACGAATTCCAGTCTCTCATTTGTCTCCTTGTGAAGTACGACTGGGTGAGGTAACTGCCTATAAGTATTACGTCAGCCCATCATATTATTTATTATATGAAACAATTATTATAACAGAGGACAAGTCCTCATGGCGTTCAATTGAATAATTAATATTTGCAATAATTAATCGTAATGAAAAACTTCGTTTTTCTAAACTACACGAAACAACACTTGGCATGTACACACACGAGTGACGCAGGACGCCACACACAACAGTCAGCTTAGTCAGTGCCTGTTCAAAGCTTAGTCAGTGTCTGTTTAAAGCTTAGTCAGTGTCTGTTTAAAGCTTAGTCAGTGTCTGTTTAAAGCTTAGTGCCTGTTTAAAGCTTAGTGCCTGTTTAAAGCTTAGTGCCTGTTTAAAGCTAAGTGCCTGTTTAAAGCTTAGTCAGTGTCTGTTTAAAGCTAAGTCAGTGCCTGTTTAAAGCTTAATCAGTGCCTGTTTAAAGCTTAGTCAGTGCCTGTTTAAAGCTAAGCCAGTGTCTGTTTAAAGCTTAGTCAGTGTCTGTTTAAAGCTAAGTCAGTGCCTGTTTAAAGCTAAATCAGTGCCTGTTTAAAGCTAAGTCAGTGCCTGTTTAAAGCTTAGTCAGTGCCTGTTTAAAGCTAAGTCAGTGCCTGTTTAAAGCTAAGTCAGTGCCTGTTTAAAGCTTAGTCAGTGCCTGTTTAAAGCTTAGTCAGTGCGTGATTAAAATTCACCTTTGTAGCGCAAACAAGTACAGAAGACAATAGGCTTGTGTGGTTCCCGTTAGGAGGCATAAACTACAATATACTGTACCAAGACACGGGGGCCAAATTCACAAAGCAGTTACGCAAGCACGTACGAACGTGTACATCTTTTCACAATCTTTGGCGGCTTTGGTTACATTTATTAACAGTTTACAAGCATGAAAACCTTTCAGTCAACTATTGATATTGTTAAAACAACCTGCTGGTGATTCGGAGCTCATTAAGTGTTTAATAATTGTAAACAAAGCTGCCAAAGATTGAGAAAAGATGTACAGGTTGGTAAGTGCTTGCGCAGCCCGTGCTCCAAACAACGACCGAAAAGTGATTCCATGCACCCGCCAAACCCACTGTTTATGAATGAAAAACTGTTTAAACTAACTACCATCTCCCCAACATGGCGGGCCACTAACCATCTCCCCAACATGGCGGCCCACTAACCATCTCCCCAACATGGCGGGCCACTAACCATCTCCCCAACATGGCGGGCCACTAACCATCTCCCCAACATGGTGGGCCACTAACCATCTCCCCAACATGGTGGGCCACTAACCATCTCCCCAACATGGAGGCCCACTAACCATCTCCCCAACATGGTGGGCCACTACCATCTCCCCACATGGTGGGCCACTAACCATCTCCCCAACATGGTGGGCCACTAACCATCCCCCCAACATGGCGGGCCACTAACCATCCCCCCAACATGGTGGGCCACTAACCATCCCCCAACATGGCGGGCCACTAACCATCTCCCCAACAGGCGGGCCACTAACCATCTCCCCAACATGGCGGGCCACTAACCATCCCTCCAACATGGCGGGCCACTAACCATCTCCCCAACATGGCGGGCCACTAACCATCTCCCCAACATGGCGGGCCACTAACCATCCCTCCAACATGGCGGGCCACTAACCATCCCCCCAACATGGCGGGCCACTAACCATCTCCCCAACATGGCGGGCCACTAACCATCCCCCCAACATGGCGGGCCACTAACCATCTCCCCAACATGGCGGGCCACTAACCATCCCTCCAACATGGCGGGCCACTAACCATCTCCCCAACATGGCGGGCCACTAACCATCCCTCCAACATGGCGGGCCACTAACCATCTCCCCAACATGGGCACTAACCATCTCCCCAACATGGCGGGCCACTAACCATCCCTCCAACATGGCGGGCCACTAACCATCTCCCCAACATGGGCCACTAACCATCTCCCCAACATGGCGGGCCACTAACCATCTCCCCAACATGGCGGGCCACTAACCATCCCTCCAACATGGCGGGCCACTAACCATCTCCCCAACATGGGCCACTAACCATCTCCCCAACATGGCGGGCCACTAACCATCCCTCCAACATGGCGGGCCACTAACCCCCCCAACATGGGCCACTAACCATCTCCCCAACATGGCGGGCCACTAACCATCTCCCCAACATGGCGGGCCACTAACCATCCCTCCAACATGGCGGGCCACTAACCATCACCCCAACATGGGCCACTAACCATCTCCCCAACATGGCGGGCCACTAACCGCTCCCCAACATGGTGGTGTGGTAAAAACCTCCAGGCAGTATATCTTCCTTTAATTGACTTCAGTAAATTAAGTTTATCTTATTTTTCTAGTAGGTAAGAAATTGAGTGGACTGTATGTACTTGTTAAAACTGCCTGAAATTAATCTCACACAAATTGGGGGGGACAATTTGTAGCTTAAACCATTTGTAATGGCTCCTTCTTAAACTGCAAATTGTTTTACCTGAGTTTAATTATATTATTTTGTCATACCACATATGGTGGTCTAATCTACTATTATTTCAACAATTATTACTAGTTATGAATACTACTACTACAATAACTAGAATGGCCTTATCTGAGCCTGTAGTAAGGCCCACTAAGGCTGTGTCATGGTAGCATCTATGTGGGTGTGGCCCTGTGCCTCATGGTGCCAATGGCGGCTGTGGAGGCCTTCAAGGCTGGCAACAGCTAGGTACATGTGTAGTTCTACTGCTCAGCTACTTGCTGTTCCAAGTCACAATTTACCTGTTTGGGATGCAAGGAGTTAGTACATTTCCCTAAACATATCAATACAGGTATGACATGGTATGTGAGGGCTGTAAAAATGGGGTACACGTACATGGTGTTGGTGTTGTTCATATATTGTAACCGTCTTAAATTTGATATTAAAAAGTGCACTAGAATAATAAACAAATACTTGGTAAGACGGATACTGGAGTGCTCTCATTTGTAGTAGTGATGTTGCTGTGGCAGTTTCTAAGGCAGAGTAGGTCTATCCTGTGGCCATTATCACAACACACCCGCGAGCTCCATTGTTATTGTTTGTGTGCGTGGCGTCTGTAAGAGACGCTCTGCTTCCCTTGTTCCTATTGTGTTCTACTTCTAAGTTAAATTTACGTTAACAAGGGAATCAAGCTATATTTTGGTGTTAATAATTATATCAGTCTTATTGAACACTTTTTATTCAATTTAGACATTAAACTGTTGTATGAACAGTGTTTAATATGTAA
>WNGS01007004.1:0-11756 GCA_020271785.1 Procambarus virginalis
TCATATAAAATGCAAGATTGATCCAGTGAAGAGCAGGGGTGCCATAGGCACAATCAGAGAACACTGTATAAACATCAGAGGCCGGGTTGTTCAACGTCATCCCAGCTACTACAAGAAATATTGCCGGAACAACCGTGGACATCTTCAAGAGAAAACTGGACTGTTTTCTAAGAGAAGTGCCGGACCAGCCGGGCTGTGGTGGTTATGTGGGTCTGCGGGCCGCTCCAAGCAACAGCCTAGTGGACCAAGCTCTCACAAGTCGAGCCTGGCCTCGGGCCGGGCTTGGGAAGTAGAAGAACTCCCAGAACCCCATCAACCAGGTATATATATGCACACTTCTGCCAGAATAAATGATAGGAGGAATTGATTGACATTGACTTAGGGGTAAAAAAGTGTTAAATGTGAAGTTTCTAGAGGAAGCATCGGAGCAGCCAAGTTGTGGTGGATGTGTGGGCCTGCGGGCTGCTCCAAGCAACAGCCTTCTAGATCAAGTTATCACAAGACATACTTGGCTCCAGGCCGACCCTTGAGGAGGAGAACTCCCAGAACCCACTTCAGGTATACCCCAGGTAATTCTTCTCGGTTAACCAAACATCTCTTAGACAAATGTCCTGAAGTAGATTTTCTTGGAGTTTGTTGAATGTTTGGCATTGAAGTTTTCCTGAGGTTTCTCCTCGGGATCTGTTTACGCTGAGTGGCGAGTCACTTGCTTGACGCAACCTTCAAATTCTGTCTTGTGCACCACTCCAAGGATACCTGGTGTCCTTGGAGGCTTAAGGACACGCCGCCTTTTCCTGTAGGTAAGGACGCTTCCGCCACTCCTTCCGTTCTCGCCGGAGGGTAAATGAGATGCCTTCATGTCCTCGAGCGATTACTTGCGGCTCGTCCTTCCCCGGGTTGAGTCTTCTGAGGTCACACAGCTACCCGCAGGGGTCATATGATTAAGTATTGTGGCCACATCTTTCTTGTCGAATCAGGCTTGATGACGTGGCCACGTGACAGTGGACCAACATACCATCAGGTGTTTGTGAGGTCACGTGTGTCAACACAGACGAACGTCATGGTGGTATGTTAGCAGGCTTCACTGTTCAGGTTGGTGGCGTCATCACAACCAACCGCAGAAACTGGGGGGAGGGGGGCGGTGTGGGGCAAGACTATGCACAGCTTCCAGGAAACACAGCCAGCCAGCCACGCCACACAGCCAGCCACATCACACAGCCAGCCAGCCAGCCACACCACACAGCCAGCCACATCACACAGCCAGCCAGCCAGCCACGCCACACAGCCAGCCAGCCAGCCACACCACACAGCCAGCCACGCCACACAGCCAGCCAGCCAGCCACGCCACACAGCCAGCCACATCACAAGCCAGCCAGCCAGCCACACCACACAGCCAGCCAGCCAGCCACGCCACACAGCCATCCACGCCAAGAGTGGCGTGGATGTTTCAAAGTTGGATGTTTCACATGCTATCTTGAGGTTATCTTGAGCTAATCCATAAAAATAAGGAGAGAGTGACAGCAAAATGGGGAACTGGGATTAGTGTAACGTCATTAGTGAAGTGTCACAAGGATCCGTGCTGGGACCCACGATATTCTTAATATACACAGGAGACACAGTTAATGAACTAAACTCTTCTGTATCACTTTTGCTGATGGCACAGATGTGATGAGAAAAAGGGCGACAAGTTCCTCACTATGTTAAATGGTTATTGGATTTCAACCTAAATAATTGTAAGGTTGTGAGGATGCGACCAAGAGTAAGGCAGTCAAAGGAACATTAGATGCTAAAAATTAGCAAGTTAAGAGGTTGTGTGAGATCCAGGATCTGAAAGTATTCACAGCATCGGAAGCGTACACTTATGTACTCTTTCAGTAGCATATGCTGAGCTAGTGAAGGTAAGGACAGCCTTCACGACCCTAGACAAGGTCGCTCCATACAGCATACACGGGGCTAGTGCTTAAGTATGCAGTACCGGCGTGGAACCCACCATATAAAATACAGAAAATGACTATCGAGAAAATACAGAGGTTCGTTGCTGGACTTAAGAGCCATTGATGTACATGTTGTGTGTCCCCTCCCCCTCCCCCAATCCCCCACCCCCTCTGGATTTGCCACTCCGTAAAAAATGTAACTGTTTTACCTAACCGCAAACGTACGAACCCAAGCATCCCATCTAACCTATTGAGGCCGATGTATAGAAAACGCCAATGTTAGGTGCTATAATTTATAACAATATGTTGCATTTTTAACGGATGGGTCAATTTCATTAGACGCCGGACAATTGGAAAGGCAGGACCCAGGAGCTGAGGCTCGAGCAGGCAAAATGTTAGTCAAGAACACACGATAGAGCGAGAGAGACAGAGAGCGAGAGAGACAGAGAGCGAGAGAGACAGAGAGCGAGAGAGACAGAGAGCGAGAGAGACAGAGAGCGAGAGAGACAGAGAGCGACAGAGACAGAGACAGAGAGAGAGAGAGAGAGAGAGAGTATTCACACAAGTTGAAATATTCCCTTGGGACACAAACACGGTTGTGTTTTTATAAAGGTATTTTTAGCATGACCAATTGTGTTGGGAATGAGGACTGTCATCTTTATTATACGCCTGGCTCGCTGCTTCTCTATCTCTCTAACATGACTCTCGCCGCTTCTCCATCTCTCTAACATTCGCCACTGTTGATAAAAATAGTTGATGTGTAATCTCTTTTCATAGATTTATAGAAGCGGGGAGGTGAGGGTTTGACGCGACTCGTTCAGGTTTTCACAATAATTTATCTAACTCCCTGACCACCAGCGGGAGGCTTGACGGGTAAGTGGACAGCGCTCGGTATTCGTAGTCCTAAGGTTCCGTGTTCGATCTCCGGCGGAGGCGGAAACAAATGGGCAGAGTTTCTGTCACCCTGATGCCCCCTGTTCACCTAGCAGTAAATAGGTACCTGGGTGTTAGGCAGCTGCTACGAGCTGCTTCCTGGGGATGTGTAACAAAAAGGAGGCCTGGTCGAGGACCGGGCCGCGGGAACGCTAAGCCCCGAAATCATCTCAAGAAATCCTCAAGATAGATCTAAATATAAGGGGCGTAAGTAGTTTGTGCCACGTCAAGCCTGGCCTCGGGCCGGGCTTGGGGAGTAGAAGAACGCCCAGAACCCCACCAAGCAGGTACGGTACGTCCACCAACAGTTTGGTCGATCAGACCGTCAAGAGACTGGCCCGTGTGGAAGCAGTGACCACAGAAGCAACGTATCAAAGTTGACCTCGGGTACATTGGACAAACTGCTCACAGCGTGTGATTTCCCTTGTAAAGCTTTTTTTGTTTTTGTTCCTGTTAAGCTTTTTGTATTTCCAGGTCAAGTCCTTGACGCAGTAATGCTGCTTGTATCCTTATCTTAGTGATTCACAATCTTATCGGAAAATCACTTGAGAAGATAGAGATGAGATCATTTAGAGCTCTCCCGTTAAGAATGTTATTATATGGCTTTGGCCGGGTTAATGTTTGCTGTAAATACTTGCCAGTTTACACGAGAAAGTTGAATGTGGCGTATTTCGTAAGAGTATTTATTTTAAGTGGCGTATATAATTTCGACATCAGTCGAAAAGTTTCTTATAGATATAAATGTAAAAGTTTCAGAGTCAATAACTGACGAGATCACCAATGACGTCTAGCCTGGCCTCGGGCCGGCTTTGAGGAATAGAACAACTCCCAGAACCTCATCAAGTAGGTATGGTCCAACTAAGAGAGATGACCACCATAACAGTTACTGCCAGAGGAGAGTTGTGGTGGACATATTATTGTCGTTGTTGTTATAGATTCAGCTACTAGGAACAAAAAGTTCCAAGTAGCACGGGCTATGGTGAGCCCGTAGTGGGCTTAACTGGCACAGGAGCGCGGGGCTGTAACTTGTGTGTATTGTGGTCAGTAAAGGGTACTTATAAAGCCATCGTGAGGCGGCGTGGTGATGATGTGGGGCAGCAGCAGGGGCAGTAGGGGCCATTATGTGGTCGCGCCGCCTGGCTGGAGAACGGTGACGCCGCTAAGGACAAGAGGAAGGTCAATATAGTGATCATTATTTCTGGCTGTTGCTCCTGTCTCTCCCAGCGGGGGCCAACCCCCCTAGTTAACACACACACAACACACACACACACACACACACACACACACCACACACACACACACACACACACACACACACACACACACACACACACACACACACACCACCACACACACACCACACCCACACACACACACACACACACACACACACACACACACACACACACACACACACACACACACACACACACACACACACATGTAATGTAATGAAGATAAGGGTAGGAAGCAGGAGACCAGATACAAGGTATCATTTGGGAGATGAAATACTTCAAGAGTCAGAGAGAGAGAAAGACCTGGGGGTTGATATCACGCCAGACCTGTCCCCTGAAGCTCATATCAAGAGGATAACATCAGCAGCATATGCCAGGTTGGCTAACATAAGAACGGCCTTTAGAAACTTGTGTAAGGAATCTTTCAGAACATTATATACCACATATGTCAGACCAATCCTGGAGTATGCGGCTCCAGCATGGAGTCCCTATCTAGTCAAGCATAAGACTAAACTGGAAAAGGTTCAAAGGTTTGCCACCAGACTAGTACCCGAGCTGAGAGGTATGAGCTACGAGGAGCGACTGCAGGAATTAAACCTCACTTCGTTGGAAGACAGAAGAGTTAGGGGGAACTTGATCACCACATTCAAGATTCTCAGGGGAATCGACAGGGTTGATAAAGACAGGCTGTTTAACACAAGGGGCACACGCACTAGGGGACACAGGTGGAAACTGAGTGCCCAAATGAGCCACAGAGATATTAGAAAGAACTTTTTTAGTGTCAGAGTGGTTGACAAATGGAATGCATTAGGAAGCGATGTGGTGGAGGCTGATTCCATACACAGTTTCAAGTGTAGATATGATAGAGCCCAATAGGCTCAGGAAACTGTACACCTGTTGATTGACGGTTGAGAGGCGGGACCAAAGAGCCAGAGCTCAACCCCCGCAAGCACAACTAGGTGAGTACACACACACACACACACACACACACACACACACACACACACACACACACACACACACACACACACACACACACACACACACACAGAGAGGGTCCTGGTAGCCTGGTGGATAGCGCGCAGGGCTCGTAATTCTGTGGTGCGGGTTCGTTTCCCGCACCAGGCAGAAACAAATGGGCAAAGTTTCTTTCACCCTGAATGCCCCTGTTACCTAGCGGTAAATAAGTACCTGGGAGTTAGTCAGCTGTCACGGGCTGCTTCCTGGGGTGTATGTGTGTGTGTGGTGTGGAGAAAAAAAATAATAAACAGTTGATTGACAGTTGAGAGGTGGGCCGAAAGAGCAAAGCTCAACTCCGGCAAACACAACCAGGTGAATACATATGCCGGTGCCACTTCTTGTAGCACGGGCATATGTATTCACAAGACTTGATATTGGTCCAGGTGTAACACTACTGTTGTAACATCATTATAAAACGTATACTACTATAAAATATATACTAAACTAATAATGTAAACACTACTACTTATCCTGAGTAACACTTCCTATCGGTTGCATTTGGTAACACTGTTATTGAACACTGTAATATAAACAAAACATATGATGGTTACATCGGAACCAAAAGGTACACTGCCAACACGGAAATGCTACACAGGATTAAAAAACGCTGCCACCATCTGCCTTGTCCATTGAGACTATATCAAGCAACGAGGCAAGAAACATTGCTTGACTTGGAGAGTACTTTCTATAATTGTCATTAATTAAGGGACGGTTGTCAGCCAACTATATCCAAAAGGCTAAGAGGATTCAACAATTGACACAGACGGGAAATTTAACATGAGTTTATTGAGACCAAAATTATGCTAATCTCTACTTATAAATCCTACTCTAACACTGGCCAAGAGTTAAGAAATTTAGACATGGAACAAAACCTCAGAGATCACACACATTACCTTAAGACCTCTGTCTCTCCATCCGGTGGATTCACTCTGTCTCTCCCCGAGATGTTCTTCACAGACCCTCTCTCGACCCCGGTGTCCCGCACTCTCCACTAAGTCTCTACAGGACCTCTATATACACCTCAAAATGGGGGAGGGGGAGATTCGCTGTTGCTACCTACACCAAAAATGCAAGGGAAGTCGGGCCACACATGCACAAACACTTAAGAATTTTTATTAAACTTGTTTGACATTCACCATACACTGTACAAGAGAGGAATTATTAATTACGTGTGTGACTGACCTTTGACCTGGCTAAAAGGGGGAGATCCATGGATGTTTACACATAAGAATGTGGGGTCTAATTCCATTGCAATGTTTGACAAGAGTATCATGGAATATTCCATACTTGAAACTAGCTGACTAAGACTAACCCAGGAATTTTTAATCAACATACAAGATAATCCGGAGGTCATCTGGGCTGACCTCCTGGAGAAGGCTTCCCTGGGTGTGAACTCTAAGGGGGGGGGGGGTCATGGGTGTTACACAGGACGGACCGTTTGATAATTCTCGAGCTGTGTGCTCCTACTAGGCTACAGGTATTTCTGGGAGCATGCAGCCCGTGTAGTATGTAGACCATATGTAACCGTTCTCACTCTCACACCTTCCAACCTTGTGTATGTGAATATGGAACAAATCAGGAATTTACGGATTGTAAACAAATGTTTTAAGAAATATTTTAAAACACTTTCTAAGTCTTTTCTTCTTCGGTGTATGAGATTGGTCTTCGGAGGCACAATAAGGACATACAATCAACCCCCACTGTGCCTGACCCGCCGGGAAGTGGAGACGTGCACTCTCGCCCGGGTCAGGGAAATACCTCCCGAAACATTCCAAACCCATTCCTGGGAGAATACCTGGCAGCATGGCTCGATGACAACAATGGAGTCCCATCAAGCCCGGAGAGGAGCACAGTTGTGTACCCCATTATGCAGCGGAAGCCAGCGAGGCTGGGGGCAGCTGCCTCGGACTCCGAAGGTACCGCTGGGGGAAGGGGGCTGCTGCCTCTGGCTCTGAAGGTCCCGCTGGGGGAAGGGGGCAGCTGCCTCTGGCTCTGAAGGTCCCGCTGGGGGAAGATGGGCAGCTGCCTCTGGCTCCGAAGGTCCCGCAGGGGGAAGGAGGCAGCTGCCTCTGGCTCTGAAGGTCCCGATGGGGGAAGGAGAGCAGCTGCCTCTGGCTCTGAAGGTCCCGATGGGGGAAGGAGAGCAGCTGCTTCTGGCTCTGAAGGTCCCGATGGGGGAAGGAGAGCAGCTGCCTCTGGCTCTGAAGGCGCTGCCTTTCTCATTCCTCACATCAGATATAGACAAAAATACGTCACAGCTTCGTGCCATCCTTTGCAGATGATAGGAAAATATGCATGAAAGTTACTTCTGTAGAAGGCACTGAAGAACTACAATATTAATAAGTGAAAAACCTATATTAATAACGTCTTCGATTGAGCAAAGGAAAATAACCAAGTTATCAATGTTCAAGGCACTTGGGTATGGCAGAAGTGATGAATTGACCAAATACAGGGTACAAGACACAATCAGTCCTTATAGAAGGAAAACAACAGGTAAAGGACCCCTACAGCCCGGGTGAATGGAACAGGTAAAGGATCTGAGAACAACCCGGTCTCGCACAAGACAGCATATATATGCTTATAGTCACTAGTTCGCTTATAAATAAGTACATATGTGACATACTCTAAGCCATATTTTTGTCCAAGGCACTAACATTTCCTCTCAGTTTTATTAAACAATAGAGATTTTATACAAAATTTGACAATATCCTGAGTTACTTTACAATTTAAATATTTTTTTTGTTTTATTATTTTTATAAAACTATAGTATCAATATAGGTATAGGGTCAGAACTAATTGTAATATCTTAACATACTAAGAAGGTTAGGTTGTGGTTTTCTATTCAGCATTTCAAGGTGAACTCAAATATTCACAATAAATTAGTATGTCACATATGCGCTTATTCATAAGCAAGATATTGACTATAAGCAAGTGCGAGAACGGGTTGCTGGGAAATATGACTTTTTGACGGCCTAACGTTTAATGTGCATAACAGAGCAAATATATCATCAGCCAGGATAATGATAGGATGGATATAAGAGCCTTCAATTCCAGGGATTCCACAACAAAGTTAATATTAAAATTACTGGTGCTTACCCGCCTTGGGTACTGCTCGGTACTCCCTTGCTCTTTTCACTTCTCAAAATGCACTCTAAAAAGGAGATGAGAGAGGTACCACATAATATATACATGGTAGGTAATGGAAGGCCAGGCTCCAAATTTTCACACGAAAATATCAACATGCTAGAGTGAACGATATGGTAGGAAATGCAGAATAGGTCCGGTAAAGAATAAAAGGTGCCATCTTCTTGAGGTTATCTTGAGATGATTTCGGGGCTTTTTAGTGCCCCTGCGGCCCGGTCCTCGACCACGCCTCCACCCCCAGGAAGCAGCCCGTGACAGCTGACTAACATCTAGGTACCTATTTTACTGCTAGGTAACAGGGGCATAGGGTGAAAGAAACTCTGCCCATTGTTTCTCGCCGGCACCTGGGATCGAACCCAGGATCACAAGTCCAGCGTGCTGTCCGCTCGGCCGACCGGCTCCCTTGCGCCATAGGCACAATCTAAGAACATTATGAACTTCAGAGATCAACGGCTGTTCAATACTCTCCCAGAGAATATAATATTGTCTGTATAAAAGTGAACTTGTTCAAGAGAAAATTAAATGCGTTCCTGCAAGAAGTAGAGGACCAACCAGGCTGTGGTGGATATGCGGGCCTGCGGGCCGCTCCAGCCGGGCTTGTGGAGAAGAACTCCCAGAAACTAATCCAGGTATACTACAAATTACCTGTGGTCCTTCCCTGTGGCGTTTTAGACGTGGCCCTTCCCTGTGGCCTTTAGATGTGGCCCTTCCCTGTGGCCCTTCCTTGTGGCCTTTTAGATGTGACCTTTAGATGCAGTCGTCCGCCAGGGCCAGAGTGTAGCCCACCGGGGCGAGAGTCAGCTGGACGGCTCCGGAACATAAACACAGAGTATCGTTATGCAAACATTCCTAAGTTTCTACAGCTGGTATGCCTTCAGGCTCTGGGGTTCTGGCCTTATACCCATCCGCACCTCATACGAGTACTGGTCTGCTGCGCTTGGGGGGTGGTTAGTATTTTAAGTCTATTGGGCAGAAGAGCTAAGACTTTCCCAGCAAGTAGAGTGAATTGGGAATTTCCGTGCGTGTTTGTGTGTGGGTCCGGACACGCTAAACAGCTGGACGTTGACCGATGCTGCGGAAACTGGGTACCACCCCCCCCTTCCCCCCCTCCCCACACGCAACACTGCTGGCTCTTACCCCCTCTCTGCAATACACCTCACTGCTCGAGTTGTCACTACTCTCCACTGTTCTAGTGGTCCACTTCACCTCACGTCGCTGGAAGGAGACATGATCACCACATACAAAATTCTCAGGGGAATTGACAGGGTAGACAAGGATGGATTATTTATATTTAACAAGGGTAGTACACGCACAAGGGGACACCGTGGAAACTGAATACCCAAATGAGCCACAGGGACGTTAGAAAAAACTTTTTCAGTGTCTAGAGTAGTTAACAGATGAAATGCACTAGGTAGTGATGTGGTGGAGGCTGACTCCATACACAGTTTCAAGTGTAGATATGATAGAGCCCAGTAGGCTCAGGAATCTGTACACCAGTTGATTGACAGTTGAGAGGCGGGACCAAGAGCCAGAGCTCAACCCCCCGCAAACACAACTAAATGAGTACAACTAGGTAAGGTGAAACTCCCCCCCCCCCACTCACGTGTCTTTGTTTGGCCTACCAATTAGCTAATATTTACATAACCTAATTTGTTTAAGTTTATCCTTTTTAATCCAGGAAAGTTCTCTGCGCACTACTGCAAATGTTCTCTCTCTCTCTCTTCAGGTGAGTGTCGTGGGAGGTCCCGAGAGCTACAGCTCAACGTAGACATATTGACTCCTTTACTAGGTGAGTTGAACATGACACCACTTGGACGAAAACCATTACAAGGGGGTCATTTTGTGTTGGGTTACCTGCAGTGGTCAGGGTAAGTTGGGGGGGGGGGCGCAGTGGTCAAGGTAAGTGGGGGGGCGCAGTGGTCTCTAGACGAGAGAGGACAGTGTCAATAATCTTTGTAATTGAGAGGAAAGTGGCAGTGGTCTCTGCATGTGAGAGGAAAGTGACATCAGGGAAGTGTACGCCATTTAGGGACCTAGAATTCGGACCTAGGTCCATTTTAAGTGTTTTTATATTGTTACCGCTGGAGGCGGTTTGTTTATTGTGCACCCCATACTCATCCTGTGAGCGGTAGCGCAAAAAAGAATTACAGAGGGCACAAACGGTCTTTATCAGACCTCAACGGAGATTATTATATAAACAATTTCATCAATCATTCATACCTTATAATTACAATGTCAGCTAGTTACAGAAAATGTTCAGTTTCAAGAGCAATATATTTACAGTATAAATCATTATACATACATGGTAGGTCTTATCGCTAATACATAATAGTTTGAGCAATGGAGATATTACAGTCATAGGGGAGCTGCTGTTTTTTATTAGTCTTCACAATACACTACTTGTTTCTTAATCTCATGTGTCGTTCATCTACTGGAAGCGAAATATGGATCAGTGCAAGGTTTCGGGTAATTTATCCATGGTAATAAGATAGGTTGCCATATCATACAACGTGAGCTTATATATATCTCTAAATGACTCAATTTTACTACAATCCAAGATATAGTGTTCGAGTGGTGTGTCCCTGTCTTTGTCCACACACTTTACACTTTACTTCATCTAGCTCCCTATACAAGCCGAACTGCCAGATACACTTGTAGCCAAGTCTTAGCTGAGCTGTGGCAACATCTGTTAGTCTACTGACTTTGTTACTTGCCCCATACACATGTTTTACTTCACACATTTCATTGTGATAAACAATGGACCTGCTAGTTCCAGTTGCTCTGTTTTACTTCAAATTCATCCAAGGGTTCTCGTCTAATAACACTTTTAAGGATTAAGGTGATATCCTGGAGTGAGTTCTGGGAGTTGTACTCCCCACGGCCTGCCTAGGACTAGGCTTGACTTGCTAGGAGAGCCCAAAGATGGGTGTTATGTAGCAGACTGGCAGTGGGCACTCAGGTGGTTAAAGAGAGGGAGATGCCCGGCTAGAGAATGCCTAATTTGGGCATCAGCGTGCCCCAGTGAGAGTAGTTCAGCGGCCTCTCGCCACCTTCACCTGGTTCCTGTAATGTACTCTCTGGCCCCCGCCACGAGGGGGGGGGGTCCGGGGTTATGGCCGCGTTCAGTGGTGTGTGACGCGAGCAGTGAAAGTGGCGGTGGTACTTACCTGTCACTGTCTACGGGGGAAGTGAACTCGAGCTGTTCATGGGTGAACAATGGTGAACTAATCAGAGACATTACAATCTCAGATACTACATACGCAGACCATGAGCTCATTGAAGTGTAACTAACATAAATAACGGTAGTAGGTCCAAGAGACCCAACAAGCGCGAAGGGGTATTCAGTTAATTCAATTCAACAATAAGAGGATTGACTGGGGTGAAAAACAATAGATATAGACCTAGCAAACATTCAGCGAGAGACGGTCTTAATCGACAAAACTCCCACACAAGGAATAGCTCAACTGACAGCTGAAGCATACAAGGTCTG
>WNGS01007008.1:11819-25275 GCA_020271785.1 Procambarus virginalis
CACATCAACAAACTGGAAAAGGTGCAAAGACATGCTACTAAGTGGCTCCCAGAACTGAAGGGCAAGAGCTACGAGGAGAGGTTAGAGGATTAAAATGCCAAAACTAGAAGACAGAAGAAAAAGAGGTGATATGATCACTACATACAAATAGTAAACGGAATTGATAAAATCGATAGGGAAGATTTCCTGAGACCTGGAACTTTAAGAACAAGAGGTCATAGATATAAACTAGCTATAACACAGATGCCGAAGAAATATAAGAAAATTCACTTTCGCAAACAGAGTGGTGACGGTTGGAAACAAGTTAGGGGAGGTGGTGGTTGGAGGCCAAGACCGTCAGTGTAGTTTCAAAGCGTTATATGACAAAGGAGTGCTTGGGAAGACAGGACACCACGAGCGTAGCTCTTATCCTGTAACTACACTTACTTGAGGATACCTTGAGGTGCTTCCGGGGCTTATCGTCCCGCGGCCGGGTCATCGACCAGGCCTCCTGGTTGCTGGACTGATCAACCAGGCTGTTGGACGCGGCTGCTCGCAGCCTGACGTATGAGTCACAGCCTGGTTGATCAGGTATCCTTTGGAGGTGCTTATCCAGTTCTCTCTTGAACACTGTGAGGGGTTTGCCAGTTATGTCCCTTATGTGTAGTGGAAGCGTGTTGAACAGTCTCGGGCCTCTGATGTTGATAGAGTTCTCTCTCAGAGTACCAGTTGCACCTCTGCTTTTCAACGGGGGTATTCTGCACATCCTGCCATGTCTTCTGGTCTCATGTGATGTTATTTCTGTGTGCAGGTTTGGGACCAGCCCCTCTAATATTTTCCACGTGTAAATTATTATGTATCTCTCCCGCCTGCGCTCAAGGGAATACAGATTTAGGCTCTTTAGTCGGTCCCAATAGTTTAGATGTTTTACCGAGTGGATTCTAGCAGTAAAGGATCTCTGCACGCTCTCCAGGTCAGCAATTTCACCGCAGTGAAAGGGGCTGTCATTGTGCAGCAGTACTCCACTCTAGAGAGCACAAGCGTTTTGAAAAATGTCATCATCGGTATAGCATCTCTAGTGTGAAAAGTTCTTGTTATCCAACCTGTCATTTTTCTTGCAGTTGTGACGGCTACTTTATTGTGTTCTTTAAAGGTAAGGTCTTCCGACATGAGTACACCCAGATCCTTTACATTGCCTTTTCGTTCTATGTTATGATTTGCCTGAGTTTTGTACGTGGTTTCAGTTTTTATATTTTCATTCTTTCCATAGCGCATGAGCTGGAACTTGTCTTCGTTAAACACCATATTATTTTCTGTAGCCCATAGAAAGACCTGATCTACATCTGACTGGAGGTTCGCCGTGTCCTCTATGTTGCCTACTCTCATGAAGATCCTGGTAATCACTTAGGTAATTACACTTAGGTAATTACGTCGCCATGCCGCTATCTGCGCAGCTCCCCCCTCCCCTGGGAAGGGGGAAAGGGGGAGCCCCAGACCCCTCATGCTGGCTATCCACCCGTCAGTTCTGAGGTTGGATGTCAAAACACGCAAAAAAACGCCGACCGGAGGGAGGGAGGGAGGGATGCCGGGGAACCTCCGGGTCACACCCAGAAAATGGCATTTCATTACATTCAACGGTGGTTTTCTGGGGGAAGCCCCGTTGGCTCCCTGGAGCTAACTACCCACAGAGGAAAACGATAGGGACTTACCTGGGAGGCAGTCGCTACTCACTCCTCAACTCGAAGTCAAGACAACCGGCTGCAACCACCGACCCAAAGTGACACAGGTCCGACTGGGCCCTGGAATGTGCATGAAGTAACGAGCAGCCATGACCCGGTTTGATCGCCAAAAGTCCCGTGCTCGAATGTCAGCCCAGGACATGTTGCCTGAGATGGCAGTAAGAGCAGCGAACTTACGAACGTCATGGGCACAGGGATAGACCGCATGCTGGCCAGCCTGAAGAACTTTGCGAACAATCTGGGAGACCCGCACACACGAACAGGGAAGAAGGGAAACTGGAGCAACTCAAAGTGCGTCCCCGGACACAGAGGCCAAGGCACGCAAGTAATGGCGGAGAGTCGCAATCAGACATAAAAATGATGCACCCCAGCCCGACCAAGCATCTAGAACTGAAGGACCCTTCCGGAAGGCAGTAGTCTCAATCACCACCCAAAAAGGAGACGGCAGCAGACGAACAACCTATCGCCATGACCGAAGGAGCAGAAAACCTGTGCCGGAGGAGCGTATGAAGCCCACCAACTCGACCCCTAGAGGCCAACGCCAACAGAAAAGAGCCTCCGAGAAACAAACCCGAACCGAAGGAGCCACAACAAACCGTGAAGAAAAGAAAAAAAAGAGCACTCAGTCCAAATACCAGGACGGTTCAGGCGGCGCACAAGCAGACCGGAGGTGAACAACACATGAGACAGCTTGCAAAACGGCACAGATGTAACACCAATACCGAAAGCATGCTGAAGCGGATCCGCCAATGCCGCAGGATACGAGGCGACAGTATGGGTCAAGATGATGGGCCCCAAATCTCCACAAAAGAAGGACAAGACCACGCCAAGAAATGCAGCTACCAAAGAAGGGACAAAAGGAAAAGGAAGGACCGCCAAAAACCCCCACACTGCCACCAAGGAGAAGCACGCAGGTGGGACACCATGAACGAAACCACCCAATCACCAACAGAAGGCAAGAGACTCTAGGCAGAAACCGAACCAGCCCCGTCATGGGCCAATCGAGCCTTGGAAGAGACGGAGCTGCGGGAAGACCTTGGGTGCAATGACAGAGCCATCAGAGCCAGAAACCCAAGCCGGCAAGGGAGGAGATGGAATGCCTGCCATACAGAAAAAGATCCCAATGCCAGTGAGCCCGCCAGGAGATCGGAGACGACGGCTCCGACGCGAGACTCCAGAGAACTGACACCATGAGACCGTAAAATGCCAACAGGAAGGGAAGCCAGGAAGGCACAAACAAAACACACAACAATGTGTAGCAAACAGAATGAAAGGTGTAAAGGTATGTCACCAGACTAGTACCCAAACCAAGGAGTACGAGCGACAAGGACAAGATCACCAGATTCCAGAGTCACAAAGAAATCGATAGAGTAGAGAAAGACCGACTAAGGGACCTCAGGGGCACATGCACCAAGGAGCACTGGTGGAAGAAGAGCCCCAAGAGCCAGAGAAGCATTGAAAAGAAAAAGGCAGTGGCAGAGTAGGAGACAAATGGAATGCATGAGGAAGTAATGTGGAGGAGGATGACACCACACACAGCTTCCAGCGGAGACACGGCAGAGCCCAGCAGGCACAGGATCCCCCACATCAGCGAATAGACAGGTGAGAAGCGGGACCAAAAAGCCAGAGCTCCACTCGCGCAAACACAACTACGTAAGAACAACTAGGGAAGCACAGAGAAACCAATGTATACAGAAGGGCTAAGCCAGACACCGCAAGACAGGCCAAAACTCCACAACCAATCCCAAAAACTCAACCACAGTAAGAAAACTGCAGCAAAACGTCACCTTATAACATCCTGACAGTAATATTAAACCCATAACATACACCCGCACCATCGTACCTCGTAACCTGGTGGAGGTGGGGCCCCATGCCAGACTCAAGCATGAATTGTACATGCATAAGAGTGGGACTGGATGGGTATAAATAGGAGCTGCCTCATAAGGCCCAAGAGGCCAGCTGCAGTCACCTGTGTTCCGATGTTCGTATATCCGTAGCCAAAACCTCGAACCAGCACCTGGCTGAAAGAGACGCCAGACTGCAGAAACTCACCTGCAGAACTTAGGCACGAACGTGTCACGACAGAACGTAGCCGAGATGTCGGGTGCACTGCCAGTGAAAGAAGGCAAAGCCACACATGCAGGAAAAAGAGTAAAGGAGAGATTCAGCTAGTCTTGAAAGTATGTATGGAAAATCACCATTGAAGCCACTAACACTGTTCATCTATGCTACCTATATCAGATGCATCATCATTGAACCCAGAAAACGATTCATCTATAAAAACTGTAGATGGCAAGGGGTGGCATTCAGAGCTACAACTGGATACGCTCGCAATATCGTCCTCATTGGTGCTGCATCACTTGCATCCAACCTTTGTGTTAGGTCCTTATTGTGCCTAGCTTGATCAATATCATGATCCTTATGTTCTTCAAACAATAAGGTCTGAATTTCACCTACAGAGAGCGATCTTTCAACGTGTCGAACAAGTGCTTGGGAGCCAGAGGCGCGTGCGCCACCCATGGTTGCTCACTCAGTACTAACCCAGCCAGCAGCCCTAGGGCATTCTGGGAATTATTTCCAAGACTGCTGCCTTTCACTAGAGGTCCCAAGAGTCCATTTCGTAAACAACCTACCGCGCATGCGTTTTGAATGGTTACAAAATATTCAAAAGGTGTTTTCTCGGTTGGCGCAATTTCCTGCTGACTGAGTTTTTTCAGTTGACGCAACACAGTGGTTAAGCTGTGTCTGGGAACCTTTCAGATGTAGGTTCGAACCATCATCACGGCCCTTGTGGATTTGCTCATTTGATGCATCACGCTATTATGATTAATGTGCGTAATTACCTGTACTTTACCACATCTTATAACCACTTTAACTTACCCAATGTATTGTCTACCTGGTATTATATGAATAAATTATTATATTATAAAATTAGTTTTAACAAATTTGAGTGGGAAGGAAAGTGGGATGAATACAATGAAAAAGTTATATTTATGAAGTTCTGTTTCTAGTTAGTAAAGTGCTATGTGAGCAACAAATTGGAATACTATGGTGAGGAAATTAGGTACTTCACTGTTTTCCTTTTAAATAAAAAATTGTGTTGAGAATTTCAATTCAACAGGAAGGCAGTTCAATGTATCGAGTGGATGCATAAATTTAATCTGACAGCGAATCTCAAAGAAATATTTGATTCTGGTGTATTGTTCATGGGTTCTATTCCAACCATCTAGGAAGTTTCAAAACAGAATTAGTATCGAGGATTAAAGCTTTGTAAGTGTACGTAGTGCAAGAGATTGGTGAAATGAGTAAATTTGTTAGTTCTGACAAGTTAATTTTTTCTGGAAAAATGATGAGCTTGAGGACGTTTGCAGTGGTTGAACCTCGTATGCATACTTTACGGTAAAGATTGGAAAATTAGTAAAGTAATATAGTGTGAGAAGACTAGCGTGTGGGTACATACAGAGCACCACTTGGTTTCCAAACTTTAGTTATCCGAAACTTCCAGTTTCCCGATTGGGGTTGGGTAGTCATGTTACCCGAATGAAGTTCGGGTAGGAAGGGGTCCGCCAAGCGTCATGCTGGCCTTTGGTGGTGGGTGGGAGATGGTTCAGTTTGTCCACTGTGACTTCACAGATTTACGGCCTATTATTCCTATTACTGTATTTTGAATTGTCATAAGGTTGAAATGTTCATTCTGTGCTTTTGTTTTACATATCTGCACAATCAAGAAACATCTGTGCACCATGTTGGCTCCAAATGCACGCATTGCGTCAGTGATGGCTGACTGCTGGGTGGATGGATGAGGGAGCTTAGGTGGGAGGCAGTATGAGAGAGGGGGAGAATTAGTCAGAAAGGGAGGGAGGGTGAGATGCTAGGAGGGAGGGGGAGGAAGGTAGGGAGAGATGCTAGGAGGTAGGCAGGAAGGGAGGGAGGGAGGGAAAGACAGGCAGGCAGGCAGGCAAGCAGGCAGGCAGGCAGGCAGGCAGGCAGGCAGGCAGGCAGGCTGGCTGGCAGGCTGGCAGGCTGGCTGGCAGGCTGGCTGGCAGGCTGGCAGGCTGGCAGGCTGGCAGGCTGGCTGGCTGGCAAGGCAGGCAGGCAGGCAGGCAGGCAGGCAGGCAGGCAGGCAGGCAGGCAGGCAGGCAGGCAGGCAGGCAGGCAGGCAGGCTGGCTGGCTGGCTGGCTGGCTGGCTGGCAGGCTGGCAGGCTGGCAGGCTGGCTGGCTGGCAGGCTGGCTGGCAAGGCAGGCAGGCAGGCAGGCAGGCAGGCAGGCAGGCTGGCAGGCTGGCAGGCAGGCAGGCAGGCAGGCTGGCAGGCAGGCTGGCAGGCAGGCTGGCTGGCAGGCAGGCAGGCAGGCAGGCAGGCAGGCTGGCAGGCAGGCTGGCTGGCTGGCAGGCAGGCAGGCAGGCTGGCAGGCAGGCTGGCAGGCAGGCTGTCTGGCTGGCTGGCTGGCAGGCAGGCTGGCTGGCTGGCAGGCAGGCTGGCAGGCAGGCAGGCTGGCAGGCAGGCAGGCAGGCTGGCAGGCAGGCTGGCAGGCAGGCAGGCAGGCAGGCAGGCAGGCAGGCAGGCAGGCAAGCAGGCTGGCTGGCTGGCAGGCAGGCAGGCAGGCTGGCAGGCAGGCAAGCAGGCTGGCAAGCAGGCAGGCTGGCTGGCAGACTGGCAAGCAGGCAGGCAGGCTGACAGGCTGGATGGCAGCCAGCGAGGGAGGGAGGGAGGGAGGGAGGGAGGGATAGTCATGCGGTTGAACCACGTGATCTTTGAGAGAGAGTATGGGATGGGATGTGGGGGGGGGGGGGGGGTTGTCGATGGTGAGGGAGAGACCGGCTCACTCCCGAAGTTAAGCCTAACACACTCGACCGTTAGCATAATGGCAGGCAGGGAGGCAGGTTGGCTGGCAGGATGTTAGTGCAGGCAGGATGTTCCTGCAGGCTGGCAGGCAGGATGTTCCTGCAGGCTGGCAGGCAGGCTGATCCTGCAGGCTGATCCTGCAGGCTGGCAGGCATGCAGGCAGGCTGGCTGGCTGGCTGGCTGGCTGGCTGGCTGGCTGGCAGGCAAGCAGGCTGGCAGGCAGGCAGGCAAGCTGGCTGGCTGGCTGGCTGGCTGGCTGGCTGGCTGGCTGGCTGGCTGGCAGGCAAGCAGGCTGGCTGGTTGGCAGGCAGGCTGGCTGGAAGGCTGACTGGCAGGCAGGCTGGCTGGCTGGCTGTTCCTGCAGGCTGGCTGGCAGGCTGACTGGCAGGCTGACTGGCAGGCAGGCAGGCTGGCTGGTTGGCTGGCAGGCAGGCAGGCAGGCAGGCAGGCAGGCAGGCAGGCAGGCTGACTGGCAGGCAGGCAGGCAGGCAGGGAGGCTGGCTGGCTGCCAGGCAGGCTGGCTGGCAGGCTGGCTGGCTGGCTGGCAGGCTAGCTGACTGGCAGGCAGGATGTTCCTGCAGGCTGGCAGGAAACATCCAGAGGATGTTTGCCAGATGTATTAATAATCAGCTAGGAACATTTAAGGACTTTTACAAGGCAGATCAGGACTTCACTTATTGGCGAGTACAAACAAAATATGGTCGCATTTATGCTATGAACATGTCAATTTTTCCCCTAGAGTTTTTTCATACATTTTTCTGAAAAATTTCTTTTTACATTTCTAGTTCATTTTTTCCCTCTATTTCTTGTTTGCGAACTTACATGTTAACCGACGGGTCTCATCCCCAAGGGGTTCGGAAACCAAGTGGTGCTCTATAGCACTATATCTGACTATTTAAAGTATGCCAAATATTTCTGATTTTTCTGGCTATGTGTAGTGGGGGCTAAAGTTATGTTTCATTATGAAATATGCAAGGAGTCTCACCTCACAGAAGGTCAATATTCTTTGCATAAAAGATTAATACTGCATGTCCATTAATTGCATATTCACTCTACAAATAGCAAAACACAATAACAGAGTCCTATAAACACTCAAGAGAAGGAGCTCTTACCACTTGTGCAGTTCTTCCTGGGTGTAACCCGAGTCATCAATTCACAATTCTGTTGAAAAAAAAATGAAATGAGTATTAAAACTAACAGCAACACAGCTATAACCTCAGACAGACAAGCGTTTCAAACACCTTAGCATAACGTACATACGTACACAGGTGTGTGTAATTACCTAAGTGTAGTTACAGGATGAGAGCTACGCTCGTGGTGTCCCGTCTCCCCAGCACTCTTTGTCATATAATGCTTTGAAATTACTGACGGTTTTAGCCTCCACCACCTTCTCACTTAACTTGTTCCAACCGTCTACCACTCTGTTTACAAAAGTGAATTTTCGTATATTTCTCCGGCAGCTTTGTTTTGTTAGTTTAAATCTATAACCTCTTGTTCTTGAAGTTCCAGGTCTCAGGAATTCTTCCCTATGAATTTTATCGATTCCTGTTACTATTTTGAACGTAGTGATCATATCGCCTCTTTTCTTCTATCTTCTAGTTTTTGCATATTTAATGCCTCTAACCTCTCCTTGTAGCTCTTGTCCTTCAGTTCTGGGAGCCACTTAGTGGTATGTCGTTGTACTTTTTCCAGTTTGTTGATGTGCTTCTTAAGATATGGGCACCATACAACCGCTGCATATTCCAGCTTTGGTCTAATAAAAGTCGTGAACAAATTCTTCAGTATTTCTCCATCCATGTATTTAAAAGCAATTCTGAGGTTAGAAAGTGTAGCATAGGCTCCTTGCACAATGTTCTTAATGTGGTCCTCGGGTGACAGTTTTCTATCTAGAACCACCCCTAGATCCCTTTCTTTGTCAGAATTCTTTAAAGATTTCTCACATAATTTATAGGTTGTGTGGGGTCTATCTTCTCCAATTCCACATTCCATAACATGGCATTTATTCACATTAAATTCCATTTGCCAAGTGTTGCTCCATATACTTATTTTATCCAGGTCTTCTTGAAGGGCATGACAATCATCTAGGTTTCTTATCTTCCCTATTATCTTAGCATCATCAGCAAACATGTTCATGTAATTCTGTATTCCCACTGGTAGATCGCTTATGTAGACAATGAACATTACCGGTGCAAGAACTGAGCCCTGTGGTACTCCACTCGTAACATTCCTCCAATCCAATACCTTGCCTGTAATTACAGCCCTCATTTTTCTGTCAGTTAGGAAATTTTTCATCCATGTTAGTAGCTTACCTGTCACTCCTCCAATATGTTCCAGTTTCCAGAACAACCTCTTATGGGGAACTCTGTCAAAAGCCTTTTTTTAGGTCCAGATAGATGCAGTCAACCCAACCATCTCTTTCCTGTATAATCTCTGTTGCTCGATCATAGAAATTGAGTAAATTCATTACACAGGATTTTCCAGTTTGAAAACCATACTGTGTCTGATATTATATCATTTTTCTCCAGGTGTTCTACCCATTTAGTCTTAATTATTTTTTCCAATATTTTGACTATTACACTTATCAATGATACAGATCTATTATTAAGGTGGTCTTCCCTGTTTCCACTTTTGTAGATTGGAACTATGTTAGCCTTTTTCCACACATCAGCTACAACTCCTGTACACAGGGATGCCTGAAAAATTAGTTGAAGTGGAATGCTGTGCTCAGGTGCACATTCTCTCAGAACCCATGGTGAAACTCCATCTGGACCAACTGCTTTGTTCTTACTTAGCTCCTTGAGCATTTTTTCCACTTCATCTCTAGACACCTCTATGTGCTCTATGTTGTTCTCTGGAATTCTTATTGTGTCTGGTTCCCTGAAGATTTCATTTTGTACAAACACACTTTGGAACTTTTCGTTTAATGTTTCACACATTTCCTTTTCATTTTCTGTGAATCTATTTCCCGTTTTCAACCTCTGAATATTATCCTTTACCTGCAATTTGTTGTTTATGAATTTATAGAATAGACCTGGTTCTGTTTTACATTTGTCTGCAATCCCTTTTTCAAAATTTCTTTCTGCCTCTCTCTCCTCACTGCCATGTAGTTGTTTCTCGCATCTTTGTATTGCTGATATGTTTGGGGTTTGGACTCTTCCTACAGTATATTGATTCCATTTTTGTATCTTTTGGTCTCTGGCCCTCTCGCAATTTCTGTTGAACCAATCCTGTTTCCTAGTTCTGCATCTCTGCTTTGAAATAATTTTTTTGTGCCTTTATCATATATTTCACAAAACTTGACATACATCTCATTCACTTCATGTCCTAACACCAAGTCTTTCCAGTCAATTTCCTTAAAGAAGTGTCTGAGTTCCCCATAACGACCTCTCCTGAAATCAGGCTTTGCAACTGCTTCAACCTCATTTTCTTCCAAATATAACCCATAGCATACTTTATTACCAATAAGACATGGTCACTTTTACTTCAGGGAGGGAGGTACTGAATGTCAAATATCTCTTTCTCTTTCCTGGTAAATATCAAATCGAGCATGGAGGGAGCATCCCCTTCCCTCATCCTCGTAGCTTGTTTAACATGTTGAAACATGAATATTCCAGGATGAGGTTTACGAATCTACAAGTCCAAAATCCTCCGTTCTAGCTTCATATACCTCCCAGTCTATGAATTTTAACACTTTCGTCTGGGCATGACGCAATGCTGCGTCATCCGTTTACTGTTGGTAGTCTCGGGGATGACGCAATGCTGCGTCGTCCACTAAAATAATTGTCAAAAATCAGGTTTTTATCCAATTTTTGGGGACTGGTTTTAAAATGCACACCTATTGTGATGGAACAACCTCAGTGCAGCAGGTAACTGTCAACAAGCCGAATGCAATCTGTGACTACAATACAAACATGAAAGATGTTGATCACTTTGATGAAATGATCTAATATTATCACTTCACAAGGAAAACTCACAAATGGACGAAGAAAATGACCTTTATTTTGTGCAAATGGCTATCTACAATGCTTATGTGATGTACAACTACTACACAACAGATAGAAGGACTCCACTAAACATTTGTGGGCAGGAATTGGGAGTGTAGCTGGAAGGCGTCTGGGCGCTCACTCGCGGCTAGCACATGGCCCGTCTTCAACTCGTTGGCAGTTGGAGCGTGACCAGGTTTTTTATTTTATATGCTAATATTGCTCTAGAGAATTCCATTGCGAACCCATTGATACCAAAATGAAAGACCTAGGACGAAAATTGAGGTGACCATAGTGAAAAGAGTGAACACATTTTATCGCTTTTGCGCGCTCCTGGGTAACTCGTTCGCACTTTCTCTGTTTGGTACGGGTAATTAGCCGAGCTTTTGGAGTTTATATGCATTTAGTGCTGTAGAGAATTCTATTGCGAACACAATGATACCAAATTTAATCTTGAAGGACGAGAATTGAGGTAACAAAGTTGAAGAGAGTATACACTTTTCAGAAATACCGCGCGCTTCCGTGAAACGCTGGGACCCACGTCGCATAGTTGAGGGGTGGCTCGGCGGGTGCGCCAAAGTGATAAGTTGAAGTCGCCGACTACCAACAGTCGTGATCTATCTCTATCTGCTCTGACTATAATTTCTCTCATTATTTTTATAAGACCCTCTCATATATTATCTAGCTCCTCCTTTGTCCATGTGTTGCTTGGCGGTGGACTATATGCATTTATGATCATTAATTTATCATCCTGATTGCATATCTCTAGAGCTATATGTCAACTTCTCGTGGATTGGCAATTATTATTTAGTTTACCTTTAGGTGTTCTTTCACCAGCACAGCAACGCCACTGCCTTTCCTAATTTTTCTGTCCCGTCTCCAAACCAAGTAGCCTCTTGGGAATGTGACCTCATTTAAAATATCATCTTCAAGTTTTGTCTCCGTGAGTGCAACTATGTCTGGTGTCTGCAGCTGTATTACATCGCTTAACTCTAGTATCTTTGATCTCACTCCATCTATGTTGGTGTATGCAATTTTCAGGAACTTGTTCCCCCTCTCCTTATTCTTCACTCTCCCTCTCTCTAATTCTTTTGTTGGTTTGCATTTATGTACCACTTTACTGGTCTGCCTACCCCTATCACTTTGTAGAAAAAAAGAATTGATTTCTTCTTCATTCCTGCTCTCATTTAAACGTTTTGCCTCAGCGATGTTCAGTTTCAGCTTCTCTGTCTTCTTTTGAAAAGTCTCGTCTTAACGACCATACTTTTCCTACCTCATCACTTTGTAATTTTCTAGCATTCCTTAGTACTTCTTCAATCTGTTTGGCACCGTTTAGGGTGATCTTCAAAGGTCGATCTTTCCCTTTTACGTACTTTCCAATCCTCCTGTAGTCGCAGACATTCTCGATGGTAGTAAGACCTTCCACGAGGCCAACAATTTTATCTACTACTTACTCTTCTTCTACAACTCTTTCTGACCTGGATGTTATCTCCTTTTCTTTGCAACCAAAAATTATCAGACTTACTTCGATCTACTGTGTCTTGCACCGATTTAGGATTTGATGCCAGTTCCTTTCTGACTTCCAGCCTAATGTTAGTTTTATCCTGGTTGCTGCAGTGTTTGGCTTCCTTTACTGCTGCTTCTATTTTTTCCTTCTCCTTGGGAACTTGTGCATAGGTGAGTTGCATATCTTTCTTGCACTGTTCTAGTCCCTGTGTAACTTCCTCCATCTATACTAACAAAAGCTGTTTTTCCTGTTGAATTTCCTTACCTAACCTATCATAGTCATTTAAGTTTAAGTTTGCTTTAACTTCTTCCAAAGCTATTTTTAAGAGTTTATTTTCCTCTTCCATGGCTTTGCAATTTTTTTCCAGTTGATTCTTGTTCTTGCATAAGTCTTCACTAACCCCTCAAGACCTAAAACCTTGCCATTCAAGTGCTCTTTACTTACTTTCAATTTGCTGATTATTTCTTCATGATAGTTACTATAATATCTAATATTGCCAATTTGTTGTGTAGACTACTTATCTCAATATTTTCTTCATTACCCTAAAGCTATACACCATTTGACACCCACAGGCGCATAAAAAAAAAGTAAAATTTTTTTCTTCCTAACCTGTTAATTTGTGTTCATGGGAAAACAATAAAAAAATCGTAAGTGGCATATATTGCCCACTATAGGGCGGGGAAGTCTGGCAAAAAACAGGCGCTGACTCAGCGTGCGTCCCAGGCGGTCTGTTGCTCGCCAGCTGTCAGGCCGGAGTTGCCACAAAGAGATAATTACCTAATTATTTCAATGTCTCTGATTGATTTCTCGTAGTTTTTTGCTGTAATATTATTCAATAGTGTGTAGTGTGATATATTTATATAATAAAATGAGTGAATCATCGCTGAACTCAAAAATATGGTGTGCATATTGTTGATTCAATTATGTTCATCAAACAGTGAACAAATATTTTGTCGGTTATTACACTATAAACACAGGTTATATATAAGTATCTGCATGTTTTCTTCACCATAACGAACCACTAAGTTGCTATTATGAGTCAAAAAGTAACGAGGAGTAACCACCACACACCAGCCAGCCACTCACTCCCTCCCTCAACACCTCACTCACCCACATTCTCCTCCCACCATACTGTTTTTGCTTTTATTCACTATATACAGACGTTATATATAAGTATCTACATTCGTGTTCACCATAACGAACTACTAAGTTGGCATGCTGAGTGGCAGTGATAGTGGCAGCCGCCACTGCCTGCTACTTCCTCCCTCCCTCAAGTCACCTGACTCACCCACATTCTCCTCCCACAATACTGTTTTTGCTTTTATTCACTATATACAGACGCTATATATAAGTAGGCACTCAGCATACCAACTAGTGTTTGTTATGGTGAACACGAATGTAGA
>WNGS01007009.1:6338-29653 GCA_020271785.1 Procambarus virginalis
AGCGCACCAGGTGAGTGCACCCGGTGAGCGCACCAGGTGAGTGCACCAGTGTGAGCGCCACCAGGTGAGCGCACCAGGTGAGCGAACAGTGAGCGCACCAGGTGAGTGCACCAGGTGAGGCACCAGGTGAGGCACCAGGTGAGCGCACCAGGTGAGTGCACCCGGTGAGTGCACCGGTGAGCGCACCAGGTGAGTGCACCAGGTGAGCGCACCAGGTGAGTGCACCAGGTGAGTGCACCAGGTGAGTGCACCAGGTGAGTGCACCCGGTGAGTGCACCAGGTGAGCGCACCAGGTGAGTGCACACGGTGAGTGCACCAGGTGAGTGCACCAGGTGAGGCCACCAGGTGAGTGCACCAGGTGACGCACCAGGTAAGTGCACACGGTGAGTGCACCAGGTGAGTGCACCGTGAGTGCAACAGGTGAGTGCACCAGGTGAGTGCACCAGGTGAGCGCACCAGGTGAGTGCACCAGGTGAGCGCACCAGGTGATGCACCAGGTGAGCGCCACCAGGTAAGTGCACCAGGTGAGTGCACCAGGTGAGTGTACCAGGTGGGTACACCAGGTGGGTCACCAGGTGAGTGCACCAGGTGGGTACACACGCACACTCGGGCAAGAAACACCTTGAACTGTGTAGTGTTGCGTCATCTGTTTACAGGAGCATGAGGTTATAAACGTGTTGTAATAGTTTTTCTTAAATCCAGTTTTTTCCATCACTAGTGACATTTTAGACTCGTGGGTGGGTGTGTGTGTGTGTGGGGGTGTGTGTGTGTGTGTGTGTGTGTGTGGTGTTGTGTGTGTGTGTGTGGGTGTGGTGCTTTCACCTATTAGTACTCACCCATTTGTGCCTACAGGATCAAGCTTTGCCTCTTGGACCCTGTCTTTCCAGCCGCTGACTATCTTACGCAATGGCCCCGACTCACATCTCTATTATATCTACTTTACAAATTATAAATAGAGTTCGCTTCTTCAACCAGCACATTTAGGTTAGTACATGTTCCCAATATTCTTACGCTAAAACGAAATCTCTTATCTTTATATGACTCATTTTTCTTAAGCTTGCGTTCTTGCCGTCTTGTTCTGTTGGTATCATTGTGTACATGTAAAAAAAAAAAGTATTATGTCACTCCTTCTAAGAATTGTTAAGGTCAATAATGAGGCTTCATGATGGGGCTGCATACTATAAGACTGGTCTCACGTACGCGGTGTACACTGTCTAAATGCCTCCTTATTTAGGTTCCTGGACGATGATCTGACTGTTGCTAGTGAAGAATATGCTGCTGATGTTATCGTATTTAGAGATGCCTCCGGAGTTAGGCTTGGCATTGTGTCCGTTCCCAGGTCTCATTTTCTAGTCGTTACAGATAGGCAGTTTCCTCTCTTCATTTTTACCGTCGTTGTATATCTCCTTAGAAGTAGATATAGATAAATCATATCTACTTTAAAATTGTGAATGGAGTTTGATTTTACAAGCCGCTCTTTTAGTTAATTTTTCCCCCACATTTCCCCACAAGTTCCACACTATAAGAAAACTTTATAGCATCTCTGTGACGCGTCTGAGTCTCAAACAGGGCTGTCGTGTTCTATTGTTATCCATTGTCAACATTATCCTTTTCCACGCTGTAAATCTAAGTTTTATACGTCGAAGTATAAGTATTTAAACTTAAATCTTATATTTAGTATTTTATTTGTCTTGTATGTCTTCCCTCTCTATCCTCTTCTCTAGCATCGTCAAGTTTAGTTCCTTCAGTTTCTCTTCCTACCCGAGCCCTCGTATTCTGGGACGAGCCTCGTCGCAAACTCCTGAACCTTTTCGAATTTCCTCATGAGTTTTTTATAGATGAGGCTCCACGATGAGGCGCCATACTCTTAAACTGGTCTCACGTAGGTGAACATGGAACTATATACCTCCTTTTTTTAGATTCCTGAATGATGTTCTGAGTTTTGCTAGTGTAGAGTATGCTGCTGACGTTATCCTATTTATATGGGATTCAGGAGTTAGGTTAGTGTTACATCTGCTCTCAGGCCCTTTTCTCTAGTTGTCATAATGAGGCAGTTCCCGTTCATCGTATACTGCCCATTTGGTTTCCTGTCACCTGTTCCCTATCCATTACCTTACACTTGCCGGTGTTGAACTCTTGCAGCCATTTATCGGACCAACTCTGCAGAATGTCTAAGTCATATTGGATTATTTTACAATCTTCACCTGTTTAGACTTTCCTCGTTAATTTTTCACCATCCGCGGACATTGACGCTAACGATGATTTACCTCCCGTAGTGAAGTCTTTAACATAAATGGGACATATTATGAGTCCCAGCACCGATCCCTGAGGTTCTCCGCTTTGTACTCTATGATAGTGAGACTTTTCGCCCCTCACTGTGACTCTTTGACTCCCGTCTGTTGGGAACTCTTCATCACATGTCAGTGGTCTTCCACTTACCTCTGCCTCTCTCTCAAGATGATATAAGTTTATGTAAATCTTTTGTACGAGCTAAACTAGTAATCATTGGAGACCTGAACCAGAGAGGGATAGATTGGTAATGGTGAGCCTCCACGGTGGGAAGACAAGCTGAGAACCAATGTGGTGGAAGTTCTCGAGAGAAACTTTCCTAACACAACTTGTAAGAGACGACACAGTACCAAGTAAGCTTGGTACTGTGTCCCAGGTACTTGTCACAAGTACAAGCTTGTGACTGTCTCCTGAGCTAGGTACCGGGGAGCACATAAGAGTCTACTGGAGCAGATCTTCACTCATAATGAGGAAGATATCGAAAAATTAGAACAAGACATACCACTAGGAGCCAGTGAGCATTATGTCCCAGTCTCTGACTATAAGCAATGGTCATAAATCAACGGGGTGAGGGCCAGGAGGGTTGACTATATACTGACCAGGAGCCGCTTGAGGCCGACGTGATGGCTACACAGTGACGTGTACAACATGTGGATAATGTGTATTTATTTGAGAACACAAACAGTAGATATGATGTCATAATAAAAGTTGACAAAAAAGGCATAAACGTAGCGAAAAAATACTGTGCAACATTAGGCGAAGTGAAACTGTAAATGTTGACGGTGAGTGCTGAGAATATTTTGATTGTTGACACATTTCGGTACATCTGCACTTGTGCAGTCACGTAGCATCACCAGCTACGTGATGCTAAAGATCCCCATCACACAGGATGGTTAGTCTTCAGGGCCAAGTGGCAAACTCTGCGTGCAATATGAGGATATCCGCAAGAACACGAGAGTGAATAAAGTAATTACGAAGCTCCAGGTACCTCATGCCAACGGGTCTGAATGGTCTAATAACTGGGCATTCGGTGATATAGTGTGGGAGATCATGCCCGTGTTCCTGCTCACAGAGTTTGCACCTGGAGTGCTCAGGATTGGGAGATCCGTCACCTGTAGCCACCTGCCACAGGTAACGGTAACCCAACCTGATCCTTGCAACCACTGTGTCACACAGTCTGGTCGACGTTTTGTGCTGCCCATAAACATAGGTTTCAGATTTAAACAAATCGTAGCTTTTTATACTGGTGCTTTTAGGCCTTTAGGAGTCAGTAATTTCTTTCCAATTAGATCTGAGTGTTTGGAACAATATAGTCTTGACAACAGAGATGGGGATACCTAGGTTTAACTCATCTTCATCCTTGTTACACGCTAATTTGGTAGAAATGTTTGAGTCATCATGGTGGGTTATAGAGTCACAGGAGAGCGTCACAGGGCGGCTACTACACCTTCTTGTGCTTGGAAGGAGGAGTTGAGGTGATTGCGACGTCTGCTGGCTTGAGCGGTTTGTTTTGCAATTACAAAATTAAGAAGTGTAACTAGACTAAGAAGTAAGATGGTGCACGGTGGAAGAGAATAGCATTGCAGGAAACACAGTGAAAGAATGTGAGAGGAAAAATAAATGTTTGGAAGAGATTTTTCGTGAACTAAAGAAATAATTGGGCAAAATTTAGAAGAAAATATTGGGAAACATAAGCAGTTGCTTGAATCCTCTTACAAGAAATAGGAACATATAATGATGAGACGAATTAAATTAAATTGTGGTGAGACACTGGGTCCCTATACTACTACACTGAGACCCTATAACAGACATAGCAGAAGAGGAAGACCTGCTCTGGTGAAAGGGTTCAACACGGAGGCTTCGGTATATATGTGGGAACATAAATATACAGCAAGAGGCACGGAAGACTATTACAATGTATTCACTGACAAGTTCGTAGAACACATTTTCACGGATCAGCATGAAAATTTGGCTTGGCTCATGATCAGAAGGACCAAGTCACCAGCTAACTTTCGACCACGAATTAACACTGGGCTGTCACCTATTGCCTTGCTTCCCTCTTTCAACCTCCCCGCCTCCACTCCCAACCCCACACAAACATTTCCACTATAGGCATCATCTGTTCCACACTCCCCCTCTACCTCTCACTACACTTCTGATCCACACTTCAACCCCGCCTCTCAGCCCTCTCTTATACAACCCCGCCTCTCAGCCCTCTCTTATACAACCCCGCCTCTCAGCCCTCTCTTGCCCCCCAGCCCACCTCTCCTCATCAGCCCCCCCCCTCACTCAGCACTCCCTAGTCCCTCAGCCCACTACTCATCAGCTCCCTTATGCCCCTCCCCCCTCACTCTTCCTTTGCTGGGAGGTGGAGTTTGATATCCTGGAGCTAATGGTGCGTGGCTTTGGTGCGTGGGTCTTCCGCGGCTGGAGTCACAGTGGAAGGTCACTATCCACTACACGCACAGCTTGTGACAGAGGGAAGACTCAAGACCTCTACAGAAGCGTCGTACTGTTTCCTGAGCTCACAGTGGCAGCTTTCTGAGAAAGTGGAACTAGTTGTTAGAAGCGATGATTTGTTGTCAATATATTGTATCATTAAAAGGGATGCATGTATTCATTAAATTAATTTCGTCCTCTGTGACCAAGCTCAAATTCCAAAAGGAATACCACGGATGCCGCTGTCGAGCTGAAAATAAAGGCAATCAGATCAGTTAAGACTGTTAATGGCAAAAGGTCAGAAAGTCACTTGACAGTACAAGCCTGAATATGCCTATGGACCTGTCATGACCTAAAACCTGGAAACCCTGCATCATTCAGTCATCAGCCAGAGGCCCATACTCACTACCAGGCTGGCTATAAGTGACCAAACACCCAGATGACCTGTCACGCGTCATGTGGCCTCTGCCTTGTGTCAGTGTGACGAGGAGAAAGTTCTCATTGACATCGACATTAAACCAGACGTCCATTGTAATGTTAATGACATTTTTTTGTAGGTTCCCGACATGGAACGCTTGTTACAGCTTAAGGAAACCACGGAGAGAAGTTCCGAGCTTAGTTTCACTAACGAGATGGGAGGTGAAGGCAAGCTGCTCTTACCTAGATGTAACACTTTCGAAAAATAATGTTGGCTTTCACACTGAAGCCGTTCTTACGAACAAACACAGCAATATGTTTGTGTGGTGGTAGTGAGCGCCCGTCGCCTGTCAACCTGTGCTCTCACATACAGATCCAGCTGTAAGCAGGTGGATCACGATACGTACATTATTTGGAATGCAGCCATTGAGTCAGACAATCTTGCTAAGGAAGAATGAGATCCTGACTAATGAGGAGAAGGACGCATGGGAGAAAAATGTTTGAGAACTGCTGATGTACACCATGAGCAGCAAGTGAAGATTAGCCTATTGGACGCCTGCGCTGAATTTAGGAAACGAGTCCTAGGGAGGGGGTGGGGGAAGATACGCCTGGTAGACATGAGTGAAGATAGCGAGCGCTAGATGAAGCAAGACTTGCCTGAAATGAGCGCCAATTGCTTTAGAATCTCACTCATGAACGAAATATGAACATTTCACCAAACGCTCCATCAACACTGGCCGTCAAGTGTACGACCCCCGGGTGTCTCCACCACCGGCCCAGTATACTCACGCACCTCATCTTCTAGCAATGTTTTTAAATACTTCTTTTATTGTGAGAGTTACGAGCTGTTTTATTGGAGACATAAAATGGTGGAGTGATTATTACGAAGCCCGGCGCGGGGGACTCGGTGCCCCGCCCCTCGCCTCAGCGCCCTGGGGACCTGTTGGTGCGTGGACCTCAGAGAGAGAGAGGCTGCGCTTATACGATTCCCACTTCCTCACTTTATGGTAATTACTCCCGCTCTCCGTGATAACGTTGCAGGGCTTCCTGTCTTACTCAACGTGTTTATTCTTCAGGTACGACCGCTGCACCGCCGGGAGCACTGTAGCAACCCTCACCCACTGCCAGACCTATAAACGCCATACGCAGTTTTAAATGTAGATATGCTAGAGCATAATAGGCTCTTGGACCTATATGCCTACCGGTTAAGGGGGTTGAGAGGCGGAACCCAAGAGCCGTAGTTTATAACCTGGAAATGTGTTGTGGAATGTCATAGAGGATTATTAACACCTTTCATAATGCTACATTCTGGCCAGACTAGGCTACAGACTCTGTACTCATGGTAGTGAAAGCCAATTGTGTTTAAATAATCTCTTTATCGATATGAACAAATCCACAAGGGCCGTGATGAGGGTTCGAACCTACGTCCGAGAGGATCCCAGACGCGCCTTAATCGACTGAGCCACGATACGAAAAGACTTGCAACCGGGAGTTCACCTGCCCTCACACGGATCCTGAAGTCTCTCCGAGACACAAACCAGGGTTTTACACAATTCCCCCGCGCACCTTTCGCTTCTCATGAACGTTCTTCCCTAGAGGATCGTTCTTCTTCCTGTGCCCATTCATCTTAGAGAAGGTCTTGGTGTGGCCAGCGGCGTCGTCAGAGCAGCAGGGTGTGGTGGCCTCCGTCAGGGGCACAGTACTGTCTTACTCCTTCACTGTATATTACCATCCATTGTATTGACCCAAATATCACAGTAACGAGGTCATCGCGAATAACCGAACTCAATTACGGGTTCACCATAGCCCGTGCTACATGGACACTTCGTTCTGAGTAGCTAAATCTAAAACACAACAACAACATCCATTGTAGAGGCTCGTGTTGTTTGTAGATCATTTACTCGTAATACCACTCTGGTGTAGTGGTCACAATACTCCACCGCCATTGGGGAGCCCCTGGCCGCCTAGGTTCGAATCCATGAAGTGGTCATAGAGTTTATAGTGATAACACATATAGGTTGTCAACTAATACTTGTATTAAATGTTCAGTCACTTGTTTTTAGATTATACTGAAATTCTGGCACATATGTGTGTGTCGAGGTAACCTGTGAGCTCGTGAGTGGCGAGGTAACCTGTGAGCTCGTGAGTGGCGAGGTAACCTGTGAGCTCGTGAGTGGCGAGGTAACCTGTGAGCTCGTGAGTGGCGAGGTAACCTGTGAGCTCGTGAGTGGCGAGGCGTCCCTGAGTGGTCACTTCTCTTCTCCAACCATCACTCCAGAGTCGCCTGGGTGAGGTAATTACCAGCAGGAATCACTCGTAGGGTTATTAAGGCACAATAATGGCTTACTGACCAATCAACAACAACACCACTATATGCCTTCACTTAGTGTAGGACTAAAGTAAACTGTGAGTGAGTATACACCGGTAAATGAGGTCCAGCTCACAGGTGTATAAGGTCCACCTCCCAGTGAATAAGGTCCACCTCTCAGTGTATAAGGTCCACCTCTCAGTGTATAAGGTCCACCTCTCAGTGTATAGGTCCACCTCCCAGTGTATAAGGTCCACCTCTCAGTGTATAAGGTCCACCTCTCAGTGTATAAGGTCCACCTCTCAGTGTATAAGGTCCACCTCTCAGTGTATAAGGTCCACCTCTCAGTGTATAAGGTCCACCTTCCAGTGTATAAGGTCCACCTTCCAGTGTATAAGGTCACCTCTCAGTGTATAAGGTCCACCTTCCAGTGTATAAGGTCCACCTCTCAGTGTATAAGGTCCACCTCTCAGTGTATAAGGTCCACCTCCCAGTGTATAAGGTCCACCTCCCAGTGTATAAGGTCCACCTCTCAGTGTATAAGGTCCACCTCTCAGTGTATAAGGTCCACCTTCCAGTGTATAAGGTCCACCTCTCAGTGTATAAGGTCCACCTCCCAGTGTATAAGGTCCACCTCTCAGTGTATAAGGTCCACCTCCAGTGTATAAGGTCCACCTCTCAGTGTATAGGTCACCTCTCAGTGTATAAGGTCCACCTCCCAGTGTATAAGGTCCACCTCTCAGTGTATAAGGTCNAATATAATTATGATATTCTTTCCAGTAAATTATTAAAATATAACCTTCTGACTTTCATGTCGATGTTCGAAGAAGTCAAACTCCAGAGCTCGAATGAAGAGGAATTATTACTATTTCTTTCTTAAGAGATTTGTGTGAAGGAAATTAAGCGCTGATATACCCACCAGATAAGTCTAATACTGACCGCACGAGTCAGATATAATGGATGTCAACACCGACACCCACACAGGCGTGACCTCTGTAGCCTACTGAGGGTGGAGTGACTGTTGAAGGTGGAGTCGCAAGCGAAGGGGGAGGAAGATCACGTGTTATATATTCAAATTCCGCGCCAGTTGGAACATAGCCAATCACAGGCGAGTAGGCCTCTGACCTCTCGTCTGCCTGAAAGGGAATGTTTAGATCACCGTGGCCGTTTAGGGTCAACCTTTTCTCTCGCTCGAGTGTGACACCTCCTGATTGAGACTCCACTTGCGCACTTAAAACCCCAGCTTAACACGGCTTGCAATGAATAAATTATCAGGGGAGAGCGCCAAGCCATTTCGACTATATAGTACTTGGAAGGGTCAGGATAAGGATTTAGGATGGGACGGGGGGTGGGGGGAGGAATGTCGCCCATCCACTTGGACGGTCGGGGATTGAACGCCAATCTGCATGAAGCGAGACCGTCGTTCTACCGTCCAGCCCAAGTGGCTGGTTACAAGCTCACTGTGACACTCACTGAACTTTCAGCTAAAAGTTAAACTGAAATATAAATGGGGGAAGCTACAAGTAAAGCGTTATGATTAAATAAGGAATAATAATTAACTTACGGCTGCCACCTCCCCCGTCTGTTGGCTGAGATGTCTGTCTTTACTGATCTCCAGGGGCGGACAAAGACCAATAATTATAAACTGAAAGGGCATAGGAACCTTGGCAATTAATGCTTAGGAATTATTTATATAAAATCTTTACTTACTAAGGACAGGTGGAACTTCCAATACAGCAAGTAAATAAAAAATGAGAACGATAATGAATAAAATAGAAAGGGAGGAGTTAGCTAAACACTCAAATAATCAATATACACTTTATTCAATCAATGACATGAAACGATATCCTAACTCTTAATACATCCTGACCTTCAGGATGGATCAAATCCTATTTGATCCTTTCAGGATCAAATAAAGATTTGGGGCCTGACAGCTGGGTGGACAGCGCTTCGGATTCGTAGTCCTGAGTTTCCGGGTTCGATCCCGGTGGAGGCGGAGACAAATGGGCAAAATGTTTCTTTCACTCTGATGCCCCTGTTACCTAGCAGTAAATAGGTACCTGGGAGTTAGACAGCTGCTACGGGCTGCTTCCTGGGGGAGGGGGGTGTTAGAAAGAAGAGGCCTGATCGAAGACCGGGCCGCGGTGACGTTAAGCCCCGAAATCATCTCAAGATAACCTCAAGAAGATCCTATGAGGTAAAGGAGTGCAATTCTCTAGATGTGCAAACTCAGAAACACATTACCTTCTGCCTCCAGTTACCGGCCACACAGATGTTGAATGGCTCCCCCCAGGTCCTTCGGACCAGGCGTGATCCAGCACACACTAACTGACCAATTTACTCACAAGCTTACCAGTGGAGGAAAGCTCCACCCTTATCTAAGTTTCCTAGGCCCAATAAACCCCGAATCTCCAAGTCCAGAGCCAATGATTTCAAAAGTCCGGCTCTATAGACAAAAGTCAGGGCTCGGGCCGCTCCGAGCAACAGCCTAGTGGACCAAACTCTCACAAGTCAAGCCTGGCCTCGGGCCGGGCTTGGGGAGTAGAAGAACTCCCAGAACCCCATCAACCAGGAATCAACCAGGTATGCCTGGGTTCAGCCAATCAGTGCAAGGACCTAGCCACGCCCACTAGGCCTCCACCAATCGAGCTCCAGGATAGGCTATGGGCCTGCCCTCAAGGGGTATGTTTTCCTCCAGCAGATTTCTAGCTCGTTCCCACTTTTACATCCAAAAAAAACTGAGCTGGGTATGTATATGGCACTGGCTGAGTTATTGCCCCCAATTATCAATGGCTATAGAGCAGACAGGAGAGAGAGGGGAAAAAGGGGAAGAAAGTTGGGGAACAGGACTGAGGAAGGAGGACTGTGGAAGACGGGAACGCTTGTCCTGAGACGGTCTCACTGTCTGAGGACACTTGACTCTACAGTTTATGACAGGTAGGGGACGTGTGCGGGACAAACGGGAGGGGAGAGACGCAAGGAGCACTTGGCTCCAACAGATTTATGGCTGGGGATGGAAAGGAAGGCAAGGTCAGGGAGGAGGGGGGAGGAAATAAGGGGAGGGGGAAGGATGATCAGAGGGGGAAAAGTGAGAAGGGGAAAGGGGAAAGAAGTTATGCTAGGTCTTGTACAACAGACCGTTACATGAGTACTGGGTATCATCAGTGGCATACGTGATGCTGGTAAACTGGTGGCCTGTGTTTAACAATGTAAGGCCGGCCACACACGTGCAGTTTTAACTGACAGTTATGACTGTTCAGTTATAACTGTCACAGTTCAAACTGACGTCAGTTAAAAATGAAATGCACACACACACACACACAGTTCAATCCCTCAGGTTTACCATGGAATTAAATTTAAATTTTGCCCCGAGGGGCGAGTTTATTGGGCAGCGCCACTCATCTTGTGAGTGGACACACCGCCATAGCAGCATGTACAACACTCCCCAATAGGAAGAAAACCCGCTGGGTTGTTCATCCTGTCACTTGTACCCAGACACAGCTGGGACTTGCTTAACTGTCTCAAGTAAACAGCTCCTCAAACAAGAAGATTAACATCTATCAACCCTTAAAAGCTTACGTTATCTTGCGGGTGCAAAATGGGGAAATCTTTTAAGAACAGTATCAATATTTGACAAATAATGTTTTCCTAACTCAAACAATGTGGGGTTTATTATTCTACACATGTTTCTAATGTCTCTCAGGTGTTCACATTCACGTAGATAGTGGTCAAGGCGGTGTCCATCACTCTCACCACAGATTCTGCAACTTCGCTGATCAACTGTTGTTTCCATTCCATATCTCCATGGATATTTGTATCCAAGACGGATTCTCGCTATCACTGATTCTCTCACTCGTCCTCCTCCTCTTCGGCCATAACGATTAGGATTGCCAGCTGCAACCATGTTGTACCATCGTACAGATTCACTGATTTGTGCTTCTATCCTCCTTTCCTCAGTTACCTTGTCACGGTGATGTTGCCTGACAATACCTCTAATTTGTAGTAGAGTCTTGGGTATGAAGTATTCAATATGGTCTCCTTCAGCGCCTTCAGCAGCCAGCACATCTGCTCGTTCATTCCCACATATTCCAACATGGGAGGGGATCCACAGAAACTTGATGACTCTTCCCTGATTGGTAAGTACTTTCACAGTTCTCTTAATTTCAGCGACTATTGCAAGATTTTCTGCCCGATTTTTACTTAGGCTTTGCAGTGCTGCTTTTGAATCGGTACAAATCACTGCACCATTAGTGTTCCGTTCAAGAAACCTTAACGCCATAACAATGGCAGTTAGCTCTGCTTGCGTTGAAGAAGCATAGTTCTCAATACGTGCTTTTTCTTCATGTTTACCATGGATTCCGAGGAGTACGATCTTGCCGCTCTTGGTGTATTCTTTGTAATGCTACAAGCAAATAGAAAAAAGAAAACTAATTTGCTATAGGCAACATCTTTCTTTGTGCGGTCATGATACTCTTCACTTTTAACTTGCCACAGGCAAGGTTCAGATCGATAGAGTTCAATGAATTCAACAATCACTTGGTTTTGTTTACGTGCCATCTCAAACTGCACTCACCGCTACCACCTGTAGAAATGAGAAGTTGACAACTGTACAGTTACGAATCCCCACACACACGCTCAGTTCAGTTACTCCTTTCAGTTAAAAATATGGAACATTGCATTTGTCGCAGTTTAACTGTACAGTTCTGTTGAACTGACGAAATGAGCAACTGAGATACCCACACACGTGCAGTTTTAACTGAACAGTTATAACTGTCAGTTAAAACTGCACGTGTGTGGCCGGCCTTATGACGGAGACACTCGGCACACTCACTGTAATGTGAGCATTATTCTTGAGTACGCTGATCCGCCTGGAGCCCTCACCTCCTCAAGCATGCAGGAACCCAGAAATAGTGCGCATGTATGCCCCCAGAGTGATCGCGAACTGAAGGACACGAGTTAGTAGGAAACATTAAAAGAAATTAACATTTTGTTGCCGTTTTAAGAATAACAAGTGAGACATGATCACGATGTACTATGTTGTCACTTCAATCGACAGGTGGACACAACTTGGCTGTTTACACGCGAGGAGAAAAAAACACAGGTGAACATAAACAGAAAGCAATGTTTAATTCGCTATATAAAAGACTATCAAATAAAGCGTATTTAGTATTAACCTAATGAAGAATTTAAATTACCTATACAGGTACAGGAGGTGGAAGACCCATAATAAATGAAGCCCACTGTGGACCCATTGTACAATAAACACTATCAGTACATTCAAGATGACAAACACAATCTCTGAGACGGGTGTGGAGGAAATACACGCAGACTTCGTTTAACAAGCTCCTTGGGAATCCCTGCCAGCAGACTTTATGGTTATGGCTCGCCAAGGAAAAAAGTACTAGACTAATCGACACATGCTACGCATCATATTGCACAGATGAATATAAAAGGCAACTTGATATCTGACAGCTGCATGTGCTTCACCTTCGGATCAGTAGACCAGCAGAGACAAGAATCTGGAGATGTAATAAGGCAAGAAATTCTATAGATAGTTGGAGACTCTCAAACAAGTGATAAACTTAAAGGAGATGCTAGTACTTTCGTATTTAATAATACATCTAAAGAAGGGTCTATTTCGTATTATTAAATACGAAAGTACTTAAGGAAATTCCTGTTTCAATTCTTCCTCCGTGGTCTGACACTGTCACATTTTTCATCACGTGTTAACTTTCGTGATTTACGACACACACACAGCGAAAGAGAGGGAAGGTAGGGGAGGAGGCGGAGTGGCCCTACTCATAAGAAAAGAATGGAGTTTCAAGGAGATGGCTATCCCGGGCTGTGAGGGTTTCAGAGACTACATAGCAGGCACCATGACAATGGGAGGACCAAGAATAGTAGTAGCAGTAATATATAACCCTCCACCAAGTGACAGAAGACCCAGTCAAGAGTATGACGACAACAACATGGTAGTTAACACTATAATTGAGAGGGCAGCCTCTGCTGCCTGTAGAAATAGATAAACCTGCTCATCATGGGCGACTTCAATCACGGAAGATTGACTGGGAGAACAAGGAACCGCATGGAGGCGAGGATACGTGGAGAGCCAAACTATTGGAGGTGGTGACTAGAAACTTTTTAACCCAGCATGTCAGAGAACCCACAAGGATGAGAGGACATGACGAACCAGCGAGACTCGACCTGGTCTTCACTCTGAACCACTCCGACATAAGAGAAATCGGTTTTGAGGCCCCAGTAGGAATGAGCGACCACAGTGTACTGGTGTTTGAGTACCTGATTGAAGAAGGGTTATTGAACTCGAGGAGGCATACTGAAAACAAAGATTGGCATACCGAAAGGGAAACCATGAGGAGATAAGAAAATTCCTAACAGATATAGCATGGGAAACAGAGCTCAGGGGAAAGACGGCCCAAGACATGATGGACTACATCACGCAGAAGTGCAAGGAAGCAGCAAACAAGTTTGTCTCAGTCCAAAAGGAAAACAGTGAAATGAAGATAAGAAACCCATGGTTTAATCAGAGATGTAGGCTAGCTAAGCAGCAAAGTAAAAGGGCATGGAGAAACTATAGGAATAACAGGACACTTGAGAGCAGAGAAAGATACCAGAGTGCCAGGAATGAATATGTCAGGATGAGAAGAGAGGCAGAAAGACAATATGAAAATGACATCGCAAGCAAGGCAAAGACTCAGCCTAAATTGCTGCATAGCCACATCAGGAGAAAAACAGAAGTAAAGGAACAGGTTATGAAATTAAGGATAGGGGCAGAAGGATTCACTACAAACGACAAGGAAGTGTGTGAGGAACTGAATAAGAAATTCCAGGAGGTCTTCACCTTAGAGCAAAGAGAAACTCCAGAGATAAGAGAGGGAATAGTTAATCAGGAACCACGTGAAGAGTTTGAGATTAGCAGCGGGGAAGTAAGGAAGTGTTTACTAGAGTTGGATGTGACAAAGGCTATAGGCCCAGATGGAATCTTCCCTTGTATACTAAAGGAAGGAGCAGAACTGTGCCTGCAACTCTCCATAGTGTATAACAAATCACTGGCAACAGGGGAACTGCCTGAAATTTGGAAAGCAGCTAACGTAGTCCCGACACACAAGAAAGGGGATAGACAGGAGGCACTGAACTACAGGCCAGTGTCCCTAACCTGCATACCATGCAAGCAGATGGAGAAGATTGTGCGAAGAAAGCTAGTGGAACATCTGGAGCGAAGGAACTTTGTAACACAGCATCAACATGGGTTCAGGGATGGCAGGTCCTGCCTCAAGGTTACTTGAATTCTACGACCAGGCAACAAAAATCAGGCAAGAAAGAGAAGGGTGGGCAGACTGCATATTTTGGATTGCCAGAAAGCCTTTGATACAGTACCACACAAGAGGCTAGTGAAAAAGTGGAGATGCAGCTGGAGTGAAAGGGAAGGTACTCCATTGGATAAAGGAGTACCTAAGCAACAGGAGACAACGAGTCAGTGTGAGGGGTGAGGTCTCAGATTGGCGAGACGTTACAAGTGGAGTCCCGCAGGGGTCAGTCCTTGGACCTATACTGTTTCTGATATATGTAAATGATCTCCCAGAGGGTATAGACTCGTTTCTCTCAATGTTTGCTGATGATGCAAAAATTATGAGGAGGATTGAAACAGAGGATGATAGTAGGAGGCTACAAGATGACCTAGACAGACTGAGTGAATGGTTCAAACAAATGGCTGTTGAAGTTCAACCCGAGTAAATGCAAAGTAATGAAACTAGGCAGTGGAAACAGGAGGCCAGACACAGGATACAGAATAGGAGATGAAGTACTTAATGAAACGGACAGAGAGAAAGATCTAGGAGTTGATATCACACCAAACCTGTCTCCTGAAGCCCACATAAAAAGAGAAAACGTCTGCGGCATATGCGAGGCTGGCTAACATCAGAACAGCGTTCAGGAACCTGTGTAAGGAATCATTCAGAATCTTGTACACCACATATGTAAGACCAATCCTGGAGTATGCGGCCCCAGCATGGAGCCCGTACCTTGTCAAGCACAAGACGAAGCTGGAAAAAGTCCAAAGGTATGCCACTAGACTAGTCCCAGAACTAAGAGGCATGAGTTACGAGGAAAGGCTGCGGGAAATGCACCTTACGACACTGGAAGACAGAAGAGTAATGGGAGACATGATCACAACCTACAAAATCCTCAGGAGAATCGACCGGGTAAACAAGGATAAACTATTCAACACTGGTGGGACGCAAACAAGGGGACACAGGTGGAAACTGAGTACCACATGAGCCACAGAGACGTTAGAAGGAACTTTTCAGTGTCAGAGGAGTTAACGGATGGAATGCATTAGGCAGTGATGTGGTGGAGGCTGACTCCATACACAGTTTCAAATGTAGATATGATAGAGCCCAGTAGGCTCAGGAACTGTACACCAGTTGATTGACAGTTGAGAGGCGGGACCAAAGAGCCAAAAGCAACTAGGTGAGTACCCAGGTGAGCGCACCAGGTGAGCGCACCAGGTGAGTGCACCAGGTGAGTGCACCAGGTGAGCGCACCAGGTGAGGCACCAGGTGAGCGCACCAGGTGGGCACCAGGTGAGTGCACCAGGTGAGCGCACCCGGTGAGTGCACCGGTGAGCGCACCAGGTGAGTGCACCAGGTGAGCGCACAGGTGAGCGCACCAGGTGAGTGCACCAGGTGAGGGCACCAGGTGAGAGCACCAGGTGAGCGCACCAGGTGGGTGCACCCGGTGAGTGCACCAGATGAGTGCACCAGGTGAGCGCACCAGGTGAGTGCACCAGGTGAGCGCACCAGGTGAGTGCACCAGGTGAGTGCACCAGGTGAGTGCACCAGGTGAGTGCACCCGGTGAGTGCACCAGGTGAGCGCACCAGGTGAGTGCACCCGGTGAGTGCACCAGGTGAGTGCACCAGGTGAGCGCACCAGGTGAGTGCACCAGGTGAGAGCACACCAGGTGAGTGCACCAGGTGAGTGCACCCGGTGAGTGCACCAGGTGAGCGCACCAGGTGAGTGCACGGTGAGTGCACCAGGTGAGTGCACCAGGTGGCGCACCAGGTGAGTGCACCAGGTGAGCGCAACAGGTAAGTGCACCGGTGAGTGCACCAGGTGAGTGCACCAGGTGAGGCACCAGGGAGTGCACCGGTGGAGTGCACCAGGTGAGTGCACAGGTGAGCGCACCAGGTGAGCGCACCAGGGTAGTGCACCGTGGAGTGCACCAGGCGAGTGCACCAGGTGAGTGCACCCGGTGAGTGCACCAGGTGAGTGCAACAGCGTGAGCGCACCAGGTGGGTGCACCCGGTGAGTGCACCAGGTGAGTGCACCAGGTGAGCGCACAGGTGAGTGCACCAGGTGAGCGCACCAGGGGTGCACCAGGTGAGTGCACCAGGTGAGTGCACCCGGTGAGTGCACCAGGTGAGCGCACCAGGTGAGTGCACCCGGTGAGTGCACCAGGTGAGTGCACCAGGTGAGCGCACCAGGTGAGTGCACCAGGTGAGCGCACCAGGTAAGTGCACCCGGTGAGTGCACCAGGTGAGTGCACCAGGTGAGTGCACCAGGTGAGTGCACCGGTGAGGCACCAGGGTGAGTGCACCAGGTGAGCGCACCAGGTGAGTGCACCAGGTGAGCGCACCAGGTAAGTGCACCAGGTGAGTGACCAGGTGAGTGCACCAGGTGAGTGCACCGGTGAGTGCACAGGTGAGTGCACAGGTGAGTGCACCAGGTGAGTGTCCAGGTGAGTGCACCAGGTGAGTGCACCAGGTGAGCGCACCAGGTGAGCGCACCAGATGAGCGCACCAGGTGAGTGCACCAGGTGAGTGCACCAGGTGAGTGCACCGGTGAGTGCACCAGGTGAGCGACCAGGGAGTGCACCAGGTGAGCGCACCAGGTGAGTGCACCAGGTGAGTGCACCAGATGAGCGCACACAGGTGAGTGCACAGGTGAGTGCACCAGGTGAGTGCACCAGCTGAGCGCACCAGGTGAGTGCACCAGGTGAGTGCACCAGGTGGGTGCACCAGGTGGGTGCACCAGGTGGGTGCACCAGGTGAGTGCACCAGGTGAGTGCACCAGCTGAGCGCACCAGGTGAGTGCACCAGGTGAGTGCACCAGGTGGGCACCAGGGGGTGCACCAGGTGAGTGCACCAGCTGAGCGCACCAGGTGAGTGCAACAGGTGAGCTGCACCAGGTGAGCGCACCAGGTGGGTGCACCAGGTGGGTGCACCAGGTGTGGTAGGCACCAGGTTGCCGGTGCACCAGGTGAGTGCACCAGATGAGCGCACCAGGTGAGTGCACCAGTGAGCGCACCAGGTGAGTGCACCAGGTGGGTGCACCAGGTGGCGTGCACCAGGTGAGTGTACCAGGTGAGTGACACAGGTGAGTGCACCAGGTGGGTGCACCAGGTGGGTGCACCAGATGAGTGTACCAGGTGGGTACACCAGGTGAGTGCACCAGGTGGTACACACGCACACTGGGGCAAGAAACACCTTGAACTGTGTTGTGTTGCGTCATCTGTTTACGGAGCATGAGGTTATAAACGTGTTGTAATAGTTTTTTCTTAAATCCAGTTTTTTCCATCACTAGTGACATTTTAGACTGCTCGTGTTGTGTGTGTGTGGTGTGTTTTGTGTGTGTGTGTGTGTGTGTGTGTGTGTTTGTGTGTGTGTGTGTGTGTGTGTGTGTGTGTGTGTGTGTGTGTGTGTGTGTACTTTCACCTATTAGTACTCACCCATTTGTGCCTACAGGATCAACTATTAGCTCTTGGACCTGTCTTTCAGACCGCTGACTATCTTACGCAATGGCCCCGACTCACATCTCTATTATATCTACTTTACAAATTATAAATAGAGTTCGTTTCTTCAACCTGCACATTTAGGTTAGTACATTTCCCAATATTCTTACGCTAAAACGAAATCTCTCTATCTTTTATATGACTCATTTTTCTTAAGCTTGCGTTCTTGTCCCTTTGTTTGTTGGTATTCATTGTGTACATGTAAAAAAAAAAAGTATTCATGTCACTCCTTAAGAATGTTAAGTCAACTAATGAGGGTTCATGATGGGCTGCATACTATAAGACTGGTCTACGTACGCGGTGTACACGTTTCTAAATGGCTTCCTTATTTATGTTCTGACGATGATCTGACTGTTGAGTGAAGAATATGCTGCTGATGTTATCGTATTAGAGATGCCTCCGGAGTTAGCTGGAATTGTGTCCTTCCCAGGTCTCTTTTCTAGTCGTTACAGATAGGGCAGTTTGCTCTCTTTCATTTTTTACCGTCGTTGTATATCTCCTTAGAAGTAGATATAGATAATCATATCTACTGTTAAAATTGTGATGGAGTTTGATTTTACAAGCCGCTCTTTTAGTTCATTTTTCCCCCACATTTCCCCACAAGTTCCACACTATAAGAAAACTTTATAGCATCTCTGTGAGCGTCTGAGTCTCAAACAGGTGAGAATATTTTGATTGTTGACACATTTCGGTACATCTGCACTTGTGCAGTCACGAAGCATCACCAGCTACGTGATGCTAAGATCCCCATCACACAGGATGGTTAGTCTTCAGGGCCAAGTGGCAAACTCTGCGGCAATATGAGGATATCTGCAAGAACACGAGAGTGAATAAAGTAATTACGAAGCTCCAGGGACCTCATGCAACGGGTCTGAATGGTCTAATAGTGGGACATTCGGTGATATAGGGTGGGAGATCATTGCCCCAGTCCTGCCACAGGTAGTTTGCAACTGGAGTGCTCAGGATTGGGAGATCCGTCACCTGCAGCCACCAGCACGGGTTAACGGTAACCCAACCTGATCCTGGCAACCACTGTGCACACAGTCTGTTCGACGTTTTGTGCTGCCCATAAACATAGGTGTCAGATCTAACAAATCGTAGCTTTTTATACTGGTGCTTTTAGGCCTTTAGGAGTCATTAATTTCTTTCCAATTAGATCTGAGTGTTTGGAACAAAAGTCTTGACAACAGAGATGGGGATACTAGGTTAACTCATCTCATTCCTTGTTACACGCTAATTTGGTAGAAATGTTTGAGTCATCTGGTGGGTTATAGATCACAGAGAGCGTCACAGGGCGGCTACTACAGCTTCTTGTGCTTGGAAGGAGGAGTTGAGGTGATTGCGACGTCTGCTGGCTTGAGCGGTTTGTTTCGCAATTACAAAAGTAAGAAGTGTACTAGACTAGAAGTAAGAGGGTGCACGGTGGAAGAGAATAGTATTGCAGGAAACACAGTGAAAGAATGTGAGAGGAAAAATAAATGTTTGGAAGAGATTTTCGTGAACTAAAGAAATAATTGGGCAAAATTTAGAAGAAAATATTGGGAAACATAAGCAGTGCTTGGAATACCTGTTACAGAAATAGGAAACATATAATGATGAGACGAATTAAATTAAATTGTGGTGAGACACTGGGTCCCTATACTACTACACTGAGACCCTATAACAGACATAGCAGAAGAGGAAGACCTGCTCTGGTGAAAGGGTTCAACACGGAGGCTTCGGTATATATGTGGGAACATAAATATATAGCAAGAGGCACGGAAGACTATTACAATGTATTCACTGACAAGTTCGTAGAAACACATTTTCACGGATCAGCATGAAAATTTGGCTTGGCTCATGATCAGAAGGACCATGTCACCAGCTAACTTTCGACCAGAATTAACACTGGGGCTGCACCTATTGCCTTGCTTCCCTCTTTCAACCTCCCCGCCTCCACTCCCACCCCACACAAACATTTCACTATAGGCATCATCTGTTCCACACTCCCCCTCTACCTCTCGCTACACTTCTGATCCACACTTCAACCCCGCCTCTCAGCCCTCTCTTATACAACCCCGCCTCTCAGCCCTCTCTTGCCCAACCCTGCCTCTCAGCCCTCTCTTGCCCCCCAGCCCACCTCCCTCATCAGCCCCCCTCACTCAGCACTCCCTAGTCCTCAGCCCACTACTCATCAGCTCCCTTATGCCCCTCCCCCCCTCACTCTTCCTTTGCTGTTAGGTGGAGTTTGATATCCTGGAGCTAATGGTGCGTGGCTTTGGTGCGTGGGTCTTCCGCGGCTGGAGTCAACAGTGGAAGGTCACTATCCACTACACGCACAGCTTGTGACAGAGGGAAGACTCAAGCCTCTACAGAAGCGTCGTACTGTCTCCTGAGCTCACAGTGGCAGCTTTCTGAGAAAGTGGAACTAGTTGTTAGAAGCGATGATTTGTTGTCATATATTGTATCATTAAAAGGGATGCATGTATTCATTAAATTAATTTCGTCCTCTGTGGACCAAGCTCAAATTCCAAAAGGAATACCACGGATGCCGCTGTCGAGCTGAAAATAAAGGCAATCAGATCAGTTAAGACTGTTAATGGCAAAAGGTCAGAAAGTCACTTAACAGTACAAGCCTGAATATGCCTATGGACCTGTCATGACCTAAAACCTGGAAACCCTGCATCATTCAGTCATCAGCCAGAGGCCCATACTCACTACCAGGCTGGCTATAAGTGACCAAACACCCTGATGACCTGTCACGACTCATGTGGCCTCTGCCTTGTGTCAGTGTGACGAGGAGAAGTTCTCATTGACATCGACATTAAACCAGACGTCCATTGTAATGTTAATGACATTTTTTTGTAGGTTCCCGACATGGAACGCTTGTTACAGCTTAAGGAAACCACGGAGAGAAGTTCCGAGCTTAGTTTCACTAACGAGATGGGAGGTGAAGGCAAGCTGCTCTTACCTAGATGTAACACTTTCGAAAAAATAATGTTGGCTTTCACACTGAAGCCGTTCTTACGAACAAACACCGCATATGTTTGTGTGGGGGTAGTGAGCGCCTCCCGTCGCCGTCAACCTGTGCTCTCAAATACAGATCCAGCTGTAAGCAGGTGGATCACGATACGTCCATTATTTGGAATGCAGCCATTGAGTCAGACACTCTTGCTAAGGAAGAATAGATCCTGACTAATGAGTAGAAGGACGCATGGGAGAAAATGTTTGAGAACTGATGATGTACACCATGAGCAGCAAGTGAAGATTAGCCTATTGGACGCCTGCGCATGAATTTAGGAAACGAGTCCTAGGGAGGGGGTGGGGAAGATACGCCTGGTAGACATGAGTGAAGATAGCGAGCGCTAGATGAAGCAAGACTTGCTAGAAATGAGCGCCAATTGCTTTAGAAATCCACTCATGAACGAAATATGAACATTTTACCAAACGCTCCATCAACACTGGCCGTCAAGTGTACGACCCCCGGGTGTCTCCGCCACCGGCCCAGTATACTCACGCACCTCATCTTCTAGCAATGTTTTTAAATACTTCTTTTATTGTGAGAGTTACGAGCTGTTTTATTGGAGACATAAAATGGTGGAGTGATTATTACGAAGCCGGCGCGGGGGACTCGGTGCCCCGCCCCTCGCCTCAGCGCCCTGGGGACCTGTTGGTGCGTGGACCTCAGAGAGAGAGAGGCTGCGCTTATAACGATTCCCACTTCCTCACTTTATGGTAATTACTCCCGCTCTCCGTGATAACGTTGCAGGGCTTCCTGTCTTACTCAACGTGTTTATTCTTCAGGTACGACCGCTGCACCGCCGGGAGCACTGTAGCAACCCTCACCCACTGCCAGACCTATAAACGCCAATACGCAGTTTTAAATGTAGACATGATAGAGCATAATAGGCTCTTGGACCTATATGCCTACCGGTTAAGGGGGTTGAGAGGCGGAACCCAAGAGCCGCAGTTTATAACCTGGAAATGTGTTGTGGGATGTCATAGAGGATTATTAACACCTTTCATAATGCTACATTCTGGCCAGACTAAGCTACAGACGCTGTACTCATGGTAGTGAAAGCCGATTGTGTTTAGATAATCTCTTTATCGATATGAACAAATCCACAAGGGCCGTGATGAGGGTTCGAACCTACGTCCGAGAGGATCCCAGACGCGCCTTAATCGACTGAGCCACGATACGAAAAGACTTGCAACCTGGAGTTCACCTGCCCTCACACGGATCCTGAAGTCTCTCCGAGACACAAACCAGGGTTTTACACAATTCCCCCGCGCACCTTTCGATTCTCATGAACGTTCTTCCCTAGAGGATCGTTCGTCTTCCTGTGCCCATTCATCTTAGAGAAGGTCTTGGTGTAGCCAGCGGGCGTCGTCAGAGCAGCAGGGTGTGGTGGCCTCCGTCAGGGGCACAGTACTGTCTTACTCCTTCACTGTATATTACCATCCATTGTATTGACCCAAATATCACAGTAACGAGGTCATCGCGAATAACCGAACTCATACGGGCTCACCATAGTCCGTGCTAAATGGACACTTCGTTCTGAGTAGCTAATCTAAAACAACAACAACAACATCCATTGTAGAGGCTCGGTTGTTGTGTAGATCATTTACCTCGTAATACACTCTGGTGTAGTGGTCACAATACTCCACCGCCATTGGGGAGCCCCTGGCCGCCTAGGTTCGAATCCATGAAGGTTCATTAGGTTTATAGTGATAACACATATAGGTTGTCAACTATTGCGTTGTATAATGTTCAGTCACTTGTTTTTAGATTATACTGAAATTCTGGCACATTTGTGTGTGTCGAGGTGACCTGTGAGCTCGTGAGTGGCGAGGCGTCCCTGAGTGGTCGCTTCTCTTCTCCAACCATCACTCCAGAGTCGCCTGGGTGAGGTAATTACCAGCAGGAATCACTCGTAGGGTTATTAAGGCACAATAATGGCTTACTGACCAATCACAACAACACCACATATGCCTTCACTTAGTGTAGGACTAAAGTAAACTGTGAGTATACACCGGTAAATGAGGTCCAGCTCACAGGTGTATAAGGTCCACCTT
>WNGS01007010.1:0-21902 GCA_020271785.1 Procambarus virginalis
TTAGGTGCAGGAGTCAGAATTCGGCTCAAAATCACGCTCAGGTGTCAATTTTCCGATATTTCAGATATTTTGAAAACTGTAGGGGGGTTTGGGCAAAATATGACCCATCGCCGTTTTCAGTAATTGGCATATTTTCGGTATAAAAAGTCGTAATTTGAAAATGAAAATAGGTGCAGAGAGTCAGAATTCGGCTCAAAAATCACGCTCAGGTGTCAATTTCCGATATTTCAGATATTTTGAAAACTGTAGGGGGGTTTGGGCAAAATATGACCCATCGCCGTTTTCAGTAATTGGCATATTTTCGGTATAAAAAGTCGTAATTTGAAAATGAAAATAGGTGCAGAGAGTCAGAATTCGGCTCAAAAATCACGCTCAGGTGTCAATTTTCGATATTTCAGATATTTTGAAAACTGTAGGGGGGTTTGGGCAAAATATGACCCATCGCCGTTTTCAGTAATTGGCATATTTTCGGTATAAAAAGTCGTAATTTGAAAATGAAAATAGGTGCAGAGAGTCAGAATTCGGCTCAAAAATCACGCTCAGGTGTCAATTTCCGATATTTCAGATATTTTGAAAACTGTAGGGGGGTTTGGGCAAAATATGACCCATCGCCGTTTTCAGTAATTGGCATATTTTCGGTATAAAAAGTCGTAATTTGAAAATGAAAATAGGTGCAGAGAGTCAGAATTCGGCTCAAAAATCACGCTCAGGTGTCAATTTCCGATATTTCAGATATTTTGAAAACTGTAGGGGGGTTTGGGCAAAATATGACCCATCGCCGTTTTCAGTAATTGGCATATTTTCGGTATAAAAGTCGTAATTTGAAAATGAAAATAGGTGCAGAGAGTCAGAATCGGCTCAAAAATCACGCTCAGGTGTCAATTTTCCGATATTTCAGATATTTTGAAAACTGTAGGGGGGTTTGGGCAAAATATGACCCATCGCCGTTTTCAGTAATTGGCATATTTTCGGTATAAAAAGTCGTAATTTGAAAATGAAAATAGGTGCAGAGAGTCAGAATTCGGCTCAAAAATCACGCTCAGGTGTCAATTTTCCGATATTTCAGATATTTTGAAAACTGTAGGGGGGTTTGGGCAAAATATGACCCATCGCCGTTTTCAGTAATTGGCATATTTTCGGTATAAAAGTCGTCGTAATTTGAAAAATGAAAATAGGTGCAGAGAGTCAGAATTCGGCTCAAAAATCACGCTCAGGTGTCAATTTTCCGATATTTCAGATATTTGAAAACTGTAGGGGGGTTTGGGCAAATATGACCATCGCCGTTTTCAGTAATTGGCATATTTTCGGTATAAAAGTCGTAATTTGAAAATGAAAATAGGTGCAGAGAGTCAGAATTCGGCTCAAAAATCACGCTCAGGTGTCAATTTTCCGATATTTCAGATTTTTTGAAAACTGTAGGGGGGTTTGGGCAAAATATGACCCATCGCCGTTTTCAGTAATTGGCATATTTTCGGTATAAAAAGTCGTAATTTGAAAATGAAAATAGGTGCAGAGAGTCAGAATTCGGCTCAAAAATCACGCTCAGGTGTCAATTTTCGATATTTCAGATATTTTGAAAACTGTGGGGGGTTTGGGCAAAATATGACCCATCGCCGTTTTCAGTAATTGGCATATTTCGGTATAAAAAGTCGTAATTTGAAAATGAAAAATAGGTGCAGAGAGTCAGAATTCGGCTCAAAAATCACGCTCAGGTGTCAATTTTCCGATATTTCAGATATTTTGAAACTGTAGGGGGGTTTGGGCAAAATATGACCCATCGCCGTTTTCAGTAATTGGCATATTTTTCGGTATAAAAAGTCGTGAATTTGAAAAATGGGGGATTCGTAAGTACCTGAGGTTCCGGGTTCGATCCCCGGTGGAGGGGAGACAAATGGGGGCAAAATGTTTCTTTCACCCTGATGCCCCTGTTACCTAGCAGTAAATAGGTACCTGGGAGTTAGACAGCTATTACGACTGCTTCTTGGGGTGGAGGCCTGGTCGAGGACCGGGCCGCGGGGACAATAAGCCCCCGAAATCATCTCAAGATAACTTCAAGATAACCTGTTTTTTTTCAAAATGTAAATATAAGCGAGCGAAGCGAAACATGCCGCAGATGGCAGCACTGCTTGGTGCTGCCGGGTTGTCAGGGCTGCCAACTGCCTGGGTGTCAGGGCTGACAACTGTGTGGTGTCAGGGCTGCCAACTGTGTGGGTGTCAGGGCTGCCAACTGTGTGGGTGTCAGGGCTGCCAACTGCGTGGGTGTCAGGGCTGCCAACGGTGTGTGGTTCAGGGCTGCCAACTGTGGGGTGTCAGGGTAGCCAACTGTACAATATGAAGTGATCAGTACTGTGGTCCTACATAACGCAGAGTGGCTTATCTCGGTACATTGTAGCCAAACGCGGTACAATGTTTCATTACCCACAGTTTTCCCTCAATACTAAGAGGAAAGTTAATATTAAAACGATAGAAGTGAGCACAAAATTTGGTCATTGGGTCCGCTGTGTTATAAGGCACAGTTTAGTGTAACCATACTTACACATCACAGTGGAAGAACGACAACCCGCGAGTGTTGTGAAGGTGAGATTTCAGTCTTTATATCATAATGACATAAGACTTAATATAGTAATTTTGAAAACGTGGATGTTGGATCCAATGTGTTTCAACTTCCAGAAGTGGGAGGTGGATAGTTATGGGGACTTCCTCTTGCTTGAGTGCACAAGTCATAACATTAACTTAAGGAGATGGTTGATTACATAGTCAACTGCTTCCTAACGAGTTAAGTGTAACTGATAGAAGAAAATGTAATCAGGGTATTTCCTTGGATACTTCTTGGAGACTGTGTACATGTAAATATGTAGTGAACTGGTAGTGGACAACTCTTGCTGTGTTTGCCAGGTGTCAGTCAGGGAGCCAGGCCGCCTGTCAGTCTGTCCCCAGACAGTCTGTGACCGGGTGATTGGGAGACAGGCTCCTCCAGGCCAGTTGTGCGGGTACTGTGGTTGAGTCATTAGTCTCTATTTCCGAAAAAGTTTAGATAGACGAGTGCTACGTAGTGGTCCCGGCTCCGTGACCGCCTTACTCACACTTACCGACGTCAGGTACGCCGCTTATGGAAGGCAAGGTAAACGGGGTACTTCTTAATTATGTGTAAAGCCTCCATTGGATGTAAGATAATGATGAATAATAAAAATCGTAATGATCTTTGATTATGCCGAAGGAGATAGGCCTATTATCACTTTCACATGCACAAAATAATAACAACGTATATATCGACGTCATATAATTACGCTATATCCTATTATATGTACAAAATAGCTGGCATAAAGTTGTGGGGGGAATGAGGTCTTCTCCTTCTTGGCGGGTGTTTTGTATGGTAGTGTCGGAGGGTGTTTTGTATGGTAGTGTCGGAGGGTGTTTGTATGGTAGTGTCGGAGGTTGTTTTGTATGGGAGTGTCGGAGGGTGTTTGTATGGTAGTGTCGGAGGGTGTTTTGTATGGTAGTGTCGGAGGTTGTTTTGTATGGTAGTGTCGGAGGTTGTTTTGTATGGGAGTGTCGGAGGGTGTTTTGTATGGGAGTGTCGGAGGGTGTTTTGTATGGTAGTGTCGGAGGGTGTTTTGTATGGTAGTGTCGAAGGGTGTTTTGTATGGTAGTGTCGGAGGTTGTTTTGTATGGGAGTGTCGGAGGGTGTTTTGTATGGGAGTGTCGGAGGGTGTTTTGTATGGTAGTGTCGGAGGGTGTTTTGTATGGGAGTGTCGGAGGGTGTTTTGTATGGGAGTGTCGGAGGGTGTTTTGTATGGTAGTGTCGGAGGGTGTTTTGTATGGGTGTGTCGGAGGGTGTTTTGTATGGGTGTGTCGGAGGGTGTTTTGTATGGTAGTGTCGGAGGGTGTTTTGTATGGGAGTGTCGGAGGGTGTTTTGTATGGGTGTGTCGGAGGGTGTTTTGTATGGGTGTGTCGGAGGGTGTTTTGTATGGGAGTGTCGGAGGGTGTTTTGTATGGGAGTGTCGGAGGGTGTTTTGTATGGGTGTGTCGGAGGGTGTTTTGTATGGGAGTGTCGGAGGGTGTTTTGTATGGGTGTGTCGGAGGGTGTTTTGTATGGGAGTGTCGGAGGGTGTTTTGTATGGGGTGTGTCGGAGGGTGTTTTGCATGGGAGTGTCGGAGGGTGTTTTGTATGGGTGTGTCGGAGGGTGTTTTGTATGGGTGTGTCGGAGGGTGTTTTGTATGGGTGTGTCGGAGGGTGTTTTGTATGGGTGTGTCGGAGGGTGTTTTGTATGGTAGTGTCGGAGGGTGTTTTGTATGGTAGTGTCGGAGGGTGTTTTGTATGGGAGTGTCGGAGGGTGTTTTGTATGGGAGTGTCGGAGGTGTTTTGTATGGGTGTGTCGGAGGGTGTTTTGTATGGGTGTGTCGGAGGGTGTTTTGTATGGTAGTGTCGGAGGGTGTTTTGTATGGGTGTGTCGGAGGGTGTTTTGTATGGGTGTGTCGGAGGGTGTTTTGTATGGTAGTGTCGGAGGGTGTTTTGTATGGGAGTGTCGGAGGGTGTTTTGTATGGGGTGTGTCGGAGGGTGTTTTGTATGGGGTGTGTCGGAGGGTGTTTTGTATGGGTGTGTCGGAGGGTGTTTTGTATGGGTGTGTCGGAGGGTGTTTTGTATGGTAGTGTCGGAGGGTGTTTTGTATGGGAGTGTCGGAGGGTGTTTTGTATGGGTGTGTCGGAGGGTGTTTTGTATGGGAGTGTCGGAGGGTGTTTGTATGGGTGTGTCGGAGGGTGTTTTGTATGGTGTGTCGGAGGGTGTTTTGTATGGGTGTGTGTGTCGGAGGGTGTTTTGTATGGGGTGTGTCGGAGGGTGTTTTGTATGGGAGTGTCGGAGGGTGTTTTGTATGGGTGTGTCGGAGGGTGTTTTGTATGGGTGTGTCGGAGGGTGTTTTGTATGTTTTGTTATTCTACTCACCGGCCTGAGGCCAGGCTCGACTAGTGATAACTTTGTCCAACAGGCTGTTGCTTGGTGCGGCCCGCAGGCCCGCTTATCCACAACAGCCTTGTTGGTCCGGCACTTTTTGCAAGAACTTATCTAAGTGCCTCTTGAATACATCCACCTTTGTTCCGGCAATATGTCTGTTGCTTGCTGGGAGGGTGATGAAGAGCTGTGGACCTCTGATGTTCAGACGGTGTTCTCTGGTTGTGCCTATGGCAACTCTGCTCTTCACTGGTTCTATTCTGCATTTCCTTCCGTATCTTTCGCTCCAGTATGTTGTTATTCTTCTGTCCAAATTTTAGACCTGACTCTCCAGTATCTTCCATGTATATATTATTTGATACCTCTCTTGTCTCCTTTCCAGACAGTACATCTTGAGAGCTTTGAGACGGTCCCAATAATTCAAATGTTTTATCGCGTCTATGCGTGCCGTATACGTTCTCTTTATTCCCTCTATCTCAGAGATCTCTCCCACTCTGAAAGGGAAAGCGAGTACCGAGCAATACTCAAGACGGGACAACACCAGTGATATAAACAATATATTAGCAGTGCTGTGGGGACTCCTGATGTGAACGTTCTCATAATCCATCCTATCATTGTCCTGGCCGCCGCCGCTATATTTGCTCGGTTATGTTCACCAAATGTCAGGTCGTCAGACATCATAATTCGCAGATCTTAAACATGTTGCCTTCCTTCTATAAGTCTGTGTCCGGTAAACTGTTTCGTTTAACTTCCTCGTTTCCACCATACCTCAGTGCCTGGAAAAGCAGTGCTTTAACACAGTTAAACATTATGCTACTTTCAGTTGTCCAATCAAAGACTTTATTTATATCGGGTTGTAGCTTTTTCAGTGTCTTCTGCTGAGGAAATTTTCATGCTGATTTTTGTATTATCAGTATAGGATGACACGAAGCTGTGACTAGTATTTTTGTCTATATCCGAGATGAGAATAAGATATAGCAGTGGTGCCTGGACTGTCTCCTAGGTTACAATGCTTATCACTACACCTGGGCTTGATAATACTTGACTGACCGTCAAACTCTGCATTCTGTTTGACAGAAAAATGAAAATCCAACGCCCCAAATCCAAATTTGGGGATTTGGATTTGGGGCGTAGGAGGGGCCTTACTTTACCCGTTATTCTTATTGATATCATTTTATGGACTGTCACTCCGTGGTCACATTTGTCGAATGCCTTTGCAAATTCTGTATAAACAACATTTGCATTTTGTTTTTCTTCGGTAATTTTGTCATCGTGGTTCCCAGTATTTCTATTGCCTTTCATACAACAATCCATGTTTGTATATATATATATATATATATATATATATATATATATATATATATATATATATATATATATATATATATCAATTTTGTAAACAGCCATTTGGAAAATATATAATTAGTAAATAAAAAAGTTGTATACATAAATTTTGTCAATATGAATTTTGCAAGATTATATATATTTGAACATTATGTTAGCGCGGTATTAATCTTATTTTTTGTTTTCTCTTTAGCAGGCAAGAAGGCGTGTGGTGAGGAGTGACTGGGGACAAGGAGCCACCTAACCAGGTAATTTGTCCTAGTAATGATCGGACCAGTTACACTAGTACTGTAGCTTCTTGTTAACTTGCATCGTGAAAAGTTGTTTAATTTACGGGCTATTCATGCCCGTGCCACCTCTTGGGTGTCTTAGTCTTCATCAATCAGTTGTTTGATGTGTGGTGTTGTGGTCATTTCCGGAGACACGTTGAGGCTCTTCCGCCGTAGATGAAAGCGATGACAGGGGATGAGGAGGAGTTATATATATATATATAACTATAGAACACTTTCCCACCAGGAGACTCAAACCCTAGTCAGCACAGAAGCCTTCCAGCCACAGGCATGACAGGTAACGCGTTAACCCACTACACCACGCTCAGACCCTTAAAAGAAGTGGTAATTTTGGGGCATTTCAACACCCCAAAGATCATCACTTCCCAAGAGCACCAGAGCAAGTGAGGGTCAAATTTACGTTTTTTCATCAAGTCCCTGTTGAATATGGGAATACACTGTGTCTATGCTTTATGCCCAACTCGCCTAAACACGCGAGAGTAGTTATTCAACTATAGAACACTTTCCCACCAGGAGACTCGAACCCTAGTCAGCACAGAAGCCTTCCATATTCAACAGGGACTTGATGAAAAAACGTAAATTTGACCCCTCACTTGCTCTGGTGCTCTTGGGAAGTGATGATCTTTGGGGTGTTGAAATGCCCCAAAATTACCACTTCTTTTAAGGGTCTGAGCGTGGTGTAGTGGGTTAACGCGTTACCTGTCATGCCTGTGGCTGGAAGGCTTCTGTGCTGACTAGGGTTCGAGTCTCCTGGTGGGAAAGTGTTCTATAGTTGAATAACTACTCTCGCGTGTTTAGGCGAGTTGGGCATATATATATATATATATATATATATATATATATATATATATATATATATATATATATATATATATATATATATATATATATATCCACCTATTTTCAAATAGGAAAGGGAAATTACAGGGAAGAATAGATCTGTAATCTGCAGTTACAGATCTATTCTTCCCTTTAGCTTATACCCATTGTTTCGTGTTCTGTGTTGAAAGTTTGTTTTCACCTCACCCCAAACCATTGTAACATGTCACCTCACCCAAATGCAGGTATAAAAAAGAAAAGCTGTTTAAACTCTGTTCAGTTATAGTTGTTTTGTGTGTGTAAACTAAAGTCTTTGAAAATGTAATAAGTTTTACGAAACGCGCTCAAGTGTCGCGTCAGACTAAGAAATAAAGAATGAATTTTGGAGAATTGATTTTTCATTTACCGTCATCAGTAAAAACAAACATAAGGAAAATTGAGAAAATTCGTGTTAGAATTATTAATCTTACTTTTTCGGTCATATTTAATAACATATGTCTACAGGAAAGACTGCTACCAAAATATACTATATATATATATATATATATATATATATATATATATATATATATATATATATATATATATATATATATATATATATATTAGAGAGAGAGAGAGAGAGAGAGAGAGAGATAGGGATTCAACGTCAAGTGAAGCAATAATTCCTTCGGGCTGAGAAGTCTTGATTATTTCCAGGAAATCTGCTGATGACTGTAGACTGTAGTTGCTTGGAGTGTATGGAGTTAGTTGATGCCAGACAAACCTGCTCGAGTATTATGATAAGGAAGATAAAGCAGTACTTGAAGGTTGGGCACATTGCTCCTTTCTAGGCTGACAATAAACCTTTGACACAGCGCAAGAGACAGGTGGGCGTGAGAGAACACTGACATAGGGAGGAAACACCTATCTGGAGATGATTTCGGGGCTTAGTGTCCCCGCGGCCCGGTCCTCCACCCCCAGGAAGCAGCCCGTATCAGCTGTCTAACTCCCAGGTACCTATTTACTGCTAGGTAACAGGAGCATCAGGGTGAAAAAAAACATTTTGCCCATTTGTCTCCGCCTCCACCGGGGATCGAACCCGGAACCTCAGGACTACGAATCCGAAACGCTGTCCACCCAGCTGTCAGGCGCCCTGACAGCTGGGCACCTGGTCGAAGAAGGGTTAATGTACTCAAGGAAGGTCCCAGACAATTGGCCGGCATTCCGAAAGGGAAACTATGAGTAGATAATAAAATTCCTAACAGATATAACTTGGGAAACAGAGCTCGGAGGAAAGCATGCTCAAGATATGATGGACTTTATTACACAGAAGTGTAAGGAGGCAGCAAACAAGTTCGTCCCAGTCCAAAAGGAAAAAAATGAAATTCAAACGAGAAACCCATGGTTTAATCAGAGGTGTAAGCTAGCAAAACAACTAAGTAAAAGGGCATGGAGAAACTACAGAAACAACAGAACACTAGAGAGCAGAGAAAGATACCAGAGCGCCAGGAATGAATCCATCATGGTGAGAAGAGAGGCAGAAAGACATGAAAACGACATAGCAAGTAAGACAAAGACTCGGCCTAAATTGCTGCACAGCCACATCAGGAGAAAAACAACAGTGAATGAACAGGTAATGAAACTGAGGATAGGGATAGACAAATTCACTACAAACGACAAGAAAGTCTGCGAGGAATTAAATAAGAAATTCCAGGAGATCTTCACAGTAGAGCAAGAAGTCCCAGAGATAAGAGACGGAATATCTAACCAAACACTAATAGTTGACTTTGTAATTACCAGTGGGGAGGTGAGGAAGCATCTACTAGAGTTGGAAGTGACAAAGGCTATAGGCCCAGATGGAATCTCACCATGGATACTGAAGGAACGAGCAAAACCTCTGTGCCTACCACTCTCCATGATGTATAACAAATCACTGGTAACAGGTGAACTGCCAAAAATTTGGAAGACGGCTAATGTAGTCCCAATATACAAGAATAGTGGAAAATAAAATATTTTTAATATGTGCAATTTGTAGCAGCATAGGTTTTAAACTACTGTGTCAGTAATTGCAGATGTATTGGTTACTGAAAAAGGTTTTAATTTTTAATTACCATTTTCTGTAAATTTGGTAATCTAGAAACTGTAATAATCATGATTTACCAGAACCTATAATACAAAGTTAAATACAATAATGTTAAAAATACAATAATTTTTCAAGAGGAAACTAGATCTATTCCTCCAAGGAGTGCCGGACCAGCCGGGCTGTGGTGGGTATGTGGGCCTGCGGGCCGCTCCAAACAACAGCCTAGTGGACCAAACTCTCACAAGTCGAGCCTGGCCTCGGGCCGGGCTTGGGGAGTAGAACAACTCCCAGAACCCCATCAACCAAGGTGATAGGCAGGAGGCACTGAACTACAGGCCAGTGTCACCATCTTGCATGGAGAGCTAGTGGAACATCTGGAGCAGAAGAACTTTGTATCACATCAGCAGCATGGGCAAATCATGCCTCACAGGAATAATTGAATTCTATGACCAGGCAATAAAAATCAGGCAAGAAAGAGAGGGGTGGGCAGATTGCATATTTTTTGGATTGCCAGAAAGCCTGTGCACAAACTGGAGATGCAGGCAGGAGTGAAAGGGAAGGTACTCCACTGGATAAGAGAGCACATAAGCAACAGAAGATAGCGAGTCACTGTAAGGAGTGAGGTCTCGGAGTGGCGAGGCGTCACCAGTGGAGTCCCACAGGGGTCTGTTCTTGGACCTATACTGTTCCTGATATATGTAAATGATCTCCCAGAGGGAATAGACTCGTTCCTCTCAATGTTTGCTGACGATGCAAAAATTATGAGGAGGATAAAAACGGAGGAAGATGGTATGAGGCTACAAGATGACCTAAACAAAGTGAAGGAATAGTCCAACAAATGGTTGTGAGAGTTTAATCCGAGCAAATGTAAAGTAAAGAAGATAGGTGAAGGGAACAGGAGACCAGATACAAGATAACATTTGGGAGACTAAATTCTTCAAGAATCGGGGAGTGAGAAAGACCTGGGAGTTGATATCACGCCAGACCTGTCCCCTGAAGCCCACATCAAGAGGATATCATCAGCGGCATATGCCAGGTTGGCAAACATAAGAACGGTCTTTAGAAACTTGTGTAAGGAAACATTCAGAGCATTGTATACCACATATGTCAGACCAATCCTGAAGTATGCAGCTTCAGCATTGAGTCCGTATCTCCTCAAACACATGAGTAAATTGGAGAAGGTTCAGAGGTTTGCCATCAGACTAGGACCAAAACTGAGAAAATGAGCTACGAAGAGAGACTACGGGGTTTCCTTCACGTCGCTGGAAGAAAGAAGAGTTAAGGGAGACATGATCACCACATAAAAGATTCTCGGAGGAATTGATAGGGTAGATAAAGACAATTTATTTAACGCAAGGGGCACACGCACTAGGGAACACAGGTAGAATCTGAGTACCTAGATGAGCCATAGAGGTATTAAAAAGAACTTTTTTAATGTCAAAGAAGTTAACAAATGGAATGCATTAGGCAGTAATGTGGTGGAGGCTGACTCCATACACAGTTTCAAGTGTAGATATGATAGAGCCCTTGATTGCGGCTGTCAGCTTGGCGCCCAGGGGCTGTCAGCTTGGCGCCCAGGGGCTGTCAGCTTGACGCACAGTGGCTGTCAGCTTGGCGCCCAGGGGCTGTCAGATTGGCGCCCAGAGGGTCTGTCAGCTTGGCGCCCAGAGGGTCTGTCAGCTTGGCGCCCAGAGGGTCTGTCAGCTTGGCGCCCAGAGGGTCTGTCAGCTTGGCGCCCAGAGGGTCTGTCAGCTTGGCGCCCAGAGGGTCTGTCAGCTTGGCGCCCAGAGGGTCTGTCAGCTTGGCGCCCAGAGGGTCTGTCAGCTTGGCGCCCAGAGGGTCTGTCAGCTTGGCGCCCAGAGGGTCTGTCAGCTTGGCGCCCAGAGGGTCTGTCAGCTTGGCGCCCAGAGGGTCTGTCAGCTTGGCGCCCAGAGGGTCTGTCAGCTTGGCGCCCAGAGGGTCTGTCAGCTTGGCGCCCAGAGGGTCTGTCAGCTTGGCGCCCAGAGGGTCTGTCAGCTTGGCGCCCAGAGGGTCTGTCAGCTTGGCGCCCAGAGGGTCTGTCAGCTTGGCGCCCAGAGGGTCTGTCAGCTTGGCGCCCAGAGGGTCTGTCAGCTTGGCGCCCAGAGGGTCTGTCAGCTTGGCGCCCAGAGGGTCTGTCAGCTTGGCGCCCAGAGGGTCTGTCAGCTTGGCGCCCAGAGGGTCTGTCAGCTTGGCGCCCAGAGGGTCGTCGTCAGCTTGGCGCCAGAGGGGTCTGTCAGCTTGGCGCCCAGAGGGTCTGCAGCTTGGCGCCCAGAGGGTCTGTCAGCTTGGCGCGCCCAGAGGGTCTGTCAGCTTGGCGCCCAGAGGGTCTGTCGATTGGCGCCGAGAGGGTCTGTCAGCTTGGCGCACAGAGGGTCTGTCAGCTTGGCGCCCAGAGGGTCTGTCAGCTTGGCGCCCAGAGGGTCTGTCAGCTTGGCGCCCAGAGGGCCTGTCAGTTGGCGCCCAGAGGGTCTGTCAGCTTGGCGCCCAGAGGGTCTGTCAGCTTGGCGCCCAGAGGGGTCTGTTCAGCTTGGCGCCCAGAGGGTCTGTCAGCTTGGCGCCCAGAGGGTCTGTCAGCTTGGCGCCCAGAGGGTCTGTCAGCTTGGCGCCCAGAGGGTGTCAGCTTGGCGCCCAGAGGGTCTGTCAGCTTGGCGCCCAGAGGGTCTGTCAGCTTGGCGCCCAGAGGGTCTGTCAGCTTGGCGCCAGAGGTCTGTCAGCTTGGCGCCCAGAGGGTCTGTCAGCTTGTGCGCCCAGAGGGTCTGTGTAGCTCTGGGGCGCCAGAGGGTCTGTCAGCTTGGCGCCAGAGGGTCTGTCAGCTTGGCCCCAGAGGGTGTCAGCTTGGCGCCCCAGAGGGTTCTGTCAGCTTGGCGCCAGAGGGTCTGTCAGCTTGCGCCCAGAGGGTCTGTAGCAGCTGGCGCCCAGAGGGTCTGTCAGCTTGGCGCCCAGAGGTCTGTCAGCTTGGCGCCTGGGGGTCTGTCAGCTTGGCGCCCAGAGGGTCTGTCAGCTTGGCGCCCAGAGGGTCTGTCACGCTTGGCGCCCAGAGGGGTCTGTCAGCTTGGCGCCAGAGGGTGTCTGTCAGCTTGGCGCCAGAGGGTCTGTCAGCTTGGCGCCCAGAGTCTGTCAGCTGGGCGCCCAGAGGGTCTGTCAGCTTGGCGCCAGGGGTCTGTCAGCTTGGCGCCCAGAGGGTCTGTCAGCTGGGCGCCCAGAGGGTCTGTCAGCTTGGCGCCCAGAGGGTCTGTCAGCTTGGCGCCAGAGAGGTCTGTCAGCTTGGGCGCCCAGAGGGTCTGTCAGCTTGGCGCCCAGAGGGTCTGTCAGCTTGGCGCCCAGAGGGTCTGTCAGCTTGGCGCCCAGAGGGTCTGGCAGCTTGGCGCCCAGAGGGTCTGTCAGCTTGGCGCCCAGAGGGTCTGTCAGCTTGGCGCCCAGAGGGTCTGTCAGCTTGGCGCCCAGAGGGTCTGTCAGCTTGGCGCCCAGAGGGTCTGTCAGCTTGGCGCCCAGAGGGTCTGTCAGCTTGGCGCCCAGAGGGTCTGTCAGCTTGGCGCCCAGAGGGTCTGTCAGCTTGGCGCCCAGAGGGTCTGTCAGCTTGGCGCCCAGAGGGTCTGTCAGCTTGCGCCCAGAGGGTCTGTCAGCTTGGCGCCCAGAGGGTCTGTCAGCTGGCGCCCAGAGGGTCTGTCAGCTTGGCCCAGGGTCTGTCAGCTTGGCGCCAGAGGGTCTGTCAGCTTGGCGCCCAGAGGGTCTGTCAGCTTGGCGCCCAGAGGGTCTGTCAGCTTGGCGCCCAGAGGGTCTGTCAGCTTGGCGCCCAGAGGGTCTGTCAGCTTGGCGCCCAGAGGGTCTGTCAGCTTGGCGCCCAGAGGGTCTGTCAGCTTGGCGCCCAGAGGGTCTGTCAGCTTGGCGCCCAGAGGGTCTGTCAGCTTGGCGCCCAGAGGGTCTGTCAGCTTGGCGCCCAGAGGGTCTGTCAGCTTGGCGCCCAGAGGGTCTGTCAGCTTGGCGCCCAGAGGGTCTGTCAGCTTGGCGCCCAGAGGGTCTGTCAGCTTGGCGCCCAGAGGGTCTGTCAGCTTGGCGCCCAGAGGGTCTGTCAGCTTGGCGCCAGAGGGTCTGTCAGCTTGGCGCCCAGAGGGTCTGTCAGCTTGGCGCCCAGAGGGTCTGTCAGCTTGGCGCCAGAGGGTCTGTCAGCTTGGCGCCCAGAGGGTCTGTCAGCTTGGCGCCCAGAGGGTCTGTCAGCTGGCGCCAGAGGGTCTGTCAGCTTGGCGCCCAGAGGGTCTGTCAGCTTGGCGCCCAGAGGGTCTGTCAGCTTGGCGCCCAGAGGGTCTGTCAGCTTGGCGCCCGAGGGTCTGTCAGCTTGGCGCCCAGAGGGTCTGTCAGCTTGGCGCCCAGAGGGTCTGTCAGCTTGGCGCCCAGAGGGTCTGTCAGCTTGGCGCCCAGAGGGTCTGTCAGCTTGGCGCCCAGAGGGTCTGTCAGCTTGGCGCCCAGAGGGTCTGTCAGCTTGGCGCCCAGAGGGTCTGTCAGCTTGGCGCCCAGAGGGTCTGTCAGCTTGGCGCCCAGAGGGTCTGTCAGCTTGGCGCCCAGAGGGTCTGTCAGCTTGGCGCCCAGAGGGTCTGTCAGCTTGGCGCCCAGAGGGTCTGTCAGCTTGGCGCCCAGAGGGTCTGTCAGCTTGGCGCCCAGAGGGTCTGTCAGCTTGGCGCCCAGAGGGTCTGTCAGCTTGGCGCCCAGAGGGTCTGTCAGCTTGGCGCCCAGAGGGTCTGTCAGCTTGGCGCCCAGAGGGTCTGTCAGCTTGGCGCCAGAGGGTCTGTCAGCTTGGCGCCCAGAGGGTCTGTCAGCTTGGCGCCCAGAGGGTCTGTCAGCTTGGCGCCCAGAGGGTCTGTCAGCTTGGCGCCCAGAGGGTCTGTCAGCTTGGCGCCCAGAGGGTCTGTCAGCTTGGCGCCCAGAGGGTCTGTCAGCTTGGCGCCCGAGGGTCTGTCAGCTTGGCGCCCAGAGGGTCTGTCAGCTTGGCGCCCAGAGGGTCTGTCAGCTTGGCGCCCAGAGGGTCTGTCAGCTTGGCGCCCAGAGGGTCTGTCAGCTTGGCGCCCAGAGGGTCTGTCAGCTTGGCGCCCAGAGGGTCTGTCAGCTTGGCGCCCAGAGGGTCTGTCAGCTTGGCGCCCAGAGGGTCTGTCAGCTTGGCGCCCAGAGGGTCTGTCAGCTTGGCGCCCAGAGGGTCTGTCAGCTTGGCGCCCAGAGGGTCTGTCAGCTTGGCGCCCAGAGGGTCTGTCAGCTTGGCGCCCAGAGGGTCTGTCAGCTTGGCGCCCAGAGGGTCTGTCAGCTTGGCGCCCAGAGGGTCTGTCAGCTTGGCGCCCAGAGGGTCTGTCAGCTTGGCGCCCAGAGGGTCTGTCAGCTTGGCGCCCAGAGGGTCTGTCAGCTTGGCGCCCAGAGGGTCTGTCAGCTTGGCGCCCAGAGGGTCTGTCAGCTTGGCGCCCAGAGGGTCTGTCAGCTTGGCGCCCAGAGGGTCTGTCAGCTTGGCGCCCAGAGGGTCTGTCAGCTTGGCGCCCAGAGGGTCTGTCAGCTTGGCGCCCAGAGGTCTGTCAGCTTGGCGCCCAGAGGGTCTGTCAGCTTGGCGCCCAGAGGGTCTGTCAGCTTGGCGCCCAGAGGGTCTGTCAGCTTGGCGCCCAGAGGGTCTGTCAGCTTGGCGCCCAGAGGGTCTGTCAGCTTGGCGCCCAGAGGGTCTGTCAGCTTGGCGCCCAGAGGGTCTGTCAGCTTGGCGCCCAGAGGGTCTGTCAGCTTGGCGCCCAGAGGGTCTGTCAGCTTGGCGCCCAGAGGGTCTGTCAGCTTGGCGCCCAGAGGGTCTGTCAGCTTGGCGCCCAGAGGGTCTGTCAGCTTGGCGCCCAGAGGGTCTGTCAGCTTGGCGCCCAGAGGGTCTGTCAGCTTGGCGCCCAGAGGGTCTGTCAGCTTGGCGCCCAGAGGGTCTGTCAGCTTGGCGCCCAGAGGGTCTGTCAGCTTGGCGCCCAGAGGGTCTGTCAGCTTGGCGCCCAGAGGGTCTGTCAGCTTGGCGCCCAGAGGGTCTGTCAGCTTGGCGCCCAGAGGGTCTGTCAGCTTGGCGCCCAGAGGGTCTGTCAGCTTGGCGCCCAGAGGGTCTGTCAGCTTGCGCCCAGAGGGTCTGTCAGCTTGGCGCCCAGAGGGTCTGTCAGCTTGGCGCCCAGAGGGTCTGTCAGCTTGGCGCCCAGAGGGTCTGTCAGCTTGGCGCCCAGAGGGTCTGTCAGCTTGGCGCCCAGAGGGTCTGTCAGCTTGGCGCCCAGAGGGTCTGTCAGCTTGGCGCCCAGAGGGTCTGTCAGCTTGGCGCCCAGAGGGTCTGTCAGCTTGGCGCCCAGAGGGTCTGTCAGCTTGGCGCCCAGAGGGTCTGTCAGCTTGGCGCCCAGAGGGTCTGTCAGCTTGGCGCCCAGAGGGTCTGTCAGCTTGGCGCCCAGAGGTCTGTCAGCTTGGCGCCCAGAGGGTCTGTCAGCTTGGCGCCCAGAGGGTCTGTCAGCTTGGCGCCCAGAGGGTCTGTCAGCTTGGCGCCCAGAGGGTCTGTCAGCTTGGCGCCCAGAGGGTCTGTCAGCTTTGCGCCCAGAGGGTCTGTCAGCTTGGCGCCCAGAGGGTCTGTCAGCTTGGCGCCCAGAGGGTCTGTCAGCTTGGCGCCCAGAGGTCTGTCAGCTTGGCGCCCAGAGGGTCTGTCAGCTTGGCGCCCAGAGGGTCTGTCAGCTTGCGCCCAGCTGGTCTGTCAGCTTGGCGCCCAGAGGGTCTGTCAGCTTGGCGCCCAGAGGGTCTGTCCAGCTTGGCGCCCAGAGGGTCTGTCAGCTTGGCGCCCAGAGGGTCTGTCAGCTTGGCGCCCAGAGGGTCTGTCAGCTTGGCGCCCAGAGGGTCCTGTCAGCTTGGCGCCCAGAGGGGTCTGTCAGCTTGGCGCCCAGAGGGTGTGTCGCTTGGCGCCCAGAGGGTGTGTCAGCTTGGCGCCCAGAGGGTGTGTCAGCTTGGCGCCCAGAGGTGTGTCAGCTTGGCGCCCAGAGGGTGTGTCCAGCTTGGCGCCCGAGGGTTGTCAGCTTGGCGCCCAGAGGGTGTGTCAGCTTGGCGCCCAGAGGGTGTGTCAGCTTGGCGCCCGAGGGTGTGTCAGCTTCTGCGAACAGAGGTGTGTCAGCTTGGCGCCCAGAGGGTGTGTCAGCTTGGCGCCCAGAGGGTCTGTCAGCTTGGCGCCCAGAGGGTCTGTCAGCTTGGCGCCCAGAGGGTCTGTCAGCTTGGCGCCCAGAGGTTCTGTCAGCTTGGCGCCCAGAGGGTCTGTCAGCTTGGCGCCCAGAGGGTCTTGTCAGCTTGGCGCCCAGAGGGTCTGTCAGCTTGGCGCCCAGAGGGTCTGTCAGCTTGGCGCCCAGAGGGTCTGTCAGCTTGGCGCCCAGAGGTCTGTCAGCTTGGCGCCCAGAGGGTCTGTCAGCTTGGCGCCCAGAGGGTCTGTCAGCTTGGCGCCCAGAGGGTCTGTCAGCTTGGCGCCCAGGGCTGTCAGCTTGGCGCCCAGGGGCTGTCAGCTTGGCGCGCAGAGGCTGTCAGCCTGACGCATAGTTAGAGCTCCCAACAGACAGGTTGAGCACAAGCGTCGGTCCGCCAGCAGAGTTAAACATGCAGGTTAATTGCTATATTAGAGGTCATTACGTAACTGGCCTCACCAGAGAATTAACAAGGCAGACAGAGTGACAGACGGACAGAACATTAAACGAGCGCGCACCTGTCAGGCAGACGGTGACGGGTGTGTGGTCGACGGCGACTGTCAGCAGGTCTGTTGACGGCTCTCTGTCNAAAAGAAAGGTAAACACCATGCAACCTCTGAAGAGACAACCAACACAACACTTGTACCCCCTATTAGACTATTTTACAGGAACTTCTTTTCCACAGCTCATAAACGGAGGAAAGGGTCCTGAAAGACATTGTTGATAGGAACGTTATCCCTACAGACAAAAATCAGAAGATACAATTGACGATTAACTATAAAACCAAAAAAACGGCCAAACTTCTCATGAAAAACTCTCCAGACACAAAGCAGAACTCCTTGAAGGAAACAACGTCGTCTATGCCTTCACATGCCCACTTTGCATTTGAAAATGCCCACTTTGCATATATATATATATATATATATATATATATATATAATTATATATATATATATATATATATATATATATATATACATATATATATATATATATATATGTATATATATATATATATATATATATATATATATATATATATATATATATATATAAATATATATATTTATATATATGAAGAAACTGAAGAACAGTTATGAATATCTGAAGAGACAACTAATACAACACCTATACCTCCTATTAGACTATTTTACAGGAACTTCTTCTCCACCGCTCATAAAACGGAGGAAAGGGTCCTGAATGATATTGTTAATAGAAATGTTATCCCTACAGACAAAAATCAGAAGATACAACTAACGATTTACTATAAAACCAAAAAAACAGCCAGCTTACTCATGAGAAACTCTCCAGACACGGAGCAGAACGCCCTAAAAGAGACAAACGTCGTCTATGCCTTTAAATGTCCACTTGGGGACTGTAAGCCTCAAAAAACTCAGTATATAGGCAAGACAACAACATCTCTTTCCAGGCGTTTAACGATGCATAAGCAACAGGGCTCCATTAAGGAACATATACTCTCTTCCCACAACCAAACCATCACCAGAGAAATCTTAACAAATAACACAGAAATCATCGATAGGTACAGCGATAGCAGGCGGCTTGACATCTGCGAGGCACTACACATCAAGAAGTCAACACCAGCAATCAACAGTCAATTAATGCACAACTATATTCTACCCACTTCAAGACTCCGCACCAATATACGCACCAGAACGCACTTCTCAGCCTACTATGCAAGGCCCGATTTGCCTAATAAGCCAAGTTTTCATGAATTAATTATTTTTCGACTACCTAACCTACCTAACCTAACCTAACCTAACTTTTTCGGCCACCTAACCAAACCTAACCTATAAGATAGGATAGGTTAGGTTAGGTAGGGTTGGTTAGGTTCGGTCATATATCTACGTTAATTTTAACTCCAATAAAATTTTTTTTCCCTCATACATAATGAAATGGGTAGCTTTATCATTTCATAAGAAAAAAATTGTGAAAATATATAATTCATGAAAACTTGGCTTATTAGGCAAATCGGGCCTTGCATAGTAGGCTGAGAAGTGTGTTCTGGCTACTAGGTACGACATATATATATATTATATATATATTATATATATATATATATATATATATATATATTATATATATATTATATATAATATATATATATATATAATATATATATATATATATATATATATATTTTGTGTAAAAACCTAGAAGGGGTACCACCTCTGGTGCAAGTGTAGGGACCCATATATATATATATATATAATATATATATATATATAGTGAGAAGTGTTATTGCACACAAAATGCGCACAAAAGTAATTACCGGCAAAGCAAAAGGATGGATTTGTATGCTCCTAACAAACAAGAACCCAAAGAGTAATAATTAAATTAAAATCTTGATCATCCTCCGTGAAAAGCTCAGGTTCCCCGGGTACTACGCTTGCTCCAATACTTTTTCTCATTTCTAAATCTGACAAGAACACAAAGTATAGAACCGTATCATCCTCTGCAGGTAACACGAGGATCCTCATGAGAGTAGACAACATAGAGGCCACAGCAAACCTTCAAACTAAGGTAAATAAGATGTTTCAATATACCACAGAACACACACAATATTTAACGAAGATAATGTCCAGCTACTCCGATATGAAAAAAAACGAAAATATCTAAACGAAAACCACAAATAAAAACAGTCAAATCCCACACAGGAACGAGAAACAATATCTATCAATATCAATTGACTTCAGAGTAATCATGTCGGAAGACGTTACTTTTAAAGAGCACAATAAAGTAGCTGTCACAACTGCAAGAGGTTAGTTAACAAGAACCTTTCCAACAAGAGATGCCAGACCAATAGTTGTTTTTTTAAGGCACTAGTGCTCTCTAAGGTAGAATATTGTTGCACACTAACAATCCCATTTGAAGAAGAATCAATTCAATGAAACATCTAAATGACTGTATCAACAGAGACTGCATAAAATTTCAAAATCTTAGTTCTCTGGAGCGAAAGTGGGAGAGATGCATAATAATTCTCACTTGGAAAATATTAGAGGGACTGGTTTCAAATCTAAATATTAGAGGGACTGGTTTCAAATCTAAATATTAGAGAGACTGGTTTCAAATCTAAATATTAGAGGGACTGGTTTCAAATCTAAATATTAGAGGGACTGGTTTCAAATCTAAATATTAGAGAGACTGGTTTCAAATCTAAATATTAGAGGGACTGGTTTCAAATCTAAATATTAGAGGGACTGTTTTCAATTCTAAATATTAGAGGACTGGTTTGAAATCTAAATATTAGAGGGACTGGTTTCAAATCTAAATATTAGAGGGACTAGTTTGAAATCTAAATATTAGAGGGACTGTTTCAAATCTAAATATTAGAGGAACTGATTTCAAATCTAAATATTAGAGGGACTGGTTTCAAATCTACACACACAAATAACTGTAGTGAGACTAGGAGGAATGACAGGAAGTACAAAATACTTTTAAAAGTAGAAGTGCTATAGCTATGCCGAGAGAAAATTCAATCAACATTCAGAGCCCAAGATTTTTCAACATTCTCCCTCTAAACATACGAGGCCTAACTGAGACACGTATGTGACTCATGTCTTAGTGCGAGCAGCGGCATCTAACAGCCTGGTTTACCAAGGGACTCATTAACGTGCCCCGGAACCAGAGCAAAGTAGAAGGGAGTAACTCATATTTTCCTCTTCGATAATTCTTTCTTTTAATAAAAAAAAAACTATTTGTGTATTCTTCGTAACCTAACAGCTGGTGGACAGCGCTTGGGATTCGTAATCCTGAGGTTCCGGGTTCGATCCCCGGTGGAGGCGGAGACAAATGGGCAAAATTTTCTTCACCCTGATCCCCTGTTACCTAGCAGTAATAGGTACCTGGGAGTTAGTCAGCTATTAGGAGCTGCTTCTTGGGGGTGGAGGCCTGGTCGAGGACCGGGCCGCGGGGACAATAAGCCCCCGAAATCATCTCAAGATAACTTCAGATAACCTGTTTTTTTTCTCAAAATGTAAATATAAGCGAGCGAGGTGAAACATGCCGCAGATGGCAGCACTGCTTGTGCTGCCTGGGTGTCAGGGCTGCCAACTGCGTGGGTGTCAGGGCTGCCAACTGTGTGGGTGTCAGGGCTGCCAACTGTGTGGGTGTCAGGGCTGCCAACTGTGTGGGTGTCAGGGCTGCAACTGTGTGGGTGTCAGGGCTGCCAACGTGTGGGTGTCAGGGCTGCCAACTGTGTGGGGTCAGGGCTGCCAACTGTGTGGGTGTCAGGGCTGCCAACTGCCTGTGTGTCAGGGTAGCCAAACTGTACATATGAAGTGATCAGTACTGTGGTCCTACAATCGCAGAATGGCTTATATCTCGTACATTGTACCCAAACGCGGTACAATGTTTCATTACCCACAGTTTTCCCTCAATACTAAGAGGAAAGTTAATATTAAAACGAAAGAAGTGAGCACAAAATATTGGTCATTGGGCCGCTGTGTTATAAGGCACAGTTTAGTGTCCCATACTTACACATCACAGTGGAAGAACGACAACCCGCGAGTGTTGTGAAGGTGAGATTTCAGTCTTTTATCATAATGACATAACCTTAATATAGTAATTTTGAAAACGTTGGATGTTGGATCCAATGTGTTTCAACTTCCAGAAGTGGGAGGATTGGGTAGTTATGGGGACTTCCTCTTGCTTGAGTGCACAAGTCTAACTTAAGGAGATGGTTGATTACATAGTCAACTGCTTCCTTTACGAGTTAAAGTGTAACTGATAGAAGAAATTGTAATCAGGGTATTTCCTTGGATCTTCTTGGAGACTGTGTACATGTAAATATGTAGTGAACTGGTAGTGGACAACTCTCTGTGTTTGCCAGGTGTCAGTCAGGGTAGCCAGGCCGCCTGTCAGTCTGTCCCAGACAGTCTGTGACCGGGTGATTGGGAGACAGGCTCCTCCAGGCCAATTGTGCGGGTACTGTGGTTGAGTCATTAGTCTCTATTTTCCGAAAAAAGTTTAGATGAGCGAGTGCTACGTAGTGGTCCCGGCTCCGTGACCGCCTTACTCACACTTACCGACGTCAGGTACGCCGCTTATGGAAGGCAAGGTACGGGTACTTCTTAATTATGTGTAAAGCCTCCAATTGGATCGTAAGATAATGATTGAATAAAAATAGTAATGAAACTTATGATTATGCCGAAGGAGATAGGCCTATTATCACTTTCACATGCACGAAATAATAACAACGTATAT
>WNGS01007011.1:9656-23975 GCA_020271785.1 Procambarus virginalis
TAGTATTTCTTACTTAGGATATGAAGTGGGAAATGGGAAGGTGTTACCACTCAAAAATAAAATAAATGATATATTAGAGTATCCAGTGTTGACTAGCAAGGAGGAGGTACAAAGATATCTAGGAATGTGTGCTTATTATAGGAAGTTCTGTAAAAATTTTGCAGCAATTACAGCTCCTTTGACAAACTTGCTATGTAAAAATGTAAAGTTTAGATGGTCTCAGGAATGTCAGGATGCATTTACTAAATTAAAAGGAATGTTATCATCTGGTCCAGTGTTAGCTACTCCTGACTACTCTAAGCCATTCAAACTACATATAGATGCTTCGGATTGGGGTGCTGGTTCTGTGCTAATGCAAGAAGATGATGAGGTATAAATCATCCAATACATTCTATTCTAAAAAGTTCACTAAATGTCAACAGAATTACTTCACAGTGGAGAAGGAGGCTTTACCATTATTACTAGTTGTTAAAAAATTTGACATTTATCTATCAGCCAATACTGTTGAAGTGTTTACTGACCACAACCCCTTATCATTTATCGCTAGCATGAAGAATTCCAACCAGAGAATATTAAGGTGGTCATTATTGTTGCAAGAGTACAATCTGGTCATCAAACAAATTCCAGGAAAATTAAATATAGTAGCAGATGTACTTTCTAGATTGACAAAACCTGGGGTGACTTACAGTTGTACTATTGCTCAGAGATGTATATATTATTGTGTATCTAGTGTTTATTATATATAATTTACTGTTTCTTTAGAATTATCATGAAATCTTGTTGAGGTGTTAATTTTATGTGAAAAAAAAGGTGAAATTCCTTTATGAATTCCTCATTTTTTTTCCTCCACGGCTTAGGAGGGGTGTTACGAACCTTGCCTCCAGTGGAGGTTAGTTTCAATTATAAAATGTTAGTGGACTCAGTGGAGAGTGTTTATTAGAACAAATCCACAGCCGAGATCAGAGAGGCTGCGACTTACCAGAAATACTCCGCCCAGTAAAGTAGTATCTTCTCAGCTGGAGATTGTCAGAAATAATGTGAACTGGAATAGCCTAACTATGTAAGGGAAAAATGGACTCAATCAAAAAGCATGCATGGGGAATATGGTAAATAAAATCAATAAAAGGTTTGATTGCACATGTAAAGAATAGAGTATTAAAAGGCAATGATGTTCACCATAACGAACCACTAAGTTTCTATTATGAATCAAAAGTAACGAGGAGTGACCGCCGTGGACACAGCCAGCCACTCACGCCCTCCCTCAAGTCATCTGACTCACCCACATTCTCCTCCCACAATACTGTTTTTGCTTTTATTCACTATATACAGACGCTATATATAAGTATCTACATTCGTGTTCACCATAACGAACCACTAAGTTGGTATGCTGAGTGGCAGTGGCAGTGGCAGCCCGCCACTGGCTGCACACCCCTCATTCCCTCACCTCACCTGACTTGCCACCATTTTCACCCACCATACTGTTTTTGCTTTTATATACAGACGTTATATATAAGTATTTACATGTTTTGTTCACCATAACTGTACATCTAAGCTTGTATGGTGAGTAGGACCTCTTGTATGGTGAGTAGGTAGAAAGACGTAGGACCTCACAGTCAGCTGATGGCTGCCGCCCTCAAGGCCAGACACACTAATATTTCTCCTCCAACAATACTGCTTGTGGTGTTATTACGCTATATACACACATTATATATAAATATCTACCGGTTTTATTCACCATACTTGTACAAGTAAACTGGTATGGTGCCCAAAGACCATCGTAGTCACCAATAAACAACACAATAATTCCTGTAGACGACGCTCCTCTCACCAAAATGGCGGCTCCCAACCTCCTACTCTTGCTGTTTATACCCTCTATACACACGTTATATATAAGTATCTACATTTGTGTTCACCATAGCGAACCACTAAGCTGGTATGGTGAGTGCAGTCAATAAAAGGTGGCCACACACAGTCACGATAACAACGCCACCACCCTCCCTCCCACAGCATTACTCCTCCCTCCATGGAGCACAGCGCTAAATATCATCACAATCCTCTTATTATCAGACCCATGGTCAGTTTTATCACAGTCAGGGTCCTCTGTAATAATATTATCGCTACATAATAGCATGAACAAGTATATTATGGCATTTTTAGGCGATGCTGTGGTCACAAGCTGAACAGCAGTGCTGTGAGCTCATGCTGCATGCGTCAGGCTTGGTAGCTTACTCGATACTGAGGCCCCTAACACCCGGGAGTTTGGCCCACGATTTTTTTTAAAATGGCGTCTGTTTACAAGAGCCCTGATGAAGGTGTGGTGAACCCCGTGTATCCGCGGGCCGTTTAAATCTTGCGTAGTACTCCAACGCATCATATGATGCGACGCGCAATTTACTGCAAGTCGGTCAAAGCATCATATGATGCGATGCGCAATTGAAGGGTTAAATACCTTTTATAGTACAGTATAGGCAATAGGTATTTTTTTTCCCATGGATCTAGAACGTACTGCGCCTGGCCATGTGACCGCTTTGTTTACTGTTAACTCGCGCGGCTGAGAGCAATGTCTCAGAATATTAGCCAGAGAAAATCAGATTCAGACAAAAATAGATAAATTCATGATTTAAACGGTTAGTGAAAGCACCCACTGGGAATTCAACAAGCCATGCAGCATCCGCTGGCAACGAGTGCCCTACAAGACCCGCCGATGCTGAATTCCCATCAACAAGTTGTGCAGCCTCCGCCGGCAACGAATGCTCTGCAAGCTATGCTGCACCCGCCGATGCTGAATTCCCATCAACATGTCGTGCAGCCTCCGCTGGCAACGAATGCTCTGCAAGCTATGCTGCACCCGCCGATGCTGAATTCCCATTGACAAGTTGTGCAGTCTCCACCGGCAACGAATGCTCTGCAAGCTATGCTTTACCCGCCGATGCTGAATTCCCATCAACATGTCGTGCAGCCTCCGCTGGCAACGAATGCTCTGCAAGCTATGCTGCACCGCCGATGCTGAATTCCCATCGACAAGTCATGGAGCATCCGCCAGCAACGAATGCTCTGCAAGCCATGTTGCACCCGCTGATGCTGAATTCCCATCAAAAGTCATGTAGCCTCCACTAACTATATAAAATATGATTGAAAGGCATATAAATTAGTATAAAAAGTGTTGAAAGAGTACAGTATTGTAAGTGTTAATGATTATTTAAGCCTTGACAAAAAGATACTGTACAGTGTAAATATGCAGTAGAAATAATTTTCAATTGTGAATTAGAATTAGAACTCGTGTGAATTAGTAGTAAGGCTAGCTGTTGTGTGAAGTGAATGCCTGAAAATAAGTGTTCATACTGTATGTACCCTGTATATAGTACTGAACAATATAAAACAAGTGCTGCAGAGGATGACGTAATCTTCAGCTTCATTAAAAGTAAGTCAATTTACCCATTTTATTATAGTATTTCAACATAGTTTTTTTTTCAACAAAAGCTACATATTAACCCTTTAACTGCGTTGCCTCCAAATATGACACCCCCGTGGTGCGCAGGAAATAAATTCTCTGGAAAAAATTCTTTTTTCTTTTTAAAGTGTCAAAAACCCTTCCCTCAGTATGGGTATGTAAAAAAAAAGTCGTAATTGTACTTACTTTGGCTGCTATGGGGTCCGTAAGTTGGGGCGTGACGTCATGATTCCCCGTGCGCCCGTGCTGTAAGCTCCGGGGCGGGTGGGGCGGTCGGGGCGGGGCGCGCGAGTTGCCGCGAATATATTTTCGTTCATTTTTTTCGCACAGTTCCAAATACATTTTATTTGTTTTTACGTACTAATCCTATGTATAGTGAACACGTACACTATATTATGGCAGTAAAACAACCGTACTGTCCGAAGACACTGTGTTACGTGCATGACACTTGTGTACACATATGCTGCACATATTTACTATGTATCATGCTAATTTATGTATACATATAATCTATTTACACACTACACACTGTCACACACTATATACATTCACCATCAACACACTCAGAACACCTCGAGTGAGAGCAGCCACACCCAGCCAGTCTCCCTCACTCCAACATCTTACTCGCCAACATTGCTCCTCCCACCATACTGTTATAGTTCTTATTACACATGTTCTATATACCTATCAACATGTTTTATTTACCAGAACTATGCAAGTAAGCCGGTATTGTGTCCAAACAGTACAGTGGCCACCATACACTGCATGAAAAATCACACAGCAGACAGCAGACGACGCTACGATTACGTCACCTCCCTCACCAAATAGCTCCTCTCAACATTCTCCTGTTACTGTTCTTACACTATATACACACACTATATATACCCATGTACATATGTGTTGCCCATAGCGAACCACTAAGCTATTATAGTGAGCAAAACAAGAGTGGCAGCCACACACACACAATGAGGCTACCTCAATTCTCGCCCTCCTTCCACAATACTACGCACAACGCTAATTATAACCACAATCCTGCTATTATCACAATCCTGGTCACTAATTCCTGTAAATGAATAATTGACCACACGTTTATTTTGAAAAGGAACCTAAGAAATCATTTGAAAATTCCTAGATGGACGAAATAATGCTGTGGTGCTGTGAACATCGTGAACAGCATTGAATCACTTATAATTGAACATTGTACCCAGTCATTATCACACTCAGGCTCTTCTATAACACTATCATGGCTAAATGATACAAGTTATATATATATTTTGACATTATTAGGCGATGCTGTGGTCACACGCTGAACAGCGGTGCTGTGCGCTCATGCTGCGAGCGCCAGCCTTGGTTGCTCACACACTACTGAGGCTCCCACACCCGGGAATGTGGACCACGATTTTTTTTAAAGATGGCGTCTGTTTACAAGAGCCCTGAGGAAGCTGATGTGAACCCCGTGTAGCCGCGGGAGATTTGAATGGAACGTGAAAAATACAAATACCCGGAGGCACGTTGCGCAAACCAGACGCGAGCCTGCAGGCGCGTTGCGCAGTTAAAGGGTTAATCTCTGCAAATATATATTCTATCGTTAGCAGAGAAAAGGTGAGCTCAAAATATTTCGTCTTGGCTAGCTCTCAGTGACAAGTCTCGATCGCCATTGTTATGGCCTGGCCGCCACAGCCTGTGTCATAACATTAAAAATACATTACCTGCACTGTTCAGGGTAAAACAAAACACATCTCTAAGATTTTATTGAGAAAATATTAACAATCACTGATCGATACATGAAATATTTTGCAATACAAAGGAATGAACCAATTTTTTCCCACCCATCTGGACTTGATCAGACTGTGTTCAAACATCATCCATGCAGCAGCCACCAACTGGCTTAATCGTCGGCGTGGCACTAAATTGGAACGCAATTACACAATGAACTTTATTTAATTTTAGTTATACAGTATAAAATATATCCTACCTGAATGTTACTTGAAAAATTACCTGACCCGACTTAACTTCGGAAATAACGAAGCTCCGGAAATAACGACTAGGGTACAGCCCCATATAGGCCGTTAAATTGAGTGGATACTTTTAATATTGGTATAATATGAATATGTACTTTATTACATATTTATGTACATTTTATTAATCTTTATGAAAAGTGTTTTAAAAAATTTTTGAGTGTGTTCTCGAGTGCAAAAAAATTTACCAGTTGACAGGGCAGTCAAGTGAACTAAGCACTATCCTTATCAGTTTTCAAAACAAATTCTCAGCCTAAAAAGAGAAAGGTGGTGCAGAATCATACATTTTGTGTTGGAGTCTACTGTATCTTAGCACACTAAAAATGGATTTGGTAGCACAACAAATTGTTGACAATCCTAGTGTTGAGGGTTTGAAAGCGGCAAAAAAGTCTATCCTAGTGGCTGTTGGCAAACACTATGGACTATTATTGCACATGGGAATGGTGAAGACGGAACTGCTAAGAGAGATAATGATGCACTGGGTAGATGAACAAATTCTCCCACAGAAAATATTAGAGCAGTCCCTGTCTACCAGTGGTGCAAATGTTGCAACTACAGGAAAGGCGGAGACTCAGTTGCAGTGGCAGGCAGAATTGGAACTAAAGAAGTTGCAGTTTGAGGCAGAGCAAGCTCAGAAGAGGCTAGAGGCAGAGCAAGCTCAGAAGAGGATAGAGGCAGAGCAAGCTCAAGAACTAGATATGAAGAGGTTAGAAGTGGAGCAAGCTCAGAAAAAATTAAGAGTTACAGATTAAGCTAGCAGAATTGGGAATTAGATCAGAAAATACCTGTGTTGACGATTTGGGAACACCTGGGCAGTTAAAGATTAACAAAAATATCAAGTTTCCTCTATTCCGTGAGTCTGACCCAGACCAGTTCTTCATTCATTTTAAAAAGTTGGCACGGAGTATGGAATGGCCTGAAACACAATGGGTATCTCTTCTTCAAGGTCAGTTGGTAGGAAAGGCACAGAAAATATTTGCAGCTATGCCTTTGAGTAACAGTTTTGACTATGAGAAAGTAAAAGCAGCAATCCTTACTGCTTATCAACTTGTTCCTGAGGCTTATAGGCAAAAGTTTAGACAACTGAGACGAGACCCAAGTCAAACCTTGGTAGAATTTGCACAAGAGAAATATCATATGTCAGCACTTTCGCGCTGCCGGCATATTGAAAAAAAACTTTCCCTATGTGCACCCGGCGTTTCGAGCGCCTAAGCAGTAAGACCGAAAAGTGTATACTCTTTTGACTGTCCTGACACTAATTGTAGGCGTACGTATTAAAATTTGGTATCACTGTGTTCGCAATAGAATTGTCTATAAGAACATACCTATAAAATGCTGCCAAAACATAAAGTATATCAACACCAAATAAAAAACTATTGAGATCACTAGCCGAGAGCGCCAAACAGCAACAAAATGTTTTTACTCTCTTCATGGTTGTGAAGCCCACAGTTGCCCTACATCGTTAATTTTAGTATTACTGGTATCGCAATAAAATTCTCTATACGGACATATGCATATGAATGTATAATCATGGTTCTTGCCCACCCGCAAGAGTGTGGGAAGTGGACGAGGTGTTACCCGCAAGCGCACAGGCGAAAACACATGTGGGAAATCACGCTTGGAAAGTGTATACATTTATACCTGTCCTGACCTTAATTTTCTATGTACGTATTTCTTTTTGGTAGCAATGTGTTCGCAATAGAATTTTCTATAAGAACAAACATATGAAAATTATACACACCATATGTATCAACGACACCAAATATAAAACTACATTGCTCACTATGCGTGCGCGCCAAAAACGAACGCAATGTTTTCATTAGTTTCATGTTTGTCAAATTTATACTTGTCTAAAACCGATTTTATTTGTATGACAGTGATTGCAGTAAAATTTCCTACACAGACATATACATAAGAAATAAAAATATTTGTCCCGTATTGGCTATATGAACGGCTAAAGGGACCCCACTGCAGCCATCACTTACCTTAGGCCCCCTTGGTACCGGACGTGTTCGCTTTCCGCGTGGCGGGGCTGGGGCTTCTACCTCACTCTCAGTAAAACTATCTTGCTCACTTGAGGAAAGCTCATATAGAATGTCACATTCGGGTTCTTCAACCTAAATATCAGCATCTTCTGCCTCTGATAATTCCTAAACAAGACCAGGAATCTTGGAGGGAGTGAGCTTGACCCCACGATACTTCTTATAAATCATAGAGATCGCGTCTTCTTTCTCAGATTTCATGGCTCCTTTTTGAGTACCACTGCTTGTTCCTTGTCCAGGATCCATGTTCAACGTATTGAATGGGTTAGAATCACACGAGAATGGAAATAAATGCGTAAAACAGGTCAAGTTTGCCGTGCGAGGGGAGACCGGTGTGGGCACTTGTCGTGACAACAAAACAATGGCCCAACCACGTGACTGCGTAGGCCGAGATGCCATGTGGCCTATGTGGGAGAACAGGAATTTCATGGCGAGCATTATAAAAGTATCCCCAAGAAAATCGGATAGAAAATGGAATTTATACAAATATTTTTTCTCGTAACTCGTGAGCGCATCACATATGCGGAAACGTGATAAAAATAGTTGATGCGCTCAAGAGCCACCAAAGCGCGAAAGTGTTAAATTAATAAATGGTTAGATGCAGAAAAAATTAGGGATCTGAACTCACTTAAAAATTTACTCTTAGTAGAAGAATTTTTATCTTGCATACCTTCTAATGTAGCTTTGTATTTGGCAGAGAAATTACCCTGAGATATCTATGAGTTCGCTAAATTAGCAGATGAATATGAGTTGATGCATAAAGTAACTTTTAAAAATAAAATTCAATCAAATAGACAAGGATCTGGTCGAGCAGAAAACTCCTCAGTCAGATTTGGGTCCCACATGTACCCAACAGCAGGTCAAGGAAACACTTTTTCAAAGGTGCCAGGTGGTAAAGAGAGTAATGTGAAACCCAAAGCGGATCGCACTAGTAATAAGCCTCACCCAGAATTGAAACAGTGTTCCTACTGCCATAGGAAGGGTCATGTTGTAAAGAGTTGTTGGTTTCTCCACCCAGAAAAAGAGACCTATGGCACTCACAGTGTGTGAGGGGAGGAAAACCAAATGTGTAACAAAAATAATGGGGAAAAAAGCACTTGCTATAAATCATTTTGGAGAGTTTATATCAAATGGAAAATTACAGTGTGCAAATGGTTTGTGGCATGATGTTAAAACTTTGAGGGATACAGGAGCATCCCAATCTTTATTATTAGAGAGTGTGTTACAATATATACAGTCTACAGAGACTGGGGAGGTAATGATTATACAAGGAATCACTGGAGATTTCCAGACTGTACCCTTGAGAGAAGTAAACCTTGACTGTGATTTTATTAAAGGCAAAAGGTTATTAGGTGTTAGCCCTAAATTACCGGTTTCTGGCATTGATCTAATTGTGGGGAATGATCTTGCTGGTAATCGAGTTAAAAGAGATGACCACCCAATAATGCTAACTAAGCCAGAGGTGATTAGGGCATGGATAGATCCTGAGGACAAGGTAATATACCCAGCATGTGCCGTGACCCAGTCAAAATCAGTCTCAAATATCACAAACTCCCAATAATGTAAGTCAGGAGGCAAAATTAGAGGTTAACAAATCAAATAATGAAGTGGATCTTTGTGACACTTTTATGGCCAAGTTGGAAGAATCAGATGGGAACAGGATGGGGAGCACCTCCACCAAACCACCAAGGAAAAGGGGTAGGGGAGAGTGTAGTCCAGTTACCACATCTGGCTCTTCAGACTTGAAATCAAAATCAAATTTTATTCATCAGCAAAGAACTGATCCTACGTTGTCTAACTTCCATAATAAGGCAGTAACTGAACTAAAAGCAGAATCGGAGGCTATGACTTATTACTACACTAAAGAGGTGTTGATGCGGAAGTGGAGACCTAGGAGCTCACCTGTGTCACACACTTGGGAGGTAGTTAATCAAGTACAGTAGTCCTACCGAGGGGTTATAGAGAAAAAGTGCTAAGTGTAGCCCATGATTCACCAATAGGCAGTCATCAGGGTATTGCAAAAACATATAATAAAATAAGCAAGTACTTTACCTGGCCTGGATTAAAGAAAGATGTCATCCAGAATTGTAATGAATGTCCAATATGTATAAAAACTGGCAAACCAAACCAGCTAATACCAAAAGCCCCTTTACAGCCAATTGTGGTAGCCGAGGAACCCTTTACCCATATTATTGTTGATGTAGTAGGCCCATTGCCTAGAACCAAGAGTGGTAATATGTACATCATCACCATGATGTGTCAGACTACACGCTTTCCTGAGACATTCCCTGTGAGAAATGCTACAACGAAAGTGGTAGTAAGACACATAATGAAATTTTGTACTATTTTTGGTTTACCATAAGTAATACGGACAGACAATGGGGCTAATTTCACTTCCAAAGGTTTTCAGCAGTTTTGTGGGGAGTTTGGCATCCTCCATAAGACATCCACTACTTACCATCCTGAGAGCCAAGGTGCTTTGGAAAGGATGCACCAAACCCTTAAGCAAATGCTGAGAACCAGTTGCATGGAAACTGGCAGACTGGGATGATGGTCTTCCACTGATGCTCATGGCACTGAGAGAACTTATCAAGAGTCCCTGGGGTGTTCACCCAACTCATTAGTTTTTGGCCATGAGGTGAGAAGTCCACTAACCATCTTAAGAGATAAGGTGGTCGGAAATCCAACGAGTGTTGTGCAGGTAAACTATATTCATGACTTACAAGATAAGTTAAATAAAAACAGGGCTAAAGCCTTAATTCATCTTAAAGAAGCTCAAGGAAAAATGAAGGCACAGTACGATAAAAAGACAAAGCAACAACATTTTGAGGCAGGTGATAAAGTGGTGGTACTAATGGCACGACAGGGACCAACATTGTTGCATAGGTTCCAAGGTCCTTATACAGTGATAAAGAAACTCAGTCCCATCAATTATGTAATCCAAACTCCTGATCTCAAGAGAAAGGAAATAGTAGTGCATGTGAATAGGATGAAACTAACACAGAAAGGAACTACTAATACCAACCAGGTGCTTAGTCTAGCCCATGTAGATGAGAATAATGGGGAATGTGATTTTGATAATGTACCTAATGCTCATGTACCTTATTTTAGCAATGGGGAGTGGTTGGCTAATGTCCAGAAAATGGTGGAACATTTGTCATCAGAGCAGAAGCAGGACTTGGAGCAGTTGCTGACTTCTCATGCAGATATCTTTGGCGATATTCCCACCCAGACTACAGTTATTCACCAAGACATCGAGGTGACAGACAACCAACCAGTCAAGTCACACCCATATAGAGTCAACCCTACCAAGTTGAATCTCATCCAGAAAGAAGTCGACTACATACTTCAACATGGATTGGTGAGACCTAGCAGCAGCAGTTGGAGTAGTTCTTGTATTTTGGTTCCAAAGAAGGATGGAACTCACAGGTTGGTCATTGACTACCGTAAGCTAAATGTAATGACTGTTGATGATAACTTTCCAATACCTAGATTAGATGATTGCATAGACAGTGTTGGTAAAGCCAAGTTTGTAACCAAACTAGATTTGTCAAAAGGGTACTGGGAAATTCCATTAACACCAAGAGCTCGGAAGATGAGTGCATTTATAACTGCAGATGGGTTGTATGAATTCACTGTAATGTCTTTTGGGCTGAAAAATGCCCCAGCAACTTTCCAGCGTCTTATGAACTTTAGTGTTAAAAGACATACCACAGTGTAGAGCTTACTTGGATGATATTGTAATTTTTCACAATAATTGGGAGGACCATATGAAAGGTTTGGCTAACTATTAAAATGCTTAACCCCTTAACTGCGTTGCTCCCAATTGACACCCCAGCGTGCGCAGGACATATTCGCTGAAAAAATTCTTTTTCTTTTAACCCTTTAACTGCGTTGCCTCCAAATATGACACCCCCGTGGTGCGCAGGAAATAAATTCTCTGGAAAAATTCTTTTTCTTTTTAAAGTGTCCAAAAACCCTTCCCTCAGTATGGGTATGTAAAAAAAAAAGTCGTAATTGTACTTACTTTGGCTGCTATGGGGTCCGTAAGTTGGGGCGTGACGTCATGATTCCCCGTGCGCCCGTGCTGTAAGCTCCCGGGGCGGGGGGGCGGTCGGGGCGGGGCGCGCGAGTTGCCGCGAATATATTTTCGGTCATTTTTTGCGCACCTTTCTAAATACATTTTCATTGTTTTTACATGGCAATCCAATGTATAATGAACACGTACACTCTATTATCGCAGTACAACATCCGTACTGTCCGTAGACACTGTGTTACGTGCATCGCAAACAACGTCACTTATCCTGCACAATTTCCAATGTATCATGCCTAATATATTTATATTTACACTTTATATACACACTGTACAGTATCACACACTATATACACACATCATAAACACACTCAGTACTCCGCGAGTGTGTGATATGCTGCGAAACAGCCAACGGGGCAGAGTGGCACCTTGCACTCCACGCACCAGGTGCTGATGCATCTTCGTTTTTGTTCTCTGCGGGTAGTGTTCCTGCATACTATACAAGCACGTTTACCCTTCTCCCATGATGCTGTGCCTGGCATATACTCGAGCATATGTACTCTGAAGTTTTCATTACCCGTCAATCTGTCTGGAGCTGCATGTGGCATTGTTGCTTGCACTCCGCGCGGTACAACAGAACCCTCCTTGCCATACTTTACTAGCAGCTGTGACACAACACCAGCACTGAATGTACGTATAGACGGTCTCCCTGCCTGATTTTACTAGGTACATATTGTAGCAGTTGAGCACTACAACATCCATGAGGTGGAAGAAGAACTTTTTCGTCCACTTCACAGACTTGCGCACACACTCCACTCCACCAAGCATCATGTCACACTTATCGACGAGGCGCATGTTCACGTTATAGTCTATGACACAGTCTGGCTTTACACGGTGTTGCGTGTCTGAAAGTGGACTTTCCCACTGTCCACCATGGCACCGGTGTGAATTGTAGTCAGCATATTCACCTCGCGTCTGTCCTTCCACCGCACTGACAGTTTTGTCACACTTGCGCAGCTGGCACTCACCCACGGCTATAGCTAAACCGAACACTGGCATTTCCTTCCTGTGGCCCTTCACAGTGCCACATACACCGGTGTTGTGGGCAAGGAGGTATCTGGTCAGCAAGGGGCTGGTGTAATAGTTGTCGGTGAACAGTACATGCCCCTTGTTCAGCAACGGTTCCATCAGGGTTTTCACGACACTGCCTGAGAACCCGTGTACATCTTGAGCTGGTATGTCGACGTCTGTACCAGAATATAATATCATGTCCAAGACGATACCAGTCTCACAGTCGCACAGCACAAAAACTTCAGTCCAAATCGGTGCCGCTTTGATGGGATGTACTGCTTGAATGCCAGTCGCCCCTTGAACAGTACAAGCGACTCGTCAATAACCACATTCTGTCCAGGTACAAAATAATCCCTGAACTTCCCTCTCATGTCACTGAACATCTTCCGTACTTTCCACAGTCTGTCTTGTCTGTCCTCATTTGCATTATTCTCGAAATGCAGGCACCTGAGAATCAAGAGATACCTATCACGCGACATGTACCGTTTGAACACGGGCGTTGGAACAAGGCTGTCTTTGCTCCAATATTCCTGGATGACAGATTTCTCAGAGTGCTTCATCATCATGGTGAGTGCCAGAAACACGAACATTTCGTCGATTGTCTGTCCTTCCATCGCGTGAGGCAGGTAAAATGCCGTCGTCTATGAGGCTGTGAGCAACCTGTTTGTCTCAGTCACAAGCTTCAGGAACATGTCATACATTGTCAAATATGCCTAAAATATTCCATGTCTGCCATATCATCACCAGTATATGGAAAAATGGTGTAACACCAAAATCGCTATCATCAAATGTTGGTATTTGAGGGACAAATGTGGTGCAATCCTCCCACACAAGTACACCAGGGTTTGGTGTTGGCGCCAACACCACGGCCAACACCACCACGAGCACCATAACTACGGCTACGTGGTCTGCTGCTTCTGCTGGAGCTGCGTGAGGGTATGCTAGACCTGAGGCAGATTTACGTACTGTAGGCCTACCACGAATAAATGATGTTGAGGGGCCACTGTCATTGTTGTCCACATGCTGTGAGGCACGCCGCCGCCTGCCGCGGCGTGTTGCTGAGGCAGCAAAACCCCGCCTGGTAACACCACCGCTGCTCGTACTCGGTCGTCTACACTACTCGTATCAGAGCCAATGTCACTGAAGCCCGAGAATGATTCGTCACATGTACTATCACTGAATAAACTACTAGCGTCTGGGGACATACATGGTGGTGGTGATGATAACGGTGTTGACCCAGGGCGGCGAGGCAGGCCGGCGAGGCACGTGTACCATACACACTCGCCGCATCTTCAAATTCCGTCTCCTCCTCACTCGTATCAGATATCTGAGTAAGGTCTTTCTCAGGATCATAGTCTAGGTCATCATCCAGAGCACCGTCATCATACAAAATGTCGCGTATTTCCTCCTCAGAGAGTCGTTTTCCATGACCGCGGGTCACCGTGGAGCGGGAGCTCGTAGAGGATGCGTCAGACATGGTTGCTGCTGTGAAACTGAGGCTCCCCACGGCCGCAGGGCATGCTGGGATTTTTTTTTGAAGATGCGGACGATCACTGGGGCCCCCACCCACCCATACCATACCCACGTCACCGCGCGCCAGTTTTGAATGGAACGTGAAAATAAAATACCTGGAGGCGCGTTGCGCAAACCAGACGCGAGCCTGGAGGCGCGTTGCGCAGTTAAAGGTTAAAGTGTCAGAAACCC
>WNGS01007012.1:0-10037 GCA_020271785.1 Procambarus virginalis
TAAGATGAAGTTGGTCTTTTCTATGTTAGTGTGAGTTTGTTGGCTGACGTCCATAAGATAGAACTTTTGTCAAATTTATTATTTACAAAATTTAGTGTGTGTGGGTTGGGGTCTAAGTAAATAGAGGGTAGTATCGTCAGCAAATAAGAAACTGTATATATATATATTATATTATATATATATAGAGATATATATATATATATATATATTATAGATATATATATAATATAATATATATATATATATCTATATATTATATATATATATATATATAAGTCTTAAGGTTTAAGAATGTTAAACAACATTAAGCAGATCATTGATGTATATAAGAAATAGGAGAGGTCCTAGGAGGCTGCCCTGTGACACTTAGGGTTAAGTGGGGGGTCGAAATAGCCTAAGTTACTCTATCCCTTTTGAGATGTATTTTTTCTTGTTTCAATAAACAATGTTGAACTTGAACCTACGGTTAATGGTAAAATGAGAGAGGTTATATCATTGATGGCTACATATTGGTGTCTGTCACTAAATAGGATCGGATATAGTTCAGGGCAAGTAAAATTAACTGTAATCCATGTAACCCTTTAGGTGCTCCCCGCTCACTGGATGAGTATGGGGTGCACAATAAAACTACCATCATAGGATGAGTATGGGGTCACAATAAACTACGCTCACAGGATGAGTATGGGTGCACAATAAACTACCACTCACAGGATGAGTATGGGGTGGCACAATAAACCCACTCACAGGATGAGTATGGGGTGCACAAACCTACCACTCACAGGATGAGTATGGGGTGCACATAAACTACCACCAACAAGATGAGTATGGGGGTGCACAATAAAGTGCCACTCACAGGATGAGTATGGGGTGCACAATAAACTACCACTCACAGGATGATTTTGGGGTGCACAATAAACTACCGCTCACAGATGAGTATGGGGTGCACAATAAACTACCACTCAACAGGCATGAGTATGGGGTGCACAATAAACCACAGCTCACAGGATGAGTATAGGGTGCACAATAAACTACTGCTCGGATGAGTATAGGTGCACAATAAACTACCACTCACAGGATGAGTATGGGGGTGCACAATAAACTACCACTCACAGGATGAGTAATAGGGTGCCACAATAAACTACCACTCACAGGTGAGTATGGGGTGCACAATAAACTACAGCTCACAGGATGAGTATGGGGTGCACAATAAACTACCACTCACAGGATGAGTATGGGGGGCACAATAAACTACCGCTCACAGGATGAGTATGGGGGTGCACAATAACTAAACTAAACCACCACAGATGAATATGGGGGTGCACAATAAACTACTGCTCACAGGATATACATATAGAGGTGCACAATAAACTACCACTTACAGGATGAGTATTGGGTGCACAATAAACTACCACTCACAGGATGAGTATGGGGTGCACAATAAACTACCACTCACAAGGGATGAGTATAGGGTGCACAATAAACTACCACTCACAGGATGAGTATGGGGTGCACATAAACTACCACTCACAGGATGAGTATGGGGTGCACAATAACTACAGCTCACAGGATGAGTATGGGGGTGCACAATAAACTACAGCTCCAGGATGAGTATGGGGTGCACAATATAACTAACACTCACAGGATGAGTATGGGGTGCACAATAACTACTGCTCACAGGAGTAAGTATGGGGGTGCACAATAAACTAGCGACTTCCGATGAAGCCATTACAAAAAACTAATCATACACAAAACAATTCGCTAATGAATTTTAAATCTGCCTAACCTTACCGAACCTAACGTAGTCCAATCCAGCCTAATATTACCTAACCCAACCAACCTAATATTACCTAACCAACCCAGCCTAATATAACCTAACTCAACCCAGCCTAATATAACCTAACTCAACCCAGCCTAATATAACCTAACTCAACCCAGCCTAATATAACCATAACTCAACCCAGCCTAATATAACCTAACTCAACCCATCCTAATATAACCTAACTCAACCCAGCCTAATATAACCTAACCCAGCCACTCTAAATAACCTAACCCAGCCTAACTAACTAACCACCACGACAGCCTAATATAACCTAACCCCACCCAGCCTAATATACCTATACCCAGACCCAGCTAATATACCTAACCCACCCAGCCTAATATTAACCTAACCCAGCCCAACCTAATATAACCTAACCCAGCCCAGCCTAATATAACCTAACCCAGCCCAAGCCTAATATTACCTAACCCAGCCCAACGTAATATAACCTAACCCAGCCCAACGTAATATAACCTAACCCAGCCCAACGTAATATAACCTAACCCAACCAACGTAATATAACCTAACCCAACCCAACCTAATATATCCTAACCCAACCCAACTAATATAACCTAACCCAACCCTACCTAATCTACTACCCAACCCACCTAATATAACCTAACCCAACCCAACCTAATATAACCTACCCAACCCAACGTAAATACCTAACCCAACCCAACCTAATATAACCTAACCCAACCAACCTAATATAACCTACCCAACCCAACCTAATATACCTAACCCTAAACCAACCGTAATAACCAACCCAGCCCAACGTAAGTATACCCTAACCCAGCCCAGCCTAATATAACCTACCCCAACCCAACCTAATATAACCTAACCCCAATCCCAGCGTAATATACCTAACCCAGCTCAACGAAATATTCCTACCTAACCCACCAACCGACGCCTAAGATACCTAACCCAACCCAACCTAATAGAACCTAACCCAGCCCAACCTATATAACCTAACCCAACCCAACGTAATATAACCTAACCCAAACCAACTGTAAGATAAACTAACCCAACCCAACGTAATATAACCTAACCCAACCCACTCGTAATGATAACCTAACCCACCCCAACGTAATATAACCTAACCCAGCCCAGCCTAATATAACCTAACACAACCCAAACCTATATATACACCTAACCCACCCCAACCTAATATAACCTAACCCAGCCCAACCTAATATAACCTAACCCAGCCCAACCTAATATAACCAAACCCAGCCCAACCTAATATAACCTAACCCAACCCAACCTAACGCTAGAATGGCCTCAGGTAAGTAATCTAAAAATATATACGACTTTAACAAGCTTAGTGGACTCGTCTGTGTACTATTCAAGTTCAAAATGTTTATTGAGACAAGAAAAAAATACATCTCAAAGGGATAGAGTAGCTTAGGCTATTTCTACCCCCATGTGTACTATATAACCATGCCACAGGAGGATACAAATAGCCTAAGCTGTACTCTGGCCTTTTGGGAGATATCTCAGTACACTTGCACTTGACCATGCCCCTCCTCCCTCAGGTGGTGTCCTGCATCCCCGGCAACATTGATGTGGGGGCGATGTACGACCTGGTGCTAGGGGCGTCCAGGGGCAGGCCGCATAGGGTGAAGGCCAGCTTACTGCACGTTGCCATACATCATAAAGCATGCCACTGCGCTAAGCTTCTCCTCCACTTGGGCGCCCCCACTGAAGGTGAGTCCGTGTACTCGAGGGCAACTATATCTCTCTTCTAATGGTCTCGACGTGGACAGGAAGCCGGAGGCTTGTCATAGGTTCCCCCATTTGTTCTGATGATTTTATCGAGGTGGATTTTGAAATTCAGTAGGGTTTTGTCATTTACAGCTTCGGCGGGTACGAGGTAACATGGTTTTATAGCCCTATGTTTTATAGCCTTAAAAAAAGCATCTGTTTTTTGTCCTACATTGTGGCTTCTTGCTGCTTGTTGAGCTAATTAATAATTACGCGAATTATAATTATATACTACATTGTAAATATCTTCAAACTGAACATTAATTACAACAAAGTAAATTAAAGCTTACTTGCAGTGGGCGCAAAAAATCACTTCAGAACCAGTTTCAAGTTCCGCGTAGCTTTTAAACTTGATTTGAATCCTACACACACCAATAGCTTGATTTAACATTGATAATTATTGTGATTTATGGGAAGGAAAAGCTATATAACTTTCCTAACAGGAATCAGGACATTCTGAGGGTAAAGTGATTCGCAGCAATCAGAAGTTGTATGATTCTGTACCCACCTGTGTAAAATAAAATAACAGCAATCACCACCATTATTATCATCTATATCAACTTGTCAGTCACTATCATCACCATCTTCGTTAGACAATTTCATCATCAGCATCGTATAACAATTAATTATAAGTGGATGTGTGGTAGCCCAAGAGAGCCAGCTTGGTGACCGGGCGCTTCACACAGCGGTGAGGCTTGGTCACTATGACCTGGTGATGATGATGCTGGAGTATGGTGCCTCTCCCACCTCCCTCAACGCCTCCCTCGACACTCCTCTCCACCTGGCTGCAGAAAAGGGCCTCGTTCATGTGGTCAGGCACTTGCTGGAGGCTGGATCTGACCCTGCAGCTAGGAACAGGTTAGTACTCGAAAGGACATTCGTGAATTATTTTCGTTTTCCATTAGATAATTGGCGAGGAGGGTGTAGAACGCCCCAATGTAATATATTTTCAGCATAATTAGCATGAATAGTCAAAGTCCAGCGATTAAACTTAGTTTAGCTGGCTAATAATTAATTGTAAATGTATTTGTAGCATAAAATATGATTATATTTTGTGTACTATGTGGATTTGCGAGTCTCTTGAGTGACCTGCAATAGAGGAAGGTAGAAATAGCCTAAGCTACTTAACCCGTCCTCGCAATTTCGTATAGTCAATATTGACATTAAATATGTGCGTAGGTGACATACTTAACATAATAGTTTCCCTTGAAAAGCTTCATAGAAAACACCGACCTTACCTAACCTACTAAGTATGTTAAGATAATCATCTTATTGCTTCGTAATTACAATTATTACCTAACCTATACCTATAATAGGTTAAGTAACAATTGTAATTACGAAGCTATAAGATGCTTATTTTAACATACTAAGTAGGTTAGGTAAGGTCGGTGTTTTCTATGAAGCTTTTCAAGGGAAACTATTATGTTTAGTATGTCACCTATGCACGTAACTAATAAGTCAATATTGACTATACGAATTTGCGAGGACGGGTTGAGCTACTCTATCATTTTGGGATATACTTTATTATCAGTTAATTTATTATATCTCGATGTGACATTATTCTCATTTCTCCCATTGTTCAATCTCTTTAGCGCTCTGAGACCTTCCTTAGGCCTATGAGTACCCAGGCCCCCACTGGAGAAATTCCCTACTTTGGAAATACCAAATATAACCATACTGGCCTAACACTTTCTCCTGATAATGGAATACCCTTACCTTACCATCCAATTCTTGGCCAAACCAAACTGCATGAACTTGCATGACAAATTCTACTTCCTGATCGCCCATGCATCCTCATGGACTGATTGGCGCATTGACGACCTCGCTTCTGCAGTTCCTAGTTCGATGCCCGATTGTCCAAGTGCAGGTTGGGCACTGTTCCTTCACTCCATCCTCTTATAATAATGATTCATTGTGTCGGGGGACAGGAAGCCAGAGTGTATTCATACACGGTAGACTTATATCGAGGTCCCCCCTCCCCAAGGCCGAATTACTGACCCCGCCCTGGATGCCACCCCACAACAAACTAACTCCTGAGTACCTACTCACTGCTAGGTGAACAGGCCATTAGGTGAAAGGAAATGGGGTCAACCATTTCTGTCCCGCCCGGGATTCGTACCCGGTATTCTCGATTGTGTGTCGAGAACGAACCCGATTGTACTACCAGAACCCATTTTATCCCAGATCCTTGTCCTCATATCCCATCCATGTGCTATAGTCATACTGTTTAGTTTGACCAGACCACACACTAGAAGGTGAAGGGACGATTAATTTGATTGTTGCCGCCGAAGGCGGCTAGTTTATTGTGCACCCCATACTCATCCTGTGAGCGGTAGCGCAAAAGCATTACAGAGGGCACAAAAGGTCTTTATCAGACCTCATCTTAGATTATTTCATAAACAATTTCATCTATCCTTCACACCTTATAGTTACAATGTCAGCTAGTTACAGAGTAAGTGGTATTTCAAGAGCTACATATTTACAGTAAGTTATCATACATTAATGGTAGGTCTTATCGCTAATACATAATAGTTTGACCAATGGGGACATTACAGAGTCATAGGGGAGCTTCTGTTTATTATTAGTCCTCACAATACACTACTTGTTTCTGAATCTCATATGTCGTTCATCTACTGGAAGCGAAATGTGGATACAGTGCAAGGATTTCAGGTAATTTATCCATGGTAATAAGATAGGTTGCCATATCATACAGAGTGAGCTTAGATTTATCTCTAAATGGCTCAATTTTACTACAGTCCAAGATATAGTGTTCGAGTGTGTGTCCCTGTCTTTGTCCACACACTTTACACTTTACTTCATCTAGATCCCTATACAAGCCGAACTGCCAGAGATACTTGTAGCCAAGTCTTATACGAGCTGTGACAACATCTGTTAGTCTACTGACTTTGTTACTTGCCCCATACACATGTTTTACTTCACACATTTCATTGTGATGAACAATGGACCTGCTAGTTCCAGTTTGCACAGATCTACTTTCTTCAAATTCATCCAGGAGTTCTCGTCTAATGACATTTTAAGGGACCTATTTGATAACTCAAGATTCCGTTCAATACTGTCTTTATTTACTGCAGCCTTAGCAAGGGCGTCAACTTTGTCATCTTCCTGCATGCCAATGTGAGAAGAATCCACAACATTTTTATATTTACCCTCTTGCTAAGTATTCTTATATATCTACGTCTATCTCCCAAGACAAGCACGTTATTACTTGATTGCAAACTGTTTATTGCTCGTAGTGAGGAAAGGGAGTCGGAAATAATTAAGCTGTCTACTTCAGTGTTGTCAATAATTTCGAGTGCTACCAGTATTGCTACCAACTCGGCTTGCATTGTGAACGCCCAGTTACTAATTCGGATATTCCTTTGAATTGTGCTGCCATCAGGCTGATGAGCAATAACAGCACTTCCTGCCCTCCCTGTAGCTGTACTGAGTGATCCGTCAGTGTATATGGTCTATGCAATGTTGTTTTCAGCTTGTATATTGTGAATGTGTTCTATGGTGCTTAATTTAGCAGCTAGCTGAGCATGAGGGTTGTTTGTGATTAGTTCTTGGTGGGGTATGCAGGGGTCAGGGGTCAAAAGGTACTATCTGCCAGGGTGGAAGGAAGTGCTGTACTCTTTCATCTGTATATACATCGTGCAGTCCCATCATTTTAATATGAGTGGCTGTTCTTTGAATCCATTTAGACTCGCTAGTTCCATTTCGTATGTGTTCTAACAGAGCAACTGACACAATGTTGTTTTTGTTATCATGCAGAAGCTTTAGTCCCACCATAAGATTAATTTCAAATATTCTATCTCTAATGCTAAGTATATTTAATTCTTTCCGCATGTTGAGAACTTTGGTAGTTATAGGACAGCCAAGTATAATTCTGAGTGCTTCATTTTGCAGGTACTCAGAATTATACTTGGCTGTCCTATAACTACAAAAGTTCTCAACATGCGGAAAGAATTAAATATACTTAGCATTAGAGATAGAATATTTGAAATTAATCTTATGGTGGGACTAAAGCTTCTGCGTGATAATACGTTTCGGTCCGTCCTGGACCATTCTCAAGTCGATTGTCTTGAGAATGGTCCAGGACGGACGGAAACGTCGTCGTCGTCCCTTCAACTCTAGTGTGTGGTCTGGTCAAATTACTTTAGCCACGTTATTGTGACTCATCGCCTCCATACTGTTTAGTGTTTTCTCCTCATAATTATCAGATTTCTCCTCCTATGTGGCCGTATAAGTACGTGTTGTCCGCAGATACCAGGAGACCCCGTGGGACGTGGCTACGCTGGCAGGCTCACCCTCATCCATCGTGTGTGCCGATCTTATCCTCACCCAACACCTGCAACAACGAGACCTCAGACACCTGCCCCGATTATAAACACTGCCACTGTTGATATTCCATCTGATAGTACTCTAGCTGCGGGTGTCTACTTCTGGTATCCTAGCTGGTCATAATAAGTCAACTAATCTTCTTATTTGATCAACTGTTCCCTTGAGACAGGCAAGTCCCAGCTGCGTCTGGTATTAGGGACAGGATGGGAAGTTTAATTCCTATGGGGGTGTTATACATGCTGCCATGGCGTTTTATGTTCATTCACAATATGAGTGACGCTGCCCAATGCTGTCCCTATGGTGGTATATTCACTCACGAGATGAGTGGCGGTGCCCAGTAAACTCGCTCTTCGGAGTAAAATTTAGCAATTAAATTGTCAAGTGTTAGCATTCTAACGATCGGTAGCCTAGCATCTGGGGCTCTGTTAGTTTCCAAAGTTCCGATGCTTTAACTTTAGGAACAATACCTGGTAGTTCTTTAGTGTTATCATTTCTGAGTTTATCTGAGAGGCACTAACATTAATGGTCTCGACGAGGACAGAAAGCGGCGACTTGTCAAAGGTTTTTAAAAGTTAATAATTTTGGTACTTACGGCTTCGGCGAGTAGGCGGTTCCATGGATATATACCCTGTGGGTGAAAAAGCATCTCTCATCAACATTGTAGCTTCTAATTCTAGTAGTACTCAAGCTATTTGTTATCATTCTAAGAAATAATACTCTGTAGTATTCTAACATCTGGTATTGTAACTAGCTGGTGATATTCCAAATGTTGATACTTATAGCTGATGTTATTGCTGGTTGATTAGCTGTTGGTACTCTGTCCTGTTGTATTTCTACTAGTAGTACTCAAGCTGCTGACATGGTGCTTTAGTTGTTTGTACTCAAGCTGAATTTATTAGTGATGTTTGTTGTGTAGTACTCTAGACACTGGTACTCTAGATACTGGTACTCTGGGAGTAGAAGAATTCCCGAGACCCTCTCCAAGCAAGATACTGGTACTGTAGTAAGTGGTATTCTAGTTGTTGGTACTCTAGATACTGGTGCTTTATATACTGGTACACTAGTTACTAGTACTCTGATACTGGTACTCAAGTTAATAGTACTCTTGATACTGATACTCAGAACTCCGAACTGCAATACAAATGCTGACCTGAAACGTTTCCTAGAGGGCTGTAACAGAACAAATAGGGCATCATCGAGAAACATGTATCTATTTATTATTCCATGAGTATGACTTAACCCAAGCAGAAACGCCTTTCAATTAATTCAAATTCAAATGTTTATTCGGGTAAAAGTACATACATAGAAGATGCGTTACAAACATAATGTTGGATTTATAGATAGAGTTAGTACATACAATACCTAAAACCACTAATACGCACAGCGTTTCGGGCAAGGTGTGGGAAAAAAAACACTTAGACTAAAACTTAATACTAATTGAAATTAAAGTATTAATTGTGTTGATAGGGGGGGACATGGCAGAAATCAGCAATTAAATAAGTTGGTCAACAAACAGTATTGTTTGAAAATAGCAAGACATGGGTTGATATTTAGAGGGTGAGGTAAGTTGCATGGAGTTCATTAGGTTGTACTTAGTTTTTTATCTTAAATTGTTGAGAAAGGTACAGCCTTTGACATGATGGGGAGGTCATTCCACATTCGGGTCCCCTTGATTTATAGAGCATTCTAGTTTTCTAGTTTTAAGGCGAACTCTTGAATATCATATAGGTATTGTTTCTAGTGTGGTGCTCATGGTTCTGTTACAACCTTCTAGGAAGCGTTTAAGGTCAGTATTGACATTACAGTTCAGAGTTTTAATATATAGAGTAGACATGAAAGGATGTGCAGTGACTTAATATCTAACATATTCAAAGATTTGAGTAAGGGTACCGAATGCTGTCTGGGGCCAGAGTTTGATATTGTTCTAATAGCAGCTTGTGCTGGGTAATTAGAGGACGTAAATAATTTTGGGTAGTAGAACCCAAGCACAAATACCATAATTGAGATAAGGATAGATGAGAGAGTAATAGAGCGTCACCAGGGCAGGGCGAGGTACATAGTATCGATCTTAGAAAGAATGCCAAGAGTTTTAGAAACTTTTTTTGATATATTT
>WNGS01007012.1:32236-44156 GCA_020271785.1 Procambarus virginalis
CCCTCCAAGCCCTCACTTCGCCCCTACCCTATCCAAACCAGATTCTCCAGCCCCCCCCAACCCAGGTCCCCCTCACTATCAGCTCCCCCTCACGACCCAGGGCACCCTTCCTCTCCCCATCCCAGACCCTCCATGTTTACCTACTCCAGTGGAAGCAACAGAAATTGGGGATGGACAAAAAAGAGTCAGCTTCAAGGTGATGTACACGAACATAGATGGGATTACAAGCAAGGCGAGTGAATTTAGGTAAAGAGCACAAGAAGTAAACCCCAGAGTAATTGGAATCACGGAAACAAAACTCTCAGGAATCATAACAAATATGGTGTTCCCCCGGGATTACACTGTAATAAGGAGAGAGAGGGAGAGAAGGGGAGGAGGCAGAGTGGCCCTACTCATGAGAAAGGAATGTAGTTTCAAGGAGATGGTTATCCCGGGCTGTGAAGGGTTTAGAGGTACATAGCAGGCACCATGACGATGGGAGGACCTAGAGTAGTAGTAGCAGTGATATATAACCCTCTACCAAATGACAGAAGACCCAGGCAAGAGCATGACAGACAACATGGCAGTTAATAACATAATTGAGAGGGCAGCCTCTGCTGCCTCTAGAAATCGATCCCATCTGCTCATCATGAGGGACGTCAATCATGGAAGGATAGACTGGGAGAACAAGGAACCGCACGGAGGAAAGGATACATTGAGAGCCAAACTAGTGGAGGTGGTGATAAGAAACTTTCTAAGCTAACATGTCAGGGAACCCACTAGGATGAGGGGAAATGATGAACCAGCGAGACTCGACCTAGTCTTCACTCTGAATGACTCCGACATAAGGGAAATTGACTTCGAGGCCCCAGTAGGAATGAGCGATCACAGTGTACTGACGTTTGAGTATCTGGTCAAAGGAGGGCTAAAGTACTCGAGAAAGGGAACTGAAAGCAAAAGGCTAGCATTCCATAAGGGAAATTACGAGGAGATAAGAAAATTCCTAACGGATGTAACATGGGGAGCAGAGCTAAGGGAAAAGACCGCCCAAGACATGACGGAATACTTGCACGCAGAAGTGCAAGGAGGCATCAGAAAAGTTTATCCCGGCCCAAAAGGTAAAAACTGAAATGCAGATGAGAGACCCATGGTTTAATCAGAGATGTAAGCTAGCTGTGCAAGAAAGTTAAAGAGCATGGAGAAACTATAGAAATAACAGGACACTTGAGAGCAGAGAATATTACCAGAGAGCCAGGAATGAATACGTCAGGGTGAGAAGAGAGGCAGAAGGGCAATATGAAAACGACATAGCAAGCAAGGCTAAGGCCCAAGCTAAATTGCTGAATAGCCACATCAGGAGAAAGACAACAGTGAAAAAACAGGTAATGAAACTGAGGATAGGGGCAGACAGATTCACTACAAATGACAAAGAAGTGTGCGAGGAACTCAACATGAAATTCCAGGAAGTATTCACATTAGAGCATGGAGACGTTCCAGAGATAATAGAAAGAATAATTAACCAGGTACCACTAGAGGAGTTTGAGATTACCAGTGGAGATGTAAGGAAGCTTTTGCCAGAGTTGAATGTGACAAAGGCTATAGGCCCGGATAGTATATCACCATGGATACTAAAGGAAGGAGCAGAAGCACTGTGCCTGCCACTTTCCATGGTGTATAACAAATCACTGGTAACAGGTGAACTGTCAGAAATTTGGAAGGCGGTAAACGTGGTCCTTTATACAAGAAGGGGGATAGACAGGAGGCACTGAACTACAGGCCAGTGTCCCTAACTTGCACACCATGCAAGCTACTAGAGAAAATTGTGCGAAAAAAGCTAGTCGAACATCTGGAGAAAAAGGAGCTTTGTGTCACAACACCAACATGGTTTCAGGGATGGTAATTAATCAATTACCACAATTGTGGATCAATTACCACAATTAATTGAGCCACAGGATCAATTAATCCTGTGGGATGCTTCACAGGATTAATTGAATTCTACGATCAGGCAACAAGAATCAGGCAAGAAAGAGAGGGGTGGGCTGACTGCATATTTTTGGGTAGCCAGAAAGCCTTTGACACAGTGCCACACCAGAGACTAGTGCGAAAGCTGGAGGTGCAGGCAGGAGTGAAAGGGAAGGTACTCCATTGGATAAGGGGTATCTAAGTAACAGAAGGCAGCGAGTCACTGTGAGGGGTGAGGTATCAGATTCGTGAGACGTCACCAGTGGGGTACCGCAGGGTTCAGTCCTTGGACCTATACTGTTTCTTATATATGTAAATGATCTTCCAGATGGCATAGAATCATTCCTCTCATTGTTTGTTGATGATGCAAAAATTATGAGGATGATTAAGACGGAGGAAGACAGTATGAGACTACAAGATGACCTAGACAGATTGCATGAATGGTCCAACAAATGGCTACTAAAGTTCAACTTGAGTAAATGTAAGGTAATGAAACTAGGCAGTGGAAACAGGAGGCCAAACACAGGATACAGAATGGGAGATGAAGTCTTTCATGAAACGGACAGAGAGAAGGATCTAGGAGTTGATATCACACCAACCCTGTCTCTTGAAGTCCACATCATAAGAATAACATCTGCGGCGTATGCGAGGCTGGCTAACATCAGAACTGCCTTTAGGAACTTGTGTAAGGAATTCTTCAGAACCTTGTATACCACATATGTAAGACCAATCCTGGAGTATGTGGTCCCAGCATGGAGCCCGTACCTTGTCAAGCACAAGGCGAAGCCTGAAAAAGTTCAAAGATATGCCACTAGGCTAGTCCCAGAAATAAGAGGCATGAGTTACAAAGAAAGGCTGCGATAAATGCACCTCACGACACTAGAAGACAGAAGAGTAAGGGGAGACATGATCACAACCTACAAAATCCTCAGAGGAATTGACAGGGTAGATAAAGATAAACTGTTTAACACAGGTGGTACGGGAACAAGGGGACACAGGTGGAAACTGAGTACCCACATGAGCCACAGAGACGTTAGAAGGAACTTTTTCAGTGTCAGAGTAGTTAACAGATGCAATGCATTAGGCAGTGATGTGGTGGAGGCTGACTCCATACACAGTTTCAAATGTAGATATGATAGAGCCCGGTAGGCTCAGGAATCTGTACACCAGTTGATTGACAGTTGAGAGGCGGGACCAAAGAGCCAAAGCTCAACCCCCGCAAGCACAAATAGGTGAACAAATCCACAAGGGCCGTGACGAGGATTCGAACCTGCGTCCGGGAGCATCCCAGATACTGCCTTAATCGACTGAGCTACGACAGGGAAAAGGGTTGAAATCGAAGTTCTACTGAACTTACTGGATCCCGTAGCCTCTCCGAGGCACAAATTTAACCAGGCTTTTACACAACCCCCCCCCCCTGCACTTGTGGATTTGTTAAATTGATGCATAACGTTAGTGTGATCTCTGTGTGTGTCACAAATAGGTGAGTACACACACACACACACACACACACACACACACACACACACACACACACACACACACACACACACACACACACACACACACACACACACACACCACACACACACACAAACACACACAGGATGATAAACTAGTGATCATAAATGCATATAGTCCACCGCTAAGCAGCACATGGTCAAAGGAGGAGCTAGATAGTAAACGAGAAGGTCTTATAACGATAATGAGAGAGATCATAGCGAGAGCGGATAACGATAGTTCACGACTGTTGATAGTCGGCGACTTCAACTTGAAATCCATAGACTGGGAAGCATATGAAGCTAAAACAGAAGATTTCTGGACCTGTAAATTTGTAGACCTCATCCTGGAAACATTCTTGTATCAACATGTTAAACAAGCTACGAGGATGAGGGAAGGTGACGTTCCCTCCATGCTAGATTTGATATTTACCAGGAAGGAGGAAGAAATATTTGACATTCAGTACCTTCCTCCCTTGGGTAAAAGTGACCATGTCTTTTTGAGGATAAAGTATGCAATGCGTTATAATCTGGAAGAAAATATGATGGTCGATGCAATTGAAAAACCTGACTTTAGGAGAGGACATTATGGCAACCTTAGAAATTTTTTAGGGAGTATAATTGGACAGACTTGTTGCTAGGCAAGGAAGTGAATGAGATGTATGTCAAGTTTTGTGAAATATATGATAAAGGCACAAAAAAATTTATACCAAAACAGAGAAGCAGAACTAGGAAACAGGATTGGTTCGACAGAAAGTGCGAGAGGGCCAGAGACAAAAAGACACAAAAATGGAATCAATACAGGAAGAGGCCAAACCCCCAATCATACCAGCGATACAAAGATGCGAGAAACAACTACACGGCAGTGAGGAGAGAGGCAGAAAGAAATTTTGAAAAAGGGATTGCAGACAAATGTAAAACAGAACCAGGTCTATTCTATAAATTCATAAACAACAAATTGCAGGTAAAGGATAATATTCAGAGGTTGAAAATGGGAAATAGATTCACAGAAAATGAAAAGGAAATGTGTGAAACATTAAACGAAAAGTTCCAAAGTGTGTTTGTACAAAATGAAATCTTCAGGGAACCAGATACAATAAGAATTCCAGAGAACAACATAGAGCACATAGAGGTGTCTAGAGACGAAGTGGAAAAAATGCTCAAAGAGCTAAATAAGAACAAAGCAGTTGGTCCAGATGGAGTTTCACCATGGGTTCTGAGAGAATGTGCACCTGAGCTCAGCATCCCTCTTCAACTGATCTTTCAGGCATCCCTGTTTACAGGAGTTGTAGCTGATGTGTGGAAAAAGGCTAACATAGTTCCAATTTACAAGAGTGGAAGCAGGGAAGACCCCCTTAATTATAGACCGGTATCATTGACAAGTGTAATAGTCAAAATATTGGAAAAAATAATTAAAACTAAATGGGTAGCACACCTGGAGAGAAATGATATAATATCAGACAGACAGTATGGTTTTCGATCTGGTAGATCCTGTGTATCGAATTTACTCAGTTTTTATGATCGAGCAACAGAGATATTACAGGAAAGAGATGGTTGGGCTGACTGCATCTATCTGGACCTAAAAAAGGCTTTCGACAGAGTTCCACATAAGAGGTTGTTCTGGAAACTGGAAAATATTGGAGGAGTGACAGGTACGCTTCTAACATGGATGAAAAACTTTCTGACTGATAGAAAAATGAGGGCTGTGATCAGAGGCAATGTATCGGACTGGAGAAATGTCACAAGTGGAGTACCACAGGGTTCAGTTCTTGCACCAGTGATGTTTATTGTCTACATAAATGATCTACCAGTTGGTATACAGAATTATATGAACATGTTTGCTGATGATGCTAAGATAATAGGAAGGATAAGAAATTTAGATGATTGTCATGCCCTTCAAGAAGACCTGGATAAAATAAGTATATGGAGCACCACTTGGCAAATGGAATTTAATGTTAATAAATGTCATGTTATGGAATGTGGAATAGGAGAACATAGACCCCACACAACCTATATATTATGTGAGAAATCTTTAAAGAACTCTGATAAAGAAAGAGATCTAGGGGTGGTTCTAGATAGAAAACTATCACCTGAAGACCACATAAAGAATATTGTGCAAGGAGCCTATGCTATGCTTTCTAACTTCAGAATTGCTTTTAAATACATGGATGGGGATATACTAAAGAAATTGTTCATGACTTTTGTTAGGCCAAAGCTAGAATATGCAGCTGTTGTTTGGTGCCCATATCTTAAGAAGCACATCAACAAACTGGAAAAGGTGCAAAGACATGCTACTAAGTGGCTCCCAGAACTGAAGGGTAAGAGCTACGAGGAAAGGTTAGAAGCATTAAATATGCCAAAACTAGAAGACAGAAGAAAAAGAGGTGATATGATCACTACATACAAAATAGTAACAGGAATTGATAAAATCGACAGGAAAGATTTCCTGAGACCTGGAACTTTAAGAACAAGAGGTCATAGATATAAACTGGCTAAACACAGATGCCGAAGAAATATAAGAAAATTCACTTTCGCAAACAGAGTGGTAGACGGTTGGAACAAGTTAGGGGAGAAGGTGGTGGAGGCCAAGACCGTCAGTAGTTTCAAAGCGTTATATGACAAAGAGTGCTGGGAAGACGGGACACCACGAGCGTAGCTCTCATCCTGTAACTACACTTAGGTAATTACACTTAGGTAATTACACACACACACACACACACACACACACACACACACACACACACACACACACCACACACACACACACACACACACACACACACACACACACACACACCACACACAGGTGTACTCACCTAGTTGTACTCACCTAGTTGTGCTTGCGGGGGTTGAGCTCTGGCTCTTTGGTCCCGCCTCTCAACCGTCAATCAACAGGTGTACAGTTTCCTGAGCCTATTGGGCTCTATCATATCTACACTTGAAACTGTGTATGGAGTCAGCCTCCACCACATCGCTTCCTAATGCATTCCATTTGTCAACCACTCTGACACTAAAAAAGTTCTTTCTAATATCTCTGTGGCTCATTTGGGCACTCAGTTTCCACCTGTGTCCCCTAGTGCGTGTGCCCCTTGTGTTAAACAGCCTGTCTTTATCAACCCTGTCGATTCCCCTGAGAATCTTGAATGTGGTGATCATGTCCCCCCTAACTCTTCTGTCTTCCAACGAAGTGAGGTTTAATTCCTGCAGTCGCTCCTCGTAGCTCATACCTCTCAGCTCGGGTACTAGTCTGGTGGCAAACCTTTGAACCTTTTCCAGTTTAGTCTTATGCTTGACTAGATAGGGACTCCATGCTGGAGCCGCATACTCCAGGATTGGTCTGACATATGTGGTATATAATGTTCTGAAAGATTCCTTACACAAGTTTCTAAAGGCCGTTCTTATGTTAGCCAACCTGGCATATGCTGCTGATGTTATCCTCTTGATATGAGCTTCAGGGGACAGGTCTGGCGTGATATCACCCCCCAGGTCTTTCTCTCTCTCTGACTCTTGAAGTATTTCATCTCCCAAATGATACCTTGTATCTGGTCTCCTGCTTCCTACCCCTATCTTCATTACATTACATTTGCTTGGGTTAAACTCTAACAGCCATTTGTTCGACCATTCCTGCAGCTTGTCCAGGTCTTCTTGAAGTCTCAAGCTGTCCTCCTCTGTCCTAATCCTTCTCATAATTTTGGCGTCGTCAGCAAACATTGAGAAGAATGAGTCTATACCCTCTGGGAGATCATTTACGTATATCAGAAACAGGATAGGTCCAAGTACAGAGCCCTGTGGGACTCCACTGGTGACTTCACACCATTCTGAGGTCTCACCCCTCACTGTAACTCTCTGCTTCCTATTGCTTAGGTACTCCCTTATCCACTGGAGCGCCCTACCTGTTACTCCTGCCTGTTTCTCCAGCTTATGCATCAACCTTTTATGGGGTACTGTGTCAAAGGCTTTCCGACAGTCCAAAAAAATGCAGTCCGCCCACCCTTCTCTTTCTTGCTTAATTCTTGTCACCTGATCGTAGAATTCTATCAAGCCTGTAAGGCAAGATTTACCCTCCCTGAACCCATGTTGATGGGTTGTCACGAAGTCTCTTCTCTCTTCTCTCAGGTGTGTGTGTGATCAGGTGACAAAAATTAAGCAAGAAAGAGAAGGATGGGCGGACTGCATTTTTTTTGGACTGTCAGAAAGCCTTTGACACAGTACCCCATAAAAGGTTGATGCATAAGCTGGAGAAACAGGCAGGAGTAACAGGTAGGGCGCTCCAGTGGATAAGGGAGTACCTAAGCAATAGGAAGCAGAGAGTTACAGTGAGGGGTGAGACCTCAGAATGGTGTGAAGTCACCAGTGGAGTCCCACAGGGCTCTGTACTTGGACCTATCCTGTTTCTGATATACGTAAATGATCTCCCAGAGGGTATAGACTCATTCTTCTCAATGTTTGCTGACGACGCCAAAATTATGAGAAGGATTAGACAGAGGAGGACAGCTTGAGACTTCAAGAAGACCTGGACAAGCTGCAGGAATGGTCGAACAAATGGCTGTTAGAGTTTAACCCAAGCAAATGTAATGTAATGAAGATAGGGGTAGGAAGCAGGAGACCAGATACAAGGTATCATTTGGGAGATGAAATACTTCAAGAGTCAGAGAGAGAGAAAGACCTGGGGGTTGATATCACGCCAGACCTGTCCCCTGAAGCTCATATCAAGAGGATAACATCAGCAGCATATGCCAGGTTGGCTAACATAAGAACGGCCTTTAGAAACTTGTGTAAGGAATCTTTCAGAACATTATATACCACATATGTCAGACCAATCCTGGAGTATGCGGCTCCAGCATGGAGTCCCTATCTAGTCAAGCATAAGACTAAACTGGAAAAGGTTCAAAGGTTTGCCACCAGACTAGTACCCGAGCTGAGAGGTATGAGCTACGAGGAGCGACTGCAGGAATTAAACCTCACTTCGTTGGAAGACAGAAGAGTTAGGGGGGACATGATCACCACATTCAAGATTCTCAGGGGAATCGACAGGGTTGATAAAGACAGGCTGTTTAACACAAGGGGCACACGCACTAGGGGACACAGGTGGAAACTGAGTGCCCAAATGAGCCACAGAGATATTAGAAAGAACTTTTTTAGTGTCAGAGTGGTTGACAAATGGAATGCATTAGGAAGTGATGTGGTGGAGGCTGACTCCATACACAGTTTCAAGTGTAGATATGATAGAGCCCAATAGGCTCAGGAAACTGTACACCTGTTGATTGACGGTTGAGAGGCGGGACCAAAGAGCCAGAGCTCAACACCCGCAAGCACAACTAGGTGAGTACACACACACACACACAGTTGGAGCAGCAGGCAGGAGTAAAAGGGAAGGTGCTCCAGTGGATAAGGGAGCATCTAAGCAATAGGAAACAGCGAGTAACGGTGAGGGGGGAGGCATCAGAGTGGCGAGATGTCACCAGCGGGGTTCCACAGGGCTCTGTACTTGGACCCATCCTGTTTCTAGTATATGTAAACGACCTTCCAGAGGGTATAGACTCATTCCTCTCAATGTTTGCTGATGATGCAAAAATTATGAGAAGAATTAAAACAGATGAAGATAGACAGAGACTACAGGACGACCTGGACTAATTGGAGGAATGGTCTAGAAAATGGCTGCTAAAGTTCAACTCAGGAAAGTGTAAAGTAATGAAATTAGGCGAAAGGAGCAGAAGGCTGAACACAAGGTACCATCTGGGAGGTGAAATCCTGCAAGAGTCAAATAGAGAGAAAGATCTGGGGGTTGATATCACACCGAACCTGTCCCCAGAAGCCTACATCAAAAGGATATCATCAGCGGCATATGCTAGACTGGCCAACATAAGAACTGCCTTTAGAAACTTGTGTAAGGAATCGTTCAGGACCCTGTATACCACTTATGTAATACCAATCCTGGAGTATGCAGCTCCAGCCTGGAGTCCATACCTAGTTAAACACAAGACGAAATTAGAGAAGATTCAGAGGTATGCCACCAGACTGGTCCCGGAACTGAGAGGAATGAGCTACGAGGAAAGGCTAAGGGAGCTGAACCTCACAACCTTGGAAAACAGAAGAGTAAGGAGAGACATGATAACCACCTACAAAATTCTCAGAGGAATTGAGATGGTGGACAAAGACAAACTCTTCAGTACGGGTGGAACACGATCAAGGGGACACAGGTGGAAACTTAGTACCAAGATGAGCCACAGAGACGTTAGAAAGAATTTTTTCAGTGTCAGGGTAGTTAACAAATGGAATGCATTAAGTAGTGTTGTGGTGGAGGCTGACTCCATACACAATTTCAAATATAGATATGATAGAGCCCAATAGGCTCATGAATCTGTACACCAGTTGATTGACAGTTGAGAGGCGGGACCAAAGAGCCAGAGCTCAACCCCCGCAAACACAACTAGGTGAGTACACACACACACACACACACACACACACACACACACACACACACACACACACACACACACACCCCACACACACACACACACACACACACACACACACATATTCCGCTGGAAGAACAGAAGTGTTAGGGGGGACATGATCACCACATTCAAGATTCTGAAGAGAATTGATAGGGTAGATAAAGACAGGCTATTTAACACAAGGGGCACACGCACAATCGGACACAGGTGGAAACTGAGTGCCCAAATGAGCCACAGAGATATTAGAAGAACTTTTTTAGTGTCAGAGCGGTTGACAAATGGAATGCATTAGGATGATGTGGTGGAGGCTGACTCCATACACAGTTTCAAGTGTAGATATGATAGAGCCCAATAGGCTCAGGAAACTGTACACCTGTTGATTGACGGTTGAGAGCGGGACCAAAGAGCCAGAGTTCAACCCCCGCAACACAACTAGGTGAGTACAACTAGGTGAGTACACACACACACACACTGAGAGGAATGAGCTACGAGGAAAGGCTAAAGGAGCTGAACCTCACATCCCTGGAAAACAGAAGAGTAAGTGGAGACATGATAACTACCTACAAAATTTTCAGGGATTGATAGGGTAGACAAGACAAACTCTTCAGCACGGTGGAACACGAACAAGGGGACACAGGTGGAAACTTAGTACCCAGATGAGCCACAGAGACGTTAGAAGGAATTTTTTCAGTGTCAGAGTAGTTAACAAATGGAATGCTTTAGGCAAGTGATGTGTGGGGCTGACTCCATACACAGTTTCAAATGTAGATATGATAGAGCCCAGTAGGCTCAGGAATCTGTACACCATTGATTGACGGTTGAGAAGCGGGACCAAAGAGCCAGAGCTCAACCCCCGCAAGCACAATTAGGTAAGTACACACACACACACACACACACACCACACACAACACACACACACACACACACACACACACACACACACACACACCACACACACACACACACAAGTGTAGTGTGTGTGTGATGCACGAGCCAGCTAATGGAAAGGAAACGAGCTGTAGTAGTGGTAGGCGTGGAGGAACAAGAGGGCTCCACAAGGGAGGAATCGAGGACTAAAGACAAAGCTGAAGTGGCAGGGATTTAAAGGAGATAGGAATGGAAGGGCTGAACGAGACATAGAACAGTTTTTCCGGATTGGCCAGTACAACAGAGACAAAAAACAACAACAATGACACAACATGACACAACAATGACACAACAATGACACAACAATGACACAACAATGACACAACAATGACACAACAATGACACACCAATGACACACCATGACACACAATGACACAACAATGACACAACAAGACACAACAATGACACAACAATGACACACCAATGACACAACAATGACACAACATGACACAACAATGACACAACAATGACTAACAATGACACAATGACACAACAAGACACAGCAATGACACAACATGACACAACAATGACACAACCATGACACAACAATGACACAACAATGACACAACAATGACACAGCAATGACACAACAATGACACACCAATGACACAACAATGACACAACAATGACACAACAATGACACAACAATGACACAACAATGACACAACAATGACACAACAATGACACAACAATGACACACCAATGCACAAAAATGACACAACAATGACACACAATGACACACCAATGACACAACAATGACACAACAATGACACACCAATGACACACCAATGACACAACAATGACACAACAATGACACACACCAATGACACAACAATGACACAACAATGACACAACAATGACACACCATGACACACCAATGACACAACAATGACCCACATGACACACCAATGACACAACAGACACAACAATGACACACCAATGACACCCAATGACACAACAATGACACAACAATGACACAACAATGACACAACATGACACAACAATGACACAACAATGACAACAATGACAACAACAATGACACAAACAATGACACAACACTGACACAACAATGACACAACAATGACACAACAATGA
>WNGS01007012.1:45156-71827 GCA_020271785.1 Procambarus virginalis
TATATATATATATATATATATATATATATTATTAATCTTACTTTTTTCGATCATATTTAATATATATATATATATATATATATACATATATATATATATATATATAATATATAATAATATAACATATATATCTATATACATATATATATATATATATAATATATATAATATATATAATATATATATATATATATATATATATATATATATATATATTATATATATATATATATAATGTATATGATATATATATATATATATATAACATATATATATATATATATGATATATATATATGATATATATATATGTATATGTATATATATATATATGTTATTAACTATGACCGAAAAAGTAAGATTAATAATTCTAACACGAATTTCTCATTTTATGTTTGTTTATGTTTGTTTTTACTGATGACGGTAAATTAAAAATCAATTCTCCAAAATTCATTCTTTATTTCTTAGTCTGACGCGACACTTGAGCGCGTTTCGTAAAACTTATTACATTTTCAAAGACTTTAGTTACACACACACAGAACGTCTATAACTGAACAGAGTTTAAATACCTGCATTTGGGTGAGGTGACATGTTACAATGGTTTGGGGTGAGGTGAGAACAAACACAGAACACGAAACAATGGTATAAGGGAAGAATAGATCTGTAACTGCAGAAGGCCTATTGGCCCGTATTTCTTGATGTTTCTATATTGGAGCGGAGTCTTGAAGTGGGTAGAATATAGTAGTGCGTTAATTGGCTGTTGATTGCTGGTGTTGACTTCTTGATGTGTAGTGCCTCGCAGTTCTTGATGTGTAGTGCCGCCTGTTGTCGCTGTATCTATCAATGATTTCTGTGTTGTTTGTTAAGATTTCTCTGGTGATGGTTTGGGTTGTGGAAGAGATTATATGTTCCTTGATAGAGGCCCTGTTGCTTATGCATCGTTAATCGCCTGGGAAGAGATGTTGTTGTCTTGCCTATATATTGAGTTCTTTGGGGCTTACAGTCCCCAAGTGGGCATTTGAAGGCATAGACGACATGGTCTCTTTCAAAGCGTTCTGCTTTGTGTCTGGAGAGTTTCTCATGAGTAGGTTGGCAGTTTTCTTGGTTTTATAGTAAATCGTCAATTTATCTTCTGATTTTTGTCTGTAGGGATAACGTTTCTATTAACAATATCTTTCAGGACCCTTTCCTCCGTTTTATGAGCTGTGGAGAAGAAGTTCCTGTAAAATAGTCTAATAGGGGGTATAGGTGTTGTGTTAGTTGTATCTTAGAGGTTGCATGGCGTTTCACTTTCCTTCTTATGATGTCTTCAATGATTCCATTGGAGAAGCCGTTGTTGTTGACTAGGACCTGCCTTACTCTACAGAGTTCTTCGTCGACTTGCTTCCATTCTGAGCTGTGGCTGAGAGCACGGTCGACATAAGCGTTAACAACACTCCTCTTGTACCTATCTGGGCAGTCACTGTTGGCATTTAGGCACATTCCTATGTTTGTTTCCTTAGTGTAGACTGTAGTGTGGAAACCTCCGCTCCTTTCCATGACTGTACATCTAGAAAGGGCAGCTTCCCATCCTTCTCCATCTCGTAAGTGAAACGTAACGTAACACAGAATTCTGCTCAAACGCTTCTTTCAGCTCCTGCAGATGTCTGACATCAGGTACCTGATGTAAAAATGTCGTCAACATACCTGCAGTATATGGCCGGAATCAAGTTCAAGTCGACTAAGACTTTTTCCTCAATAGTACCCATGTAGAAGTTGCAAACAGGACGCCTAGGGAGAACCCATAGCGACCCCATCTACTTGCTTATACATGTGCCCATCCGGGCTCAAGAAGGGTTGCCTCCTTAGTACAAGCTTGGAGTAGTTTCCTCAGGATATTTTGGTCATGTCAAGGGGAGTACATGCGGGTCTCGATACACTCGGTCCATTATCATCCCGATTGTTTCATCCACAGGTACGTTGGTGAACAGGATTCTACGTCCAACGAGCTCTTATCCCTGTAGCCCGTGTTCCCCGCAGTAAGTCAACAATTCCTTCGGGGATTTCAGGTTGAGAGTTGCCGGGACATAAGGAGTCAGTAAGCCGTTGAGTCGTTTCGCCAGTCTGTACGTGGAGTGGTGTGGTATCTGGCTGATAATTGGCCGAAGTGGGTTCCAGGCTTATGCGTCTTGACGTTTCCATACGCATATCCAGGTTTATATTCTCCAATAATCTTTGGCAGGTGGAGTCCGGATTTCTTGGCATTCACAGTTTCAATCAACTTGTTGACCTTTGTTTTCAATTCGGCATAGTATCCTTCGTTACCCTTTGGAATTTAGTTTGGTCAGAGAGTATGTGGTTCATTTTCGCCAGACATTCGTCTTTCTTAAGGATGACGTATATTGGCGACTTGTCGGCTCTCCTGACAACTATCTCCTTGTTCTCACGAAGGCTCTTGGCTGCCGCTTTGAGCTCGGGGGTCGTATGGTACTTCTGTAGTTGCCACAATTCTTTCCTCCTTCTGCGATAATTTCAGCTTGTAAGGTGTCTTTGGTACGTCAGTATGGTACGTGGCAACTACAGAAGTACCATACTGACCCCCGAGCTCAAAGCGGCAGCCAAGAGCCTTCGTGAGAACAAGAGATAGTTGTCAGGAGAGCGACAAGTCGCCAATATACGTCATCCTTAAGAAAGCGATTCTGGCGAAAATGACCACATACTCTCTGACCAAACTAAATTCCAAAATATTATATATATAATATAATATCTCTATATATTATATATATATAATATATATATTAGTATATTTGGTAGCAGTCTTTCCTGTAGACATATGTTATTAAATATGACCGAAAAGTAAGATTAATAATTCTAACACGAATTTTCTCAATTTTCCCTTATTTTGTTTTTACTGATGACGGTAAATGAAAAATCAATTCTCCAAAATTCATTCTTTATTTCTTAGTCTGACGCGACACTTGAACGCGTTTTCGTAATAACTAATTACATTTTCAAAGACTTTAGTTTTCTCACACAACTATAACCTTAAAGCCTAAACAGTTCTTTACTATGCTATGATTTAACAGCTTTCATCATCTTTCATTTTATACCCGCGTTTTGGGTGAGGTATATGTTACAACAGTTTTTAATGAGGTGAACAAACTTTCAACAAAGGACAGAACACGAAACAATGGATATTAACTGGATATTAACTGGGTAATTGAAGGTATGAATGGAAGTAACTGCGGAAGGGCCTATTGGCCCATATTTCTTGATGCTTCTATATTGGAGCGGGGTCTTGAAGTGGTAGAATATATTTGTGCATTAATTGACTGTTGATTGCTGGTAGCTGCCAGCTGCCAGCAATCAACAGTCAATTAATGCACAAATATATTCTACCCACTTCAAGACCCCGCTCCAATATAGAAGCATCAAGAAATATGGGCCAATAGGCCCTTCCGCAGTTACTTCCATTCATACCTTCAATTTACCCAGTTAATATCCAGTTAATATCCATTGTTTTCGTGTTCTGTCCTTTGTTGAAAGTTTTGTTCACCTCATTAAAACTGTTGTAACATATCACCTCACCCAAAACGCGGGTATAAAATGAAAGATGAAAGCTGTTTAAATCATAGCATAGTAAAGAACTGTTTAGTGCTTTAAGGTTATAGTTGTGTGAGAAAACTAAAAGTCTTTGAAAATGTAAGTTTATTACGAAACGCGTTCAAGTGTCGCGTCAGACTAAGAAATAAAGAATGAATTTTGGAGAATTGATTTTTCATTTACCGTCATCAGTAAAAACAAACATAAGGAAAATTGAGAAAATTCGTGTTAGAATTATTAATCTTACTTTTTCGGTCATATTTAATAACATATATATATATAATATATATATATATATATATATATATATATTATATTAAATATGATCGAAAAAAGTAAGATTAATAATTCTATATATATATATATATATATATATATATATATATATATATATATATATATATACATATATATACATATATATATATATATATATGTATATATATATGTCGTACCTAGTAGCCAGAACGCACTTCTCAGCCTACTATGCAAGGCCCGATTTGCTTAATAAGCCAGTTTTCAAGAATTAATATATTTTCACTAATTTTTTCTTATGAAATGATAAAGCTACCCATTTCATTATGTATGAGGTCAATTTTTTTTTATTGGAGTTAAAATTAACGTAGATATATGACTGAACCTAACCAACCCTACCTAACCTAACCTAACCTATTTTTATAGGTTAGGTTAGGTTAGGTAGCCGAAAAAGTTAGGTTAGGTATGGTTAGGTAGGTTAGGTAGTCGAAAAACAATTAATTCATGAAAATTTGCTTATTAGGCAAATCGGGCCTTGCATAGTAGGCTGAGAAGTGCGTTCTGGCTACTAGCCGAAAAAGTAAAAGTCGACATATATATATATATATATATGTCGTACCTAGTAGCCAGAACACACTTCTCAGCCTACTATGCAAGGCCCGATTTGCCTAATAGGCCAAGTTTTCATGAATTAATTGTTTTTCGACTACCTAACCTACCTAACCTAACCTAACCTAACTTTTTTGGGTACCTAACCTAACCTATAAAGATAGGTTAGGTTAGGTTAGGTAGGGTTGGTTAGGTTCGGTCATATATCTACGTTAATTTTAACTCCAATAAAAAAAAATGACCTCATACATAATGAAATGGGTAGCTTTATCATTTCATAAGAAAAAAAATAGAGAAAATATATTAATTCAGGAAAACTTGGCTTATTAGGCAAATCTGGCCTTGCATAGTAGGCCAAAAAGTGAGTTCTGGCTAGTAGGTACGACATATATATATATATATATATATATATATATATATATATATATATATATATATATATATATATGTGTGTGTGTGTGTGTGTGTGTGTGTATACAGTATATATATAGGCTCTGAGACTCTGGGCCCATGGGGTACATGTGCACTCAAGTTTTTAAAGGAGGTGGGTGAGGAACTTATTCTTATATATATATATATATATATATATAATATATATATATATATATATATATATATATATATATATATATATATATATATATATATATATTGTGACGGTGTTCCCCCCCTTCTAATTCTCCCACACCTGCTGTAAGAGTCATGTCCACTATTCCCGAGCGTTCTCTACGTTGCAGGCATCAATTGAACATATGTGGGAGAGAGTAGTATTCTCGATGAGCCGAGAAATTCGTGAAAGAAGAATGTTTTGGCCTGTGGGATAGGCCCTTTAGAGAGCCAAAATGGCGCTGGCGAGTCTGTTCTCCCGCCAAAACTGTGTGACGTCAGTGTCGCCAGATTGGTCACCGTCAGCGACGTGGCACTGGGAGCCAATGAAAACCGACTTTGGAAAAAGTGACGTCACATAGGCAGGGGGAGTCCAGCTGTGGCGGCGCCTTCGCGCTATTAGTCTCACACGACGCGTCCGAGAGGCAGGACGTGCGACCGGTCATCCTGTTTGAGTGACAGATTACCGAGCTCCGGTGGATGTAAGCGTCTCCAGTTGTTAGCGCGCACTCTGTGAGGTCTTCCTGCAACCCAGATGTGGCTCAGATAAGGAATTGACAGAATATTGAGCAACAAGTGCTCCAGAACAGGTGCGTTGCAAGAAGTGGGCCAGGCATCGTCGCGTGTGACGTCCTTGGCAGTCCACCAGTATAAGAGACAGCTTAGTGGCCGGGCCAATCCACCGTGAGTGAATCGAGTTGACCACCTTGTCAACTTGGTTGAACGTGTGATCGACGATCCTGTCAAGTTTGACAGTAACCCCACCTTCGTGGAACCCTACGAGTCAACAGTTGGATGCAAGCACGTCGAGAAGTCTTCCCAAATACCTAGTGACATGCCTAGACGACGAGGGAATTGACAGTGTAGTGAGCTTCAAGTGCTCTGAAGTCGGGTGCTGTGCGTGTGGAGCTTAAGCAGTATCATCTGGGACGGCTGATAACTTCACAGTGACTTTGTAGTGGTGAGAGGCAGTTCCTCTAGGAGTACAGTGACAAGGGACTATTTGGGAAACGTACGACGACCGCCGAGACGTAGGCTAGCTGCCGTAGTTGGGAGGAAAGTTGACGGCCAGGAGACCGACTTCAACCGGCGACGTACTGTAGGGGAAGCACGGACCTGCAGCGTACAGAAAGCGGCGAGACGCGAAAATCCTAAGGCGTTGGCTTGCGTTTCTGGAGGGTGTACGAGGCGAGAGCCTGGACCAGGAGCTACAACCCAACTGTCATCCTAGGATAGGTGAAGTAGGTGTTTACAGTTACCCTCCCATTTCCCCTTTAGTTAGCTATAGATACTTGTCAGAATATTTTATATGTCGTGAGCAAGTCTCACTTGAGTCTAAGTCACAGAGAGCACAGTGTGTGGTGAGGCTACCCAGAGCGCTCACAGTATTAGTTTACATATATATCTATGTGTGGGTGTGTGCAAGCACCAGGATTCATTAAGGAATTTACTGTGACTAATTCATTTCTTGTGATTATTATTATTATATATATTGGTAGTAAACCAGTTATTGGTACTAGGCTATTGAGCCCAAACTTTATATAAATGCTTGTGTGTTGATCTCCATGATTTATTGATATAAATGCCTGTGTATTAATCTCCATGATTTATTGATATACATGCCTGTGTGTTGATCTCCATGATTTATTGATATAAATGCCTGTGTATTGATCTCCATGATTTATATATATATATATATATATGCCTGTAATTTGATTACTGATTTATCTATGTACATGCCTGTGTACTGAATAATATCATATACGTGAAGTGATTGCCAATGATAAATCTTTAAGAGGAAGTATAGATATAAAGATAAGTTCAGTGATCAAGCGAGTGCATTCACAGTAAATATTATTAAGAATAGAGTAATCTTTTGGTACGGTGAAAAGTCACTGTGAGTGCATTGTGAATAAGATATTGATCGTGAGGCCAGTGAAATCATAAGTATGCCATATGAATGTTAAATACAGTGTTTTGCGAAAAGTTAAATAAACGGGGATCGTGACAGAATTAGAAAACAAGTACTAGTCTTTTCTCACGGGTGCTAGGGCCCGGAGTCAGCTGACTTTGACAGGTGACGCGAGGGGTTGCCGTGTGTTACCATTTGGTGCGTTCCGGATTATTTGTCATTATTTGCGGCGGAGTGAGCAGCTGCTATACTTTGGTCCTGATACATTGATGCATATATATTTCTCGTTGTCTTTTAAGTAAAATACCAAAACTCTTTGATGTTTGATATCATCCCCTCCATTTATCTTGTGACCGTATAAGGAAGTAAGACAGAGTGACTTGCCTGAGACCATACTATTTGAAATTGCTCTTACCACAATTACCACAATTACACCTCACCACTGCAGTGTTACTGGACACCTAAAATCACCAGTTGGCGACCTTGAAGGCTGTGTGAGAGTTCTGTGTCGGGGCGGGCCACAGATTGAGGGAATAATCTGTGTCTCCACTCATTTTACATTTTAAGGCCGGTTGTGAAATCGACTGGGGGTACTCTCCGGGGCGTGCAGTGGAGCCTAGAGGATCGAGGGAAGACCCGTAGAACGACGGTGAGTAAGGGTTATTGTCGGAGCAACCACCTCGAGAGGAGATCCAGTCTACCGTTGCTTTAACCCGAACCGTGAAACCCCGACAATATATATATATATACATATATATATAAAAGAAGTGTAGGTATTCGGCAGTCCTCCTAATGGCTGTTGTCAAGCCAATCACATTTACAAAAAAAAAGTCGACTGCTTGGCTGTTGTCGTCTGTGGTAAAGTAAGGGAAAACACGCAAACACATAGTATGAACAATGAAACTTTAATTAACTTGAAAAATTATGAACAAAGAGAATCCCTTGGCTATGTACAGTGCAAACAAACATGTCAAAAAATATAACATAAAAATTAAGAACAAGGGTGACGTTACTCTACAAATAAAATAAAGACAAAAATGAATTAACAGGTGCGGAGAATAAAGCGCTGGCTGAGAACATCCACTAATAAACAGAGCGTATATCAGTTGGTTGTTTTCAGCTTGAGAGCACAGGATATTCTAACTTCAATGACTGGTTCAAGCCCAGACATCGGCTAGGTAGATGGCGCTGAGGTGCAGTGGTGCATTCGGCAATTCACCAATCAGAAGCGGGCAGGCTGGAACTGGTAGTTTGATCAGCGACGAGGGAGGGGGAGGTGGAGAGCGAGTGTGTGATACGTTTGCGCCTGGCAAAAGCGCCGTAAATACAATACGTACTACTCTTGTTTGTAGTACCTAGATGTTGTAGATGTACTGAAGTAACTTGATGGTAGGAAAGAGCAGGCCAAATCTCTCTTGAAGGAGATTATCATAACAGCTTTCCCCCGAAGCCTGCTCTTACGGGTTAAGTTACTTCAGTGGCTGGTGTAGAGGTAGGAGTAGCTGTCTCTACCTTGTAGACTCTGGAGAGGGCATTGGCTATGATGTTGTCCGAACCTTTGATGTAGAAGATCTCCAGACTAAAATTCTGCAAGTACAGAGCCCAGCGTAGAAGACGTTGATTGCTGAATTGGGCCTGTTGTAGGAACCGCAGGGGATTGTGGTCCAAGTAGATGGTAATAGACCGATTCCCCTGTAGGCAAGGTTCAAAATGTTGCAGATTCAGGACGATGGCGAGGAGTTCCTTTTCGATAGTGCTGTAGTTCTGGTGAGGTTTCAACTTGTAGCTGTAGTAGCTAACAGGAAGAACCTCCTCGCCTCGTTGTTGCATCAGGACGCCCCCGATGCCGGTACCACTGGCGTCGACATTGATGGGCTTCGTGATATCTGGAAAGGCGAGAATAGGATCAGAACATAGCAAAGGAGCACTATTATAGACCTGTAAATTGGTATGAAGATCATTAAGGATTTCCGAGTTGGAAGGCAATGACTCAGAGTCAGAGCTTTCCGGAGGAGAAGCAGGGAAGGTCTCACTGTGGAGGTATGGATCTTTGAAAGTGGAGAGTGATAGTAACACAGTGGTGGGAATACCTTTATACTCCTTGAGAAGATTGATGTGGCACAACTGGGTTCTCCGCCGCCTATCTGGAGTCTCAAAAACGTAGATGTGGTTGTTTCTGCACTCCTTGATGCGGTAGGGTCCTGAAAACTTATTTTGCAATGGAGAACCTGGGATAGGAAAATATGCCAGCACGAAGTCTCCTGGTTTAAATTTCCTTATTTTGCTGCGTTGGTCAAAATGAGTCTTCATCCTCTCCTGAGCTTTCAATAGATTGTCATTAGCAAATTTACGTATTCTCTCTAGAATGTGATTTAAGTTTTGAAGAAACTGGGGGATATTCTGAGGGTCACTGAAGGGGGCATTATGTAGAGAGTCTTTAAAAGCTTTGAGAGGAGTACGGCACTTACGTCCGTAGAGCATCTCATAAGGAGATACTCCTAGAGACTCATTGGGGAGACTTCTGAAAATGCACATGATAAGTTCAAGTTGTTTATCCCAGTCTTTTAAGGTTTCATTGCAAAATTGCTTTAGGATTGCTTTTAGCGTTTGATGACTACGTTCACGAGAACCCTGTAAAGCAGGATGATAGGGGCTGGACAATACCTGTGTGATGTTGAACTCTTCCAGTGTCTTCTTGAAGAGATCACTGGTGAAGTTGGTGCCACAGTCACTTTGAACCTCCCGTGGAAATCCGTATTGAGTAAAGATCTTCAATAGTTGTTTCACCACCGTAGCAGCCGTAATGTTCTTTACAGGAACTGCTATGGGGAATCTGGTGGTTGGACACAGAATGGTTATTATATAAGCGTTGCCAGAACTGGTCCGGGGTAAAGGACCAACACAGTCTATGATGAGTCTGTGGAAAGGTTCTGCAGGCATCTGGATGGGAAGTAAAGGAGCCATGGAAATCGGAATGTTAGGTTTTCCTGCCAGCTGACATATATGACACTGTTGCACGCAACTTTTGACGTCTTTAACCATACCTGGCCAGTAGTAGTCCTGTCTGATTCCGTGGTAGGTTTTGTTAAAACCATAGTGAGAAAGTGCTCCGTGGGCCAGGTGTAGAATATCGGGCTGTAGGCTGGTGGGAACCACTGGTTGTTCGACATTTGCCGAATCGTCATCCTCCTTCAGCTTACTGGGTCTGTACCTGCGGTAGAGCAACTGATTCTCTAGGAAGAACCCAGGGATACTGTCAGGTTGAGTCTCAGCCTGGAAGAATAATGGTGTTAATGAAGGATCCTCCCTCTGTAACTTACGGAATTCCAACATAGTAAGATTCGGTGGTAGATTCTGAGGGTCTTGAGGGACAGCGGTAGCAGTAGAGTCAGCTGGTTGCGGGCATGCAGCTTGTGCATGGGTGGTCACCAAAACTGGAGGAGAAACTTCATCACTTTCTTGGACCTCTGCTGGAACATACTTAAAGATGGGATTGTCCACTACAGAGTTACACACCTGGGGTTTGTCCATGATAAGCAGGTTGGAAGGTTGCAGATCTTCTGCCAAGTCATTGCCCAGGAGAAGTTGCACTACAGACATGGGAAAAGGCTTTTCCCTGATGGCGACTTGGACTTCCAGGATGGACTCAGGCGAGTGGATACGGAGTGGTAGCAGTGAGGTCAGTGATAAGGACGGTTTCCCCGGTGTAGGTGATGTTAGGCACAGCTGATTTCAATATTATGACTGAAGAGCCGCTGTGTCCCTCAAGATCTTCAATTTGAAACGTCCCTCCGAATCTGTACCGTTGGCAGAGACAGTTCCAGGATACAGGTGTTTGCTGAAGAGAGAAAGATCATTAACATGAACACCAACATTCATCACAGGCTTACCGGACTTAGGAGGAGTTGGTTTGGGTTTAGTAGTTTCATTATTGCCTTTGTATTGAGTTTTTCCACATTTATCCATGGTATGTCCATAGAGTTTGCAATACTTACAATACAATTAAGAGCTCACTTGATCTGTACTCACTTTATCATAACTATACCAAGACTTCTTACTGGAAGGTGGGTCTGGTGTTAGCCGGTGTATGAGGCTGTAGTGTCAGCCGACTTCGCACATCTGATGTAGTCGGTTTCTTCTTTGTCTGCTAAATATAAACGGATGGAAGGGGGAACACGTCTCAAGAATTCCTCAACTAGAATGAGGTTGACGAGTTCTGAAAATGTAGAGACATGTGCAGCTTCCAGCCATTTCATGAAATATCTTTTCTTTGTATTGGCAAATTCTAGAAAGTGGTGGTACTTGCCTTTAGATAATCACGGAATTTTCGTCTGTAGCTTTCGGTGGAGAGAAGGTAGGCGTCCAAACTGCTTGCTTCAGGGTCTGGTAGTCATTCTCAGACGCTAAGGTACTGAGAGTAACTGCAGCTCTACCTGTGAGATGCACTCTGAGAAGGGTAGACCATTTATCTTCAGGCCAGCTAAGTTTTTTAGCTAGGATCTCAAAAGTGGTGAAAAACACGTCTATCTCTGTCTCAACGAATGGTGACATTAACTTACTTGCAAGGGAGACATTGAAACTTACGGGAAGACTAGCTGTAGCTTGTTGGCGCCGAGTGTGGTGTGTAGTTTCCGAAGCGAAACGATATTCTAGAGCACTATCAGCTTGCTGTTTACTGTACTCACGTTGTATCTCCAGGTCACGTTTTCTTGTTTCAAGCTGTTGTATCTCCCGCTCACGGAGTAGGACTGCCTCACGTTCCTTGAGGGCAGCTTCTCGTTCCTGTTCTTCTTTCTTGATGGCAGCCTCTTCTTTCTTTTGTTCCCGCTCGATTTTCGCTAGTTCGAGCTTCAGCTTCATAGCTGCCAGAGCATGTCTATTTGCATTAGAATAGTTTTCGTGAGCTTCAGAGTTTATAGTTCCTTCATCTAAGAGGTGATCCAAGATTATATTGTGCAAGTCATTTTTGTTGGCTCCATGGGGAACATCTAGGTGATACTCGTGTGCAAGAGTTTGTAATTCGGTCCTCTTGGCATGAATTAAGTTCCCTACTTCACTTGCTGGATCACTACGAAATGCTGAGAGACGAAACATTGTGAAAATAGCAAATAAATGTACAACGAATATACTTGTGATATTGGAAGTGTCAGTAACAGGATGACGTGGCAACTGGTAACTAACCTGTGGAAATTTAATCGTTAAAAATTAACGTTAATATTAGTATGGTAAATGATTAGTCAATCAAAATCGCAGGAAAATCTTGTACCCGGAACTCAATGTAAGAGAATAAGGGCAAGAAAATCCTACTAAATAAATGAAACCGATAGTTTCTAAAACAAATGAAACATTTAATTGTTTCAAAAGTGAATAAGGTAGTCCAAGAATGTAGGGATACCTTGCCGAGTCTATAGCACAGAAGCGAGGGTTTTCCTATTTAATGAAATATGATACTTACAGAATTAGCGAACTTTGTGCTCTGAAAAAAGAAAGCTAATTCCCTACCTAAGTAAATATCATCATCTCTGACCGACGTGTAGGGGTGCGAGTGTCAACTGGTGACGAGAACTGTTGTTGAGGTCCCAACTCAGCAACGTAGTCCGTGCTAGAGGAACTATGGCCCTCTGTATCCTCCTTCGGTCGGATTGCAGAAGATAGGGTGCTTTGACCCGAAGACAAATCAAAGTACCAGGGTACCAAAATGATGATCTGTCTGAGTTTGAGAAATATCCTAGGGACAAAAGGTGGAAAACACGAGTAATAACACTGATGGAGGGATGACTAATTAAGAGAATGACTGAGGCCTACAGTCACCACGTAATCCAAAGTTATCCAACACTCACAATATGCTACCCTCGGAATGCACAAAGTACACAGCACCATATAAATATTAAAAGTAATGAAAATATTGAAAAGCAACTGTATCAAAGCAAAGTACACTTACCACAAATTGATGTTCTAGTACTAGTACCTGAGTGAGGCTCCTAGGACAGGCCCCCATTAAATGTGATGAAAAAAAAGAAGTGTAGGAGTTCGGCAGTCCTCCTAATGGCTGTTGTCAAGCCAATCACATTTACAAAAAAAAGTCGACTGCTTGGCTGTTGTCGTCTGTGGTAAAGTAAGGGAAAACATGCAAACACATAGTATGAACAATGAAACTTTAATTAACTTGAAAAATTATGAACAAAGAGAATCCCTTGGCTATGTACAGTGCAAACAAACATGCCAAAAATATAATATAAAAATTAAGAACAAGGGTGACGTTACTCTACAAATAAAATAAAGAGAAAAATGAATGAACAGGTGCTGAGAATAAAGCGCTGGCTGAGAACATCTGTGGTGTTTGTGTGTAGCTGAGGAGGTCTTGGTTGTAGGGTTGAGATAAAGCTATTGCTTGGTTATTGACTTTAATACTTATAAACGATTACATGACTAGTAGCTACCAAGCTTGGCGGGCGTCCTGTACGCTCCTTGTTTACCTTCTCTACTGGCGTCCGACCCGCAGCACATAGAAAACGGATGGTACCGTTTTCTGTGAACATGACATCCCTCATTTTCTTTAAAAAGAATGAATACAGGATGTCTACCATGCTTGTAGCACAAAGCAAAGTTATTGACACAAAGTCAGTTATTAACATATCAAGAGATATTGCATACATTTAACATTAATTAAGCACACAAAGAATTTAAACAGCTTAATCTTTACCACAAAGGATTTCAATGTTAAAAATACAAATGCAATGTTAAACAAAAACAAAATAAACTGTAATACAAAGTTACAAAATATTGAATGAGAGATCTGCATTATTCAAACAATATTAAATTTAGTTTAGCATAATAAGTAAATACTTTGCATTACATAGGAACACAATTATCATCAAATCGTGTAGGGCGTTTAACATGGCGTTTAGGACGAGAGTCCTTAAATACAAGAATATCCCTCGATGAATTGTTTATCGAGTTATAACTCATTTTTTCTTTTTCCTTTGCACGACTTTGCACTTCATCATTTTCTACACTAGTTGGAATCACTTTGAAATAAGCCATATTACGTGTTATACTATGATCTCTATTACTCGCTGTTACCATAGTTCCTTTTACACTAATCACTTTATATGGTTTTGTATCATACGGCATATCTAGCTTTCCCTCTTTTTTCTTTTTAACTAGAACAGTGTCTCCAACCTTTATGAATTGTTCCTTTGCAAGTTGATCATGAGCAATTTTCATTTTGCCCTTGGCTAGTGCATCCTTCTGAGCGAGACGTTTATCCGTTACCTTGGCTGGCATGACAGGTAGTGAGATCCTCATATTTATTTATTTATTTATTCATATACAAGAAGGTACATTGGGAATGTGAGAATATATAATATGGTAATTACAATCTTGTAAAGCCACTAGTACGCGCAGCGTTTCGGGCAGGTCCTTAATCTAAGAAAATTTTTAGTAGGTAAATACTAGCAAAAATTATAAAAAAGAAATGATAACAGTTACATGGCAAGAAAAGAAAAAAGAAAAAAAAAAGATGAGAGAAAATTGTAGGTACAGTATAATAAAGCACTTAGGTAGCTAAGATTGATTGCAATGAAAGCTTGAATGGTAGTTGACAAAATTTGGTAGGCACAATACAGCAAATGGCTAGCACATAAAGGAAGACAGCAATGAACACAATGATAAGGTTGTTTGGGTTAAATACATAAGAATTAGGAGATTGGGTAACACTAGATACAGAGCAAAAAATAAAGCTCAGTGTAGGAAACTAAGAAGATGAAATTAAGTACTTTTTGGTTTTGTTTTTAAATAAGGCAAAAGTTTTACAGTTTTTCAATTCACTAGGGAGTGAGTTCCATAGACTAGGTCCCTTAATTTGCATAGAGTGTTTACACAGATTAAGTTTGACCCTGGGGATATCAAAGAGATATTTATTTCTGGTGTGGTGATAATGGGTCCTATTACATCTGTCCAGAGAGAGTTTCAGAGCATGGTTTGCATTTAAGAACAGGGTTTTGTAGATGTAGTTGACACAAGAGAATGTGTGGAGGGAGTTAATATTTAGCAAGTTTAGGGATTTAAACAAGGGAGCTGAGTGTTGTCTGAAAGCAGAGTTAGTTATTATTCTGATAGCAGATTTTTGCTGGGTGATGATGGGCTTAAGGTGGTTTGCAGTGGTAGACCCCCATGCACAGATACCATAATTAAGATAGGGGTAGATTAGAGCATAATAGAGAGAGAGGAGAGCAGAGTTAGGAACATAATATCTGATTTTGGAGAGTATACCAACTGTCTTAGAGACTTTCTTAGTTATGTGTTGAATGTGGGTGCTGAAGTTGAGTCTCTTGTCTAGGAATAGGCCAAGAAACTTGCCATCATTTTTATTACTGATGTTAATGTTGTCTATCTGTAGCTCAATTGCATTTGATGATTTGCTTCCAAATAAGATGTAGTAAGTCTTTTCGATGTTTAATGTTAGTTTGTTAGTTGACATCCATAAGTGGACTTTTTTTAATTCATTATTCACAACATTATTTAGTGTATGTGGGTTGAGGTCTGAATAGATAAGAGTAGTATCGTCAGCAAACAATATAGGTTTGAGAATATTAGAGACATTAGGCAGATCGTTTATATATATAAGAAATAGAAGAGGTCCTAAGATACTGCCCTGTGGCACTCCAACGGTAATTGGTAGAGTGGAAGAAGTTGTTTCATTGATAGTTACATATTGGTGTCTGTCACTAAGATAGGATCGGATGTAGTCAAGGGCAAGGCCTCGGATTCCATAATGCTGGAGTTTAAGTAAGAGGTAGTTGTGATTAACAGTATCAAAGGCTTTTCTTAGGTCAATGAAGAGTCCAATCGGAAACTCATTTTTGTCAAGTGCTGAGTAGATTACGTCAAGGAGACTAATGATTGCATCGTTGGTGCTCTTTTGGGACCTGAAGCCAAACTGGCAGGGGCTGAGTATGTCGAATTTTACGAGGTAGGAATAGAGCTGTTTGTAAATAATTTTTTCAAATATTTTTGATAGAATGGGTAGATTTGATATTGGTCTATAATTGTTTATGTCCGCCGGATTGCCTCCTTTATGGACTGGCGTTACTCTTGCTTTTTTGAGGATATCAGGGAAGGTGTGACACTCTATAGATTTGTTGAACAGTAGGGCTATGGGTGGGGCAAGGGCATGGGAGGCTCTCTTGTATACAATGGACGGAATTTCACTGGTGTTCCCTGCCTTTGTTTTTAGAGAGTGTATGATGGACACAACATCTGCCGGGCTGATTGGTGAAAGGAGTAGAGAGTTTGGATAGCTGCCTGAGAGATATGTGTTAATATGTGTCTGAGTCTGTGGGATTTTACTGGCAAGATTAGCACCAACCGATGAAAAGAAACTATTAAATTCATTTGCCATTTCTAAATCAGTTGACGGTATATCCCCATCCTTGTAGAGTTTTATTTGGTTATGTGAGTGTTGTTTAGTTCCTAGGATACTAGAGATGGTTTTCCAAGTGCTTTTCATGTTGCCTTTTGCTTCATTGAATCTATTCACATAATATGCAAGTTTTGCCTTTCTTATGATACTGGTAAGCATTGATGAGTACCTTTTAGCTACTTCCTTTGAAACTAGGCCAATCCTAAGTTTCTTTTCATATTCATGTTTCTTGTTGATTGAATTGAGAATGCCGCTTGTGAGCCATGGATTGTTTAATCTTTTGTCAGTTACTTGCTTGGTAAGAAGGGGACAATGAAGGTTGTAGAGGCTTAGAGTTTTGGAGAGGAAGAGGTTAGCTAATGAATTTATATCCTGGGTATTATTGAATTCAGAATCCCAGTTAATATTGTGAAATGCATCTGTAAGATTGCCCAAAGCTGATTCACTGTGTAGCCTAAATGAAAGTTTCTTGCTTTTTGGTGGTGTTATGTCCATGTTCGCTATGAGAAAGGTAGGATAGTGGTCAGTTGTTCTGTCGTAGATTATACCAGATACAAGGGGAGCTGTTATGTTTGTCCATATGTGGTCCAAGGTAGTGGCTGATGTTTGAGTGACTCGGGTAGGTTTGGTGATTGTGGGGATTAGCATACAGGAGTTCATGCTGTTAAGGAAATAGTCAACTTGAGAGCAATTTTGTTGACCCAGGTCAATATTAAAGTCTCCTCCCAGAATGATGTGGTTTTTGTTGAGATTGTTGTTTATAATAAGATTACTTAGGTTGTCTGAGAAAGAAGCTATGTTAGTATTGGGAAATCTATAGATGGCTCCAATAGTCAATGAGGATTTAAGGGATTTAATTGTAAACTGAGCAAAAGTATATTCACAGTAGTCATCTCTGTCACTAATAATACTGTTGCAGATAAATGTATCTCGGTAATATATAGCTGTGCCACCACCTTTTTTATTTGGCCTACAGTTATGAATGGCTTTATAACCAGCTAAGTTGTAGAGTTGGGTATAGTTTTTATTTAGCCAAGTTTCTGTTAAAATAATGAACGATAAGTTAGTACCTAGTGCTGTGAGTAATGCATTTAAATCGTCAAAATGTTTACCAAGTGATCTAACATTTTGGTTGTAAACTGATAAACTGGTGTTATTTTGGAGTTTGTTTTTAGCCTGGTGTGCTGTGAAATACTTGCAATAATGATGATCAATGTGCTGGTTGGTGTAGATATGAGACAGAAGATTTTGATCAGGATCAATATCAGTGTGCATAGAGATGCAGAGGGATCACGATACAAGATACATGATAGGAAAGCACAGGAATAAAAGCAAATACAATAAATAGTAACAATTTAGAAGTAAAATTGAGATCCAATAGATAGCCAGGAAGGACACAGAAGTAGGTAAAATAAAAAACAAAAAATCAGTAGAGACTGACAATATAAATGTAAAATAAAAAATAATGAGAAAAATAATAATCATAAAGTAAAATGAACTTGAGGATAATTAGCTTAGTAATGGTTAATTAAAATCCTATAGTTGGTATGAACCTAAGAAAACAAAGTGAGCTCAAATAGATAATTCCGAAAAGAAAGAAAACAAAAGATGACATGTATATCTGAGTAAATCTTGAATTTTACTCTAATATAAATCTAAGTGTAAAAATAAACCGGTTGAGAGTATTATAATGTGGAAGATTTTACTATGATACTGTGGTAGATGATACAAACAATTATACTATTGCTTAATTCCAATAAATGATTACATGAAACAAATACCAAGTTACTTTAAATATAACAGGGTAATAAGATCCCTAGGTTTAGTGACAAGGGGATTAACTAAGAACAAATAATTAAGAGTAAAAAAACAGGCATAGATGACAAACAAAAAATAAAAATAAAAATAAAAATAAAAAACCTTTGGAAAGGAAAGGCAGAGCTTAAGTACACTTTGGTTGTATGTGAGACTACAAATTATGATCTGGTTATTCAGCTGATATCCCACAGTCAGCCAGGAAGGAAGTGAGGTGTGCCTCAGTGGTTATGACATAAGTTTTTCCAGAGTCAGTCTTCCTAGCTATTATTTTACCATCGCGCACAAAACAATGTTTAATAGCAGGGGAACTTTTGCAGATTCCACGTAGTTTATATAAGAGATTTTGTCTGAATCTGGTTAGACATTCGTTCACATAAACATTGGATTTCCCACCGACTGCAGCAGTGATAAGGTCAGACTTGCGGGAGCAGCTATCTAACTTCACACGTATCTTCCTGTTATTTGTGCCAGATGATTTCGTACCCACTCTATAAGCTGACTTGATGTCACTTGCTTCGATTGAATAATTCAGCTTAGTACGCAATTCCTGGATCACGATGGCAGTACAGTTTTCCCTGTCAGTTTCATGGGGAAAATCAAGTGATGAGATGATAACAGAATCAAGGAGCTTAAGTTGATCTGATTCGTCTTGGGTTGTAGTGTGTTGCTGTTGTAGGGAGTTAAAATGGTTCTCTAACTTTTGTAACATCTCTTCTTGCTTCTTAGAGGTTTCTGCTGATTTAGAGTTAGTAACCGAGATCTGCAGAGAGCTTAATTCCTGTTCGAGGTGGCCGACTCTGGCAGACAGATCTTGGTTAATCTTGTGCATGGCCAAAGCATCACTCTGTAGCTTCATTATCAGGTCCGACTGCTCTCGGATTATAGACTTTTGGTCATCATGTATCTGAGTCAATAATTTGAACCATGGATTATCAGCGAGACGCTTAAAGTCAGAACATGGGGAGGCAGCTCGTTTAAGTTGCTCCATATGGTTACTTAACTGTTGCATGGCTCGAGTCGGCGACAACGCTTCACTCAGCTGGGAAGGTTTGTTATTGTTGACGCAGGGAGGGTCGGTACCCCCCCCCCCCGGTTGCCGCTAGGGGGGAGACAGCCGCGTTATTCCTGTTGCTAGCTTGGCTGGTTGGGTTTTTTCATCCTGATAGGTGTGTTATCTTTCTTTGCAGCCTTACCGAGCTTAGAATTGTTTTGCATGATAGCAGCAGAGATGTACGCAGGCAGATGGGGTAGACTCGTTGATGTGGCAGCAGCAAACGTCAGGTTAGCTTCCTCCAGGGAGCACCACTAATGAGGTCGAGATGAGCTAGTAGGTTAGGTTTTGTTGTATATTTCGGTCACATTTAGGTCACTGAGTACTTAGCTGCCTTCTGGGGTGATTACATCATGTTTGGGATGATGTGGGCTCAAGGAGCAGCGGATAAAGTTGGAGGGGCAGCAGGGTCGTCAGGAGCGGATGAGCGTTCCTTTGTTTTTGAATGACGTCTATGACGTCCAAATAAGAATTCACCAGGCGACTTGCCCAGTGTTCCATGTGGTGTTGCACAATAGTTCCTGAGAAAAGCATACATAGCTTGTTTCCAGGATCGTCCTTCGGCATGAGCACAGTGTACAGCTTTCATGAGAGGTTGCATGAATCTCTCGACTTCTCCATTTGCTTGAGGATGTAGTGGCATCACACGGCGGTGTTTGAATCCAATATGCTCAGCAAAGTTGACGAAGTCTTGTCCATTAAATGGCGGTCCATTGTCCGTCTTGACAACTTTAGGAATGCCAAAGTTTGAAAAGATCTTGTCGAGTTTCGGGATGACAGCCTTTGCAGATGTGGAAGTGATGATTTCTACTTCTGGATAACGTGAGTGATCATCAATGACTACCATCAAGTACTCTCCAGTTGGTAGCGGTCCACAGAAGTCCATCGATACTTCCGTCCATGGTGCAGCAGGTAGTGGTGAAGGTTGTAGAGGTGTTGGTCTTGAAGTATCCACTGCAGATTGGCAAGGGACACAGGCATCGTGCATGTCCTTTGCTTGACGATCAATGCCAGGAAATCACACCTTTTCTCGTAGCAGCTGTTTGGTCCTAATAAGACCGTGGTGTCCTTGATGTGCAAGCTTCAGAGCACGTTGCTGGAGAACAGCTGGAATGACGATACGAGTACCTCGCAGCACGGTGTCGCGTTGTTGCATGACACTTAATTCTGTTTGGATGCGTTCAAGTGCGTTGAATGCATCTTGGTCAACTCCTGAGGGTGAGATGCGTGGAAACTTTTTCTTAGTAAATGCATCCACTGTTGCTTGCAGAGTTGGGTCCTCTAGGGTTGCAGTACGGATTTCATCAAGAGTGAGAGCCTTGGGGACTGCATCACAGGTTACAGAGTGTACATTTTCCTCGGCAACTTGCTGATGCTTGGTGATGGTGAAACTGTTGGCAGGATGTCGACTGATGTAATCTGCAGGATTGCCTGCACCCGGCTTGTATTTCACCGTAAAGTTGTATGGTAGCAGACGAAGAACCCATCTCTCAATACGAGCTGGTGGTTTGGACTTTGGATTATTAAAGATGGTTTCCAACGGTTTGTGGTCAGTGACTATCGTGGTGAAGGGTGCACCAAGCAGATACACATTGAAGTGTTCACAGCCCCATACAAGAGCAAGAGCTTCCTTCTCTGTCAGACTGTATCGTTGCTCAACATCTGTGAGAGAACGGCTGGCGTAGGCAATTACTACTCTGGAATCTGGTTGACCAGGTTTGTGTTGGGCTAACACAGCACCTAAACCAACAGGACTAGCATCCACCGTTAACTCAGTGTCCATTGCTGGATCAAAGTACACAGCAGTCGCATTCTCTACTAGTGCATCTTTCACAGCATCAAATGCATTTTGCTCGATATCGCTCCAGTACCATGCTGCAATTTTTCTTCAGGAGCTCATGTAGAGGCTTCGTAATGGTAGCAAAATCTGGAATGAAGCGAGAACAGTAGTTTGCCATTCCCAGAAAACTATGTACTTCAGTGGATGCTGAAGGAGGTGCAGCATTCTTGATATCTGCAACTTTCTTAGGATCTGGAGACAGACCTTTGTCACTAAGTACATGTCCAAAGAATTCAATTTTATGTTGATTGAACTCACACTTTGCTCGGCTTAACGTCAAATTCTTTTCTCGTAAGCGTTTTAATGTTGCACGAAGAGCTTTGTCGTGTTCAGCTTGGGTACGGCCATAAACAATGATGTCATCAGACATGTTGTCAGCATTAGGTATATCTTGCAATACCTGGCTGATGATGTGCTGGAATACTGCAGCAGCACTGTTAATACCAAAACTCAGGCGCTTGTGCCTATACAGACCTCGATGTGTCGTAAACGTTGTGATGAAGCGACTCTCATCATCAAGTTCAAGCTGATGATAGCCCTTGTTTAAATCTAACTTGCTAAATACAGTTGCACCATTGAAGCGGTAAATCATATCATCTACAGTGGGTGTAGGATGGCGTTCACGCATTATTGCCTTGTTGGGAACACGCATGTCTACACAAATGCGTATCTCATCTGGATTCTTCGACTTTAGTGGAGTGACAATTGGGCTTACCCATGGTGTTGGGGCCTGTTACCGGTTCAATGATATCTAGTTCTATCAGCCTATGCAGTTCGGCATCGACTTTCTTGCGAGTATGGAATGGTTGTCGGCGATGTGGTTGGGCAACTGGAATTACATCTGGGTTGATATGCAGATGTACTTTACTATCAGTATAACAACTTATGGTTTTAAATCGATTAGAAAATTCAGCAACAATAGCATCAACATTGTTTGCAGATTCCACTGCTACAGCATTAGAAAGCTGAAGTAGCCCCAATTTGGTTGAAGTCTTGTAACTGAGTAAAGACTCCTTTGCATTCCTAACAACATGGAATGTAGTAATGAGCATTGCACTCTTTGACTTAATCTCTGCAGTGAAAGTTCCAATCACTGGTAAGGCTACCTTTGAAGCATAGGCAGTGGCTTTGCCATTATAGTTTTCAAGCTTTGGGAACTGTTTCTTAAATTTCTCATAGTGGCACTCAGCAATGGTGCAAATGTTTGATCCAGTGCCAATGAGAACTTTGAGACAAATACCAGCATTGTATACTATAGTCTCTGGGTTGTTTGGAAGATCATTCCATTCTGTGATTGATTGTACTCCATAAATATAATCACATTCACTGTCATCTGAGACCGGTTGTAATGACATGTTGTTTTGTATATTATTAACATTCTGGATTTGAGGTGCAATATTGTGTTTACCACCTCGACATCTATGACCTGATCCTCGTCCAGTGCTTTTATTCACTGACTGTGGTTTCTTTAGTGCAGAACGACACACAGCACCAAAATGACCTAGTTTTCCACACTCATAGCACTTCTTACCTTGAGCAGGACAAACATTACCTTGGTGTGGGTAGTCTCCTCCACAATTGTAACATTTATTGTTGACACCCTCTGATGTGAGTCGTTGTGACTGCTTGAGTCTTGTTCCATGACTCCAGTTGTGATGGGGTTCTCGGCTCAATTTACTGTTAGGTTTGCCATGATATCTTCTACGATCACAGTGTACTCCCTGAACCTTACATACCTCATCACTGTTAGTAACAGTGGCAGAACCGTTGTTGGCACTGCACTCCATGACATGGCATCACGTGCAGCATCTTCCATTTGACGTGCAATATCCAGTATCTTGTTAAGAGAACTTTCATCATCAACAAGTTCTAGAGCTCTTCGACGGAGACGTGTAGGTATGCATGTTTCAATTATTTGCTGTTTGATTTCTTTGTCAACATCAGCAAACTCACAATGGGCTGCTAAACCCTGCAGATGTGTGTGGTATTGATCAACAGTTTCATTAGAGAGTTGTTTCGCTCCCCTGAAATGCATAATTTCCATAGCAGTATTTTGCCTTGGTTTGAAATGTTCAGTTAATTTGGCTTTGGCAGTGTCAAAATCTTTGGCACCACCAGTGTCTTTCAGTGTATCAAAAATGTCACAAACTCTATCACCTGCATAATGAAGTAGAAAGGCACGCTTTCTTTCAGCACTTTTGATGTCAGAAACTATCAACAAATTTTCAAACCTTTTAAGCCATTTGGTTCACCTCTGTGACAGGTTTGTCTGGTCACAGTCAGGATCAAATGCAGGAAACTGAGGTATATTTGCCATTTTTACTGAATAAATGTAAACTTATCACTTAAATGTTCCTCAGAATACTAAACACTTACTGCACTGTATATGTTAGTTAAGAATTAACTGTAATTACTTTAATTTTGCAAAGCACACAAGCATTTTAATGCAAAAGTTCACAGTAGTGCACAATACAGCAGCAACTGACTTCTTACCTAGCCCTTGTGTACATGTGTTGTTCCTACTCAAAGCAGCACAGCAGTTGTCAGCAGTTGGCACAGCAGTTGTTAGCAGTTGGTACAGCAGTTAGCACTGCAGTCAGTTCACAGCGTGAAGAATTGTGTAGGTGTCGTTTCGTATACAATACATTGGGTTTTGTACACCACATCAAAGCGTCGTTTCGTACACAGCATCGACACACATGGATCGCAGATTCCTTAGTACCCAGCTTGAGTCAGCACAGCTTGGGTAGCACACAGCATTGGTTAGCACACAGCATCGGGTATGGTGCTCACAGCACTACTTCTCCTTCCTCCTCTGGGGGCGAGACCGCATGTTCTTCCTTGTGTTTTAAGTTGAACTAATACCTGCGTTTCCAGTTCATCCTCGTCGCCAGTGTGGTGTTTGTGTGTAGCTGAGGAAGTCCTGGTTGTAGGGTTGACATAAAGCCATTGCTTGGTTATTGACTTTAATACTTAAAAACGATTACATGACTAGTAGCTACCAAGTTTGGCGGGCGTCCTGTACGCTCCTTGTTTACCTTATCTACTGGCGTCCGACCCGCAGCACATAGAAAACGGATGGTACTGTTTTCTGTGAACATGACAACATCCACTAATAAACAGAGTGTATATCAGTTGGTTGTTTTCAGCTTGAGAGCACAGGATATTCTAACTTCAATGACTGGTTCAAGCCCAGACATCGGCTAGGTAGATGGCGTTGAGGTGCAGTGGTGCAGTCGGCAATTCACCAATCAGAAGTGGGCAGGCTGGAACTGGTAGTTTGGTGATCGGTGTTGGGAAGAAAGCTTACTCTCTATTAATTGATTGATATTTAATTAATGGATTAACTTAAATTAATCGAAGGACCACCCTATTTTGACTGAAAAGGGAAACAGATAAAGTTAAATGATAAGTACTGAAACATCAGTGCCTATGGATAAGAAACTGTTGAAGATTCTTCTTTAAACTTCAATGGGCTATTGTATAATATTAGTGTTCGAGAATAAACTTTCCGTCCTTCACAAAATGGGGGTTAATACCAGAAGTAATCTACTCCCAGTATGCTTCATCGAGGCTGGTTCTTCCTCGAATAAAATTAGTAATTTCTACTAAATACTATATTAAGAAACATTTGACAAATTGATTAATGGTAAAAAGATTATATGTTGATTCACCAAGAAATTATTCTCATTTGACTTTTATGAGGCTATCATATTACGTTAGATATCTCAAATCAAATAAACTAAATGTCTTCGACCGATAATCAATTCTAGAATTCACTCAATCAAAGAAAATAATTGAAAAGGGTTTAGCTGCTTAGCTGTAATAGTGAACGGAGAGGTAGAGATGCAATGGCGTCGTCTGCTACTTGCTGCAACACGTGAGCTCGAGCATGGCGTGCGAACATGAGGACCACGACCGCTTTCAACACAGGCTGAAATTTCAACTAAATATACCAATTGTTTATACCCACTATGCCATAGAAGGAATAAATTAATTCCTTATGGACTTACTTATTGTTTGGAGAGGTCGCGTGGCATAACGATAGGCAGTGCACAGTAAATAAATATAAAAAGAGATCTCCAATTATAAATAATACTAGGGCACTTAACCTGCTGGTTGTCCACCGAAGCAATCCTAGATTGCTACTGGAGCAATTGCACGCTCCTAGGCCGATTAACTGCAAGGGCCTAACGTAGAATTGATGGAAATTCGACTCTCCCGGGACGCACGATGTGATTGTTGGCGTCGCTTGCTTGTGTGTTTAATGGCGAATGGTGGCGTCTCTCCGCCCTCCCTCAACTCGTCTCACGCATTCACAACAGAATTTATTAATCACGGATAATTCTTTTCCGTGTAATTACTGATGTAATACATTAACGAGAAGTGGGTTGCAATTATAAGGAATTAAATAATATCATATTCTGGTTAAATGGTGTTAATCGAGAAATGGAGAGAAATTTCATTTCCTCCATAGCATTCGTACGTAACAGAAAAACTGTTACTTGATAATAATCTCAGTTAATAACTCTCGGTTTTGGATTATTAGGAGTTATATTTTCCGTAGTTAATTATTACACGGAATATTGATAAATTAGAGAACCACATTCAATTCTCGAACATATTGGGAATAAATATGTTTAGATGGACAAATATTAATTTATGTTCACACTACCGTTAGTGGAATTAATAACTAGTTAGTGGATTATCCTGGTCAGGTACCAGGATAATCAAGAAACTAACAACATTATATGGAGGACCTATGGCAATTCCACGACCGAGAGACGGCTTCCTGAACCTTGCAGGAATCAACCTCACTGAGGACCAAGTCACTCTCCTAAATCTGGGTATAAACTGCCACGTTATGTCCAGACCAAGTGAGATGGCCCAGAAAGTGAAGTTAGAAAACCTGTTGGACGACATATTCGACCTCGAGACACAAAAGAAGGTCACCACCAAGAACACCTTACAAGCAGAACTTATCACAGAAGGAGGAAAGAATCGAGGCAACTACAGAAGCACCATACAGTCCCCCGAGCTCAAAGCGGCAGCTAAGAGCCTTCGCGAGAACAAGGAGATAGTCGTCAGGAGAGGTGACAAGTCGCCAATACACGTCATTCTTAAAAAAGACGAATATCTGGCGAAAATGAACCTCATACTCTCTGACCAAACTAAATTCCAAAGGGTAACGAAGGACACTACAGCCGAATTGAAAGCAAAGGTCAACAAATTGATCGAAACTGTGAACGCCAAGAAATCCGGACTCCACCTGCCAAAGATTATTGGCGAATACAAACCTGGATACTCGTATGGAAATGTCAAGACACACAAGCCTGGAAACCCACTTCGGCCAATCCTCAGCCAGATACCCGCACCTACGTACAGACTGGCGAAGCAACTCAATGACTTGCTGACTCCTTATGTCCCTTGCGCCTTCAGCCTGAAGTCTCCAAAGGAATTTGTTGACTTACTGCGGGGAACACGGGCCACAGGGATAAGAGCCTCGTTGAACGTAGAATCACTGTTTACCAACGTACCTGTGGATGAAACAATCGGAATGATAACGGACAGAGTG
>WNGS01007013.1:16404-31903 GCA_020271785.1 Procambarus virginalis
TCAGAGCTGGTAGGCACCGCAGCACACTCCCCTTCGGAGTTGGTCTGCATGGGCACGCATGGGCTGGTAGGGAGATCAACATTCCCACTAGACCTTTCAGGAGACACCACAGCAGTACGGACGTCATCCTCACCATAAGATACCACTGAAGCAGCACTCTTGGGACCCAGATTTGCGCCATCCACCACTGCATCCGGTCCCATACAAGGGGCACCGCTCAAAACTGACAGATCTTCTTGCTCGTGCAAAGGAGGAAAATCATTTCATTGAACAGATTAACCCGGTCACCCATCCTGGTGGTGCAGGCAGCAGCCACATGGCCAACATGACCACAGTTGAAACATGTCCGAGTTTGTCCCCGGTAGAAGAAGCCGACCGTATAGCCAGCAATCGAAAGTGAGGAAGGCACATTCCCACGAAGGACCATTTTTGCCATCCTGTAACCACTCATGAGTCCTTTGACGGGTCCAGACGTGTGCCTACATACACGAATAAAGTCGACGCGCCCATACCTGGCAAGCGCCGACGGAGAAGATCCTCTGACATTTCAATTGGAGCATTTTTAATCGATACGTACGTATACTCCTCACTCAAATTCGCCACCCTCACAGAGCCCCGACCGTTGCTCAGCCGCACCTCCCGATCCTCATACTGTTCAATAAACTGCCTGAACAAGCAATTCTCGGCGAACTTCACCACCACCCTGTCCTCGATAATGATCTGCAAACCAACAAGATCTTCCACCTTCACTTTCATAAGATCAAAAAGCGTATTGCTGATGACTCCTATGCCCACTCGACAGGTGAATGTCAGCCCTGCCGACTCCTTTCTCCGCAATGGCGGCACGTAAGTCCCCATACTGAGACGAGGAAGTAGTCACCCCGCAGTGGCAAACGACCACTCGCCAGGGCAACCGAGAAGCGTCAAATGAAAACACCAGCAGAGAGACCTCAGGAACGTCCGACCTGGCTGGTGGTTCGACCACGACCTTTTTACGTGTTCTGGCTGATTCTCACGGTGGAGTGACGGTGTTCGGGAGGCCGGCTTGGCCGAGAGGTGCTGGGAGGTTGCGGGTCTTGGTGGGCTACTGCTGTGCACTCAGACGTGATGGGCAGCTGACATTCTGCTCTGCCGCAGCCCTCTGGATGACTTTTGCATTTTAGTTGAGGGCAGAGCTTTTGGTTTTGCTACCTGGTGTTCTCTGTGTGGAGCGGGGCAGGTGCTTGTCACCATGAGGGACTCCTGGGGCTCTCCCAATCATCTGCCTGTCTGCGTTTATTTGCCGCTTGGCATATTAGTTTCCAGTGATTGGCGTCAGTTGTTTTGCGATTTGACTTTGCGTTTCACCTTTCTGAGCTTCGCGATTCACCCTTAACGGGTATGCCAGTGCGCATCCAATCCCACGATCGTCGTCACCCCTAAAAAAACAACAACAACAACAACAACAACATCACACACATACAGATAAAAAATTAACCCAACAGTTAAATCACATAGTCCCCTCCTCCCCACCAATCACTCGCAATCTTTCCTTACACGGGCTACAAATAACCTCAATATAGACCTCCCTCTACTCCAAAACTCTGAAACCCATCTTACTGCCCCCTCAATTCCACCTTGGCTTAATACACCTGCTAATACATCAATAGAACTGGAAGACATCCTTCCAAACTCTGCACCAAACTCAGCCATAGCCTCAGTCTTTGTCTCAACAATGAAAAATTGGTATCTAACTACCACAGTGATTTACAAAGAAGGATCTCACAGCCTCATGAACAATGCAACCTTGGTCACTAGTGCTGTATGGATCCCACAATACCATCTCAAGCAGGGATAGCAGTTACCAAACCAACTATCTGTTTTCACAGCTGAATTATATGTCTTATACCACGCTCACCAAATAATCCCAACATTACCAGTTGGGATATATACAATCTGCAGTGACTCCAAGAGTGTGATTCAAGCAATTACGTACTCTTCAATAACGTGCAAAGAGTTTGTTTACCCATGCCTTCAACTTCCTTATGACTATCGATTGAACGGTTACGCCACCTCTATTCGATGGGTGTCAACACATTGAGGTATACTCCATAATGAACTTGTAGATCAACTGGCCAAAGCTATGCACAACACGCCTCACATTACTCGTCATCCAATTCCCTATGTTGCACACAATATGAGGTTTCTCAATTATAAGCCTTCAAATGTACCATCACCAAAGGTTTTTTTAATGAAATGCACAACGTCATGCTCATCTTTGTACTATGGGTCCACTAAAAATAAGTGGGAACCCGGAAACATGTCAGGCATTAAAGCAGACCGGAAAAAGATCACCCAGGATCAGATCTCAGAGTCAAACTTGACATTAGGAGCGGATATAGCATATCCACAGCTAACCCGGATATAATTACAAACCTCGGGAATACGGAAGACCTAGTTGAACTAAAACCAGAAAACAAAGCACTAAGATGACAGTACAACAATTCCTGGATGAAGTCAATGTAACAGGCTCTTAGAATGCCCAGTCACAACAGCAGAAAGGTGTAAGCACGACAACATAGAAACAAGACAGGTACTTGTATCAATAAAAGGATCTCGCATCAATGCTCTGAATGTTGGGATTTAAGGCTTATTTAGGCTAAGGATATACTATGCAGAGCCCATGTGCTGTTACAGATGTCAGCGCTTCGGCCAGAATAAAGATGGCTGCAGAGATCCTGAACAATGGAGTATGCAGCGAGCTACACAACACTGACATGCAAAAATCTGCATAAAGAAGGCAAACCAACAAACGCAAAATGTCCAAACTGCAGGGTTAAACATCATGTCTGGAACAAACGATGTCCAGAAAGGGTTAAAAGATTCCAAGCCTTCGGATCTACTCAGCAACCTAAAGCCACAACTTCAAGACCACAAACTACCAGACCCTCAGTTAAAATCCAATGGATCACTCCTCGGCAAGTCCAAAAAAATAAAAATCAGCAACAGTATAGAGTACCGATTCCTTCCAGTCTAAACAAGAACAAGACCTCGAGTACCTGAAGAAAACAGAGCACTACTCCAAGGCAACAACACCCGAACAGATCAGGGCAGCAAAATTAATACACCTGTTAATTCCTCCAAGACATCCCAAGCACGAATGGCAACCACTACATCATCAAATGCTCCAGCAGCTTGATGTAGCAAAGACACCACGACCCAACCCAGAGTCTTCTCACCTACCAAGAAAATTTAAAAGGCAGCCAAAGGCGTATCAAATGTTCCAATGGTTATTGCCTCCCTGACAGAGACATTCAACAAGATGCAAGACAAAGAATTCCAAGCACTGGAATAGACCAACTCTCAGTCAAGGAAGGAAATGTTAAGAGGTCAAAAAACAATCTTGTGAACTTATTTCTTCCCACACTTCAACAAGCCCTACCGGAAAATGTTGACGATGTAGAAGTCAAAGAAGGAGAAGAAACTGAATTGTTTCAGCACCCAATGGCAGTCTCCACTCCAGCCAAGAAGACACAAGCCGTCGGAAAAATCAGCACATTAGAAACCACCATGGACTCAATGAATTCAACGATAAAAGAATAATGGACAATAACGACAGTTTCAAGATTATACAATGGAATATTCAAGGATTCGAAAACAAAGCACAAACACTCAGAGCAGTGCTTCTCAAGGACAACATTGATATTGTTTTACTTCGAGAAACACTCACCAGGACAAAGAAGTATCAATATCCCAGGATATCAAGGTTTCCACTGCCGAATTGTGCAAGGTGACACCAGAGGCACTTCAATACTAGTAAGAAATATCAATGCCATGGCAATCACGGACTTGCATGACTGTGGGAAGAACTTCGAGACTTTGTCTTAAAGAAGTTAATCTCACTGAGGAACTCAATGCTGTCAGTCTTCAAGGTATACAGGAGTCATAGAGAACACAATATGGATATCTCTGCAATTTTTGAAATAGCAGTCACCACACCTACTATCATCTTCGGTGACTTTAACCCTCATAGTGCATTACTACTTGATTCACGAAGAACCGACGCCAACGGAAGACATATCGAACACCTTTTTGATGAAGTGCTTGAAGTCCGTCTGCTTAACTCGACGAAACCAACCCATATTGGCGCGGGGATGATGGACCTCACGCTTGTCTCCACCAGCATTTATGAGTTGTGTTATTGGTCAGTTGACCATGTTCTGACTAGTGACTACTTTGCTACAAGAACAGTTATTGATATAGTACTACCTCCCAGACTTCCAGCTCCTGAGCTCGGGTGGAATTTTATCAAAGCAGATTGGACGAAGTTTCAGGAATCTCTCGAAACTTGGCCCCAAAACTACACTCCGCTTGACAACATTAATGAAATGGAAGAAGATCTAGTAAATGCAATACATAGAGCAGCAAATTACGCCATCCACAAGATGAAAACAATTACCTAACATAAGGACCATTGGTATTGCTGGGGTAGGATCAAAGAACTACATAAGATTAAATTGTGTTAATTAAAGCTAATCTTGGACTTCTTAGAGGTGTCCAAGATCATTTGCATGAAGAAACAGCAAAAATCAAAGTAGAAAAAAGGGTCGAGTGATGTTCCAAGCTAAATCAGCATACATCTTTAAGCGACATCTGGAGGCAGGTCAACAGGGCCAAAGGAAGATCGCCTCCTGCTCCGCCGCATCATGTTCATCTAGAGCAAGAAGCAGAAAGGTTAGCAAATCTATTTGTTTCAAGAGCCAGTTCCACTAAACTTCCTCAAGCAACTCTGACTCACCATCAAAGACTTCAAGTAGCAAGACGGAAAAAATAGACGATGCTTTAGCCTTACCTGACGAACTAGGCCAACCTTTCAATATGAAAAAACTCAGAAGAGCTACAAAGAAAACTAAAAACATAGTTCAAGGTGAGGTCAAAATCACTTACAACATGCTGGCCAAACTAAAAGGTAAGGTTCAAGAAACGTTCTTGACTCATCAACAGAGTATGGGTGACATTAACTCGACCACACTCTTGGAATAGGGCAATTATAGTTCCCATTCCGAAACCCAAAGACCCAGGAAATCCAAGACCCATCTTATTAACAAACTGTCTGGCCAAAATGCAGAAAGAATGGCTCTTAATCGAGTTGAATGAAAAGCCAAACCACTGCACCAAAATATGTTTGCTTGCAGAAAAGGTGTTGGAACCACAGAATGCCTTACCTCCCTCCTGGATCAAATCTATGACAAACCAGGAATCCTTAATGAACAAATCGACAAGAGCCGTGGTGAGGGTTCGAACCTACGCACGGGATGTTCCCATGAGAAGGGAACTATCAGGATAAAGCGCCAAGCCATTACAACTATATAGCCCTGGGAAGGGTCAGGATAAGGATTTGCGATGGGAGCAGGGGAAAGGATCCCAGATGCGCGTTAGTTAACTGTATCACGACATGGTCAAAAGAATTGCAACCTGGAGTGCTACTGCCCTCACTAGGATCCCGAAACTAATCCGATGCCCAATCGGAGTTTCACACAATTCCCCCATGCAACCGGGCTCTGTCAACCAAATGTTCTACCTCTACGCCCTTACATCAATGCACTCAGAAATCACAATAACGTGATATATATCAAATGATATATCAAATAAACTCATCATGGACCTTGTGGATTTGTTCATTTGATATAAATCATGTTATTATGATTTCTGTGTGTACTGGAATCCTTATTTTTCTGGACCTTGAAAAAGCCCTCGAGCTAGCCAATGCTCCAGCTATACTGTGCTGCTTGGTGGATAAGGAAATCAAATGACACGCTCTTGCCTTTGCCAAAGGAAGTTTGCTGAACAGAGAAGCTAAAGTCAAATTTCAAGGAAAAATATCCTCCTCAAAGAGGTTGGAAAATGGGGTTCCATAGGGAGGAATACTAAGCCCCCTTCCTCTTCAACCGTCTCATGGAACAATTCATGAAGCTCAGGTTACCAAAAGCCAAACTGCTTAACTATGCAGACGCCTTTGTGGTCATCATCAAAGGCGCCATGAACCATGCACAAAAATTCCTAGACATCATCAGCAGAGAAGCAGAACGCATAGCAGTGAAAATAAACAGTAATGAAACCAAAGCAATGGCCGTTAAAATAAGAACTAAAGCCATTAGACTCGCAAGACCAGGACAAAAAATTGAGTGGGTTACCTCTTTTCAATACCCTGGAGTCATAATAGACAGCCAGTTGAAATTCACTCAAGAAATTGTATATCTTCGGCAACGTTGTTGCCAGAAACTCAACTTTGCGCTCCCTGACAAGTTTTAGAGATGGTGCATTTGTACCAGTACTCAAAATGTACTACATTCAAGCAGTTAGGTCACTCATTGACTACGCTGCTCCTGCTCTTACATCCCTCAGTGATAGACAATGGGAGAAACTGGAAGTGTATCAGAATGATGCCCTCAGAACAGAGCTGTGAGCTCCTATAGTGACGTGTTGAGAGAACCTAAGAATGGAAACCAACTTACCAGCCTTAGAAAACGGAATCAAACAAAGAATAGGCACCATAACAGCAACACTTGTTGGAACCACCACCAGACTGTCAATCAAAGATACCCTACACAGTTCGCATGACAGAAATCTTCAATGCAAAACAAGTACATGGACAGATAATCTAATCAAGATTCTAGAGAAAGTGGATTTGAAACGGACCATTAAAAACAAAGGAGAACATAGACCATATCAACACATTCAGCAACCTCTTCCATGGGATGAATCGAGTCTAAATATAATCACTGAAGAAGACCAATTAGAAATCCAGTTTGTGACTTGCAGAGGTTCAAAGCAATCATTGAACAACAAATGGAAACCATCAAGACCTACAACCACTCACATCTTCAAAGATGGATCAGATGATCAAGAAAGATTCTGCCGGGGCAGCAGTTTACACTAACAACCATAAAGCTTACTGGAGCATGAATAGGGGGTGCTCAACATTGCAAATAGAATTATATGTCCTGAAGGAGGGTATAAATTACACATTTGAGAATAATTTACAAGGTGTTATCATTCATACCGACTCAAAATCTTCGCTCCAGGCATTGTTATTCAGCCAGCACAAAGAAATTATAAAACTCATCACAAATTTTACACGTTGGAAAAGAAGCACTCAATCTAGAACTGTGAATCACCCTAAATTGGATATCAAGTCACATTGGCAATGATGGTAATATAAAGACTTTCAGAGAAAGATATTAAAGGCTTTTATATTACTCACAGAGTAATATAAAAGACACTAGCAAAAACTGTCACTGCTCTTCCTGTTGTACGGGTTAAATACCTCCTAGTTTTTCACAGATTAAGGAGCAAATCAAGAAGAAAATACTCCCTACTATTAAAAGTATCCACAGAGCCAAGGTAGCAGAAGGAAGACCTACTGCGATGTAGTACGAGCAAGCCACCGGGTACTACTCTTTCAAGCCTTTCAAAATTAAATCCAGAGACATTGCAGTAGCCATACACACACTCAGACTTGGTTACAAGTGCTGCTGGGAGGTAATAAACACAATAGTTAAGAATGTCATTTCTGTGGAATAGATGCAGAAAGGCCACTATTCCACTACTTACTGGAATGTGAAACAACTGAAGCCCTGCGCATCAAACTCAACATTCAACCAACAAGATCAACTGCATTAAATGCAAAATCCACAGCAACTACAATGATTAGAAAAGCAGTTGAAAATAGGACACACTAGAGAACATTGTGCATCTATATCCGCCACCAAGGTAACGTTATTGCGTTATTAAAACAAATGATTAAATCGGTGCAAAAAGAAGGAAACCCCCACCTCCATTTAAAACTGACACAGATATCACAATAATAAGGTTATCGTGAATAACCGAACTAAATTACGGGCTCACTATAGTCCGTGCTACATGGCCATCTGGTTCTGAATAGCTAAATCTAGAACAACAACCACGACAATCACAGGGAAGTGCTCACTATATCAGTCTTTTCCCATTAATCCTTTTTTGGGCCAATAAATGTTATTTATTGTGGGATTAAGTGGCGAAGAAGCACGTATTCCAGACCCACGGGGTGAGTTTTTATTTATCTTCCAATCCTGAGCACTCCAGTTGTAAACTCTGTGAGCAGAAACTGGGGCATGATCTCGCACACTGCGCCACCGAATGTCCAGTTATCAGACCACTCAGACCCATTGGCATGAGGTACCTGGAGATTTGCAATTACTTTATTCACTCTCGTGTTCTCGAGGATATCTTCATAATGCACCCAAAATTTGCCAGTGCAGACCCTGTATGACTAACCATCGGGCGAGATGGGGACTATTCATATCACTGCTACTTTATTCACTCTTGTGTTGATGATGATATCCTCATAATGCACCCAGAGTCTGCCAGTGCAGACTGCTGATCACATGCCTATGTATGACTAATCATCCTGTGTGATGGGGATTTTTAGCATCAAGTAGCAAGATACACTCTACTCCCCTTCATAAAGTCTAGGGTAGATGCACAAATGCAGATGTACCTAAATGTGTTAATAAAATAACATTATTCAAATAGATTGAGTTAGAGACTGTGTAACAATGAAATAATAAGAAGAATTAACTAAGTTTGGTGCTCAGCTACAATATATTACTTGGGCAGGCTGGAGTCGGGACTACACTCTAAGTGAGAGATTGTCATTTATGTTGAGGCGCCGTCACCAGGGAGGCGACGCCATTATTGCAGCTCAGGAGGACCAAGTGTACTACACCTGTCTCGTATGCACTCTGAAGCCATCTAGTCAGATAAGCTGGCTTTTCATTTATTACTATTAACCTATTTATTGAGCACTAATATTTACAGTTTAATTACAGTATAATATAATTTAATTATCAGCCGTTTCATTATGGGGTAATCAACTGAATATATAAACCCCTCAATTTATGTGACAGGAAGTTTACTAGTGATATTAATTAATTATAGTCTGCTCAAAAGTAATAAATACTATCAAATACAGTCCATTCCAAATAAATAAAGAATTAAATAGATTAATCACTGGTAGATTTCCCCATCAAACGTTGACAGCTTAACTATTCTGCTGTTAAATTTCACATGACTGAGACCTCCTCTGGCACGCTGTGGACCAGCGAGCAACGACGGGGTGTGTAACAAAAGGGAGGCCTGGTCGAGGACCGGGCCGCGGGGACGCTAAGCCCCGAAATCATCTCAAGAAGAAGATGGCGTCTGGCAGCAGTTACTCTGCTAGAGCCTCGTATCTTCTCGTCAGGAACACTCGTATGCCTGGCCAACCCATTCTTCTAATAGAACGTCGCATTTTGACGTATACTCTCCATAAGGCCAAAATTGTCGTACTAGCAAATGATAGCGGCTCGCGAAATTTACACACTGTCCTGTTTTCTGTTTTGGGTACTCTGGTAGGTTAGGATATGGGCACTTTAGTACAACAGTTTCTTGATGTTGGGAAACCTTAGGAGGACGGGCTGGCCTGGCCACGAGATACAATATAATTACCTATATAAGAACTGATGGCAAATCTGAAGCAAGTAATTTATAGAAATTTATACCGATATCTTACTTTTTATTTTAAATCTCCTATAACATAACCAGAACACAATTACATGGCAATCTACTGGCCATTTTTACTAAGCACTCTGAACCTGATAATGTTACTTCCCAGGAGCCGACGGGATCAATTTAGACAGAAATACACGATGATTACTCATAATGAGGTGATAAACTGGTGACGACTGGCCGCCATGTCTGCACCCTCCCTGCGCAAGACGACTGCTCCCGCCTTCCCGAACGCGTTTATTAATTCTTGATAATTTAGTTAATTTCAGGAAGTAGTGGATATTAGACGAGCAACCCGTCCTCCAAACAAAGACCCAAAAGTGAGTCCATGCATCCGCCTAAACCCATGTTTATGAACGAAAAACGGTTTACACACGACTCACAACTGTTGATGTTCAAGCCCTTCTGGAACAAGTGCTTCACAGACAAATTTTGTTCGAATCACAATGCTGTAAATGCTTCACCTACATCTATATAAATATAAATGGAAATGTTCGTTTGTGCATAACCGCTAATCTCTGAAAGTTCTTCACCGATTGATTTTAAATTTTCACACAACGTTCCATTCGCATCCGAGCAGGTTTTAATATCCATACTATATAGATGTCACGTCTGTGACGGTAAAAAAAATGTTTTTTTCTGAAAAATTGTGTTTTTCATGTGAGGGAAATCTTCGAAACCTCTTTACCGATGGCTTTGAAATTTTGACACAACGTTGCATTCGAATAGGCGCGTCTTTTTTTATATCTACTTTAAACATGCCTCACCTGAGACAGAAAAAAACATGTTTTCTTTTGAAAAACAGCGCGATCTGTTGAACAAGAGAGCAACACACACTGTAATCCTCCAAAAGTTCTTCACCCATTGCTTTGAAATTTTGACATAACATTGCATTCGAATAATCACGTCCTTTTATATATCTACTATATAGCTGACACCCCTCTGACAGGTAAAAACATACGTTTTTGAAAAACAGAGCCATCTGTTGCGCATAATAGCAACATACACCCAATACTAAATATGTCACAAATTCCATTTCAATGTTTCCGGTTGAATTGATAAATTTTATTTCCATAGATTTTGATTTATTTTATTTTTATTGAATTATTTTGTGTGACATTGTGTTGGAATCGAGTTGTGTTGTTTACCATACCGTTCATTTCGTAATTATAAGTATAGATGCCACACCTGTGACAGGTAAAACTGTGCTTTTCTTGACAAACAGCGCCATCTGTTGCATGTAAGAGCAACAAACATGCTATACTAAGTTACAATTCCATTTCAATGCTCTTGATTGCATTGATAAATTGGATTTTCATAGATTTTGATTTATTTTCATTTTGATTTGATTATTTTGTGTGAATTGCATTGGAATTGAGCTGTGTTGTTTACCATACCATTCATTTATTGTGTATAGTTTATTTTTTTTATATTTTTCATATTTTCATTTCATTTTAACTGTTTTTCTTATATTTCAGTGATGGGAACATCAGATCACTTAATGTTCCGAATTTTCTGATGGGAACATCAGATCAATTGGGAAGGCATCGGACGAGGGAGTGGGGAACGGTGGGGATGACGAGGGGACGGAAGCGTGAGATGGTTGGGAGGACGAGGGGACAAGGGAAGGGGTAATGGTGGGGAAGGACGAGGAGACGGGTGAGGGGGGGAATGGTCAGGAGGACTGGGGGACAGGGAAGGTTGCTGCGGCACAGCAACGCACATTCGTTGCTGAGTTGCTGAGCCACAGCAACGCGTGGCCGGGTACTGCTAGTATATTAATAATCGCCAACAGAACCTAAACACGTAACCTAAGCCTATATATATGCACAATATGCTATTATAATATTAATTTATATTTGGGAAAATTCTTGTTTTGAATTAACAGCATGTAAAAATTTATGAATGTGTCTGTGGGGTTGACCGTTGAATGTAATGAATTTGAGTCGAGGAGGGGATGGAAGGCAACCGGTTCTCGCATACAAAGATCCAAGCTCGTTAATCCAGCCGCCTAGCCCCCTGTTTATGAATGAAAAGCGGTTTACACACGACTCAACTGATGACGTCCGAACTCTTCCAGAACAAGTGCTTTGATCACGTCATCTGTTCAAACCACAATTCTGTAAATGCTTCACCCACGTTTTTTAATATACGTATTACTTAATATACAAATAATTGCCAATAAAACAAACACCTAACCTAACCTACGCCTAACTATATATCGATTTTCTGTGTATAATAATATTAATTTATATATGAGAACAAACCAATTTTTAATACACAGTATGTTAAAATTGATGAATGCGTCTGGGGAGGACGGCAGCTGCTTTAAACAGCCTAGTGTGAGAACGGGTTGAACAACCACAATTCTATAAATGCTTCACCCACGTACTACAAATACAAATAATTACTAAGAGAATCTTAACACTTACCCTAACCTAACCAGTGCCCTAAATATGCACAGTATACTAATATTTAACAATATGAATTTAGTATATTTTGGTAGCAGTCTTTCTTGTAAACATATGTTGTTGAATATGATCGAAAGGGTAAGATTAACGATTCTAACACGAGTCTTGTCACTATTTCTTACGTTTTTCTTCACTGTCGGGGGTAATTGAAAAATTATCTCCTCAAAGTTCATTTTCTCATTTTGTTATTTATCGTCTGATGCCTAAAAGCGTTTCGCAAGGACTTCTCACATTTTAAAAGACAGGTTTACACATATAATTTCAATGATATGTGTAAACCTGTCTTTGAAAATGTGAGAAGTTCTTGAGAAACGCTTTTAGGCATCAGACCATAAATAAAAAATGAGAAATGAACTTTGGACAGTTAATTTTTCAAATACTCTCGACAGTGAAGAACAACGCTAAAGACAATATTGACGCAAACGAAATTTTCGTGTTAGACTCGACTATCTTTACTCTCTCCTCGGTCATCACCTCGACAACAATCTAATTACCTGCCTCATATTGGAAGGTAAAAAATTCCTCATTTTGGATGAAAGCATGTTAAACTGATGAACGTCTTGGGGTCGACCCCCCCGCCCCTATGGATGGAATGGATATTGGTTTGGGACGGGTTGTAGATGAGATCGTCTAAGGATCTTAAATATAATTTGAGACTATATTTTATTTCTGAATAGCATTGAAGCTACTATGTGTGATAATATTTAACGCGAAGAGTTACTTTTAATAATTCAATTGTTAACTCCCTTGCATATGTTATATCACAGGCTTTCTCTACAAAAGATAATTAGAAGAATTACTTGTATTTCTACTGTTATTAAAGTTCTATTATAAATTAATAATACTCAATTAAATATTACTCATAAGGAAGTATCATCTTCCTTTAGTTACATATGCAATTTAAATTTTCCGTGGTATGGGGAATCTCGCACCCCTAGCCCGGAAGGAAATTATTCATTAATTAATCCCACATGGTTAAGTCGATAATTTTTGTTTTGGTTAATTCATAGGATCTTCTGCCAGCAACATCATGAATATTTCAGGGTATGAGTGACAATGTATTGTGGTTGTAGGATCACTCTCTGAAAAGTTAAAAGTGAGGCCAGAAAACCTTCATTGACGTGGGTTCCTTCACCTCGATCCAGACCTTCACCTAAACTCATCCGAGCTCCATAGTCCTTACTTTCAGTGGTCGACCCCCAGACGACATTCATAAATTTTAACATTGCATGTTCATTAAAAACGGGAATTTTCTAAAAATTACAATTCCATTTATATCTTAGAGATATTGTGGCATATATAGGCATAGAGTTAGGTTAAGTTAGGTGTTAGGTTTTGGTGGCGGTTATTGTGTATTTTGTAGTAAGTGGGTGAAGTCACCTCCACGTGGAAGAATTTCACACAGGATGGTTCATGAACATAAATTTCGTCAGTTGAGGCACCTGGTTCTGTGAACGTGTTTCGAAACGTCTCAGTTGTGAGTCGATGGTGTAGACTGTTTTTCATTCACAAACAGGGGCCAGTAGTGTGGAGGAAGAGGGTATTGTGATACAAAAAACAGCACATATATAGGTAGCAGGTAATATAAAAATGAGAGCAACAGTGAGGAGGGCTATTAAATGAGGAATTTTGACGAAAAGGACGCGAGATTGGCTCCAATTAAAAGAGGTAGACAGACAGACGAAAAGTATAAATACCTTGAAAAACGCATAAAACCTGACATCTTTGCAAATTCTACGCTAAAGGAATATGCAAATGTGGAAAATTAGGAGCAAAATGCAATTTTCTGCATACTCGAAAATGCCATCAGGCTACATCCTTTTTGTTGTGGGCGAGGTCGGTCATCTATTGCTCGTTTGTGGAATCAGATTGGTTGTAATCACTTTCACTCCTATATTTATGACAATTTTTAATTCGGATTTCAATAAAAATTCTACAATCTAGGTGGCCGGAAATCCACTTGAGAGTTAAACTAGCTGTTCATTAGCGGGAATATCAATATTGTCATTACGGAATTTGTTTAGATGGAGGGCAGGTACGAGATTGTAGGTAGTAATAATAGATACGTGGATTTTATTTGTATTTTTTTGATATCTAGTCATTGGTTTGGACCCATAACGGTATTTTACATTGTGATTGGGTGGAGGGTGTATGAGTACACATTATTAATGACTGGTGATCTGCTCGTTTTCCTTACTGTATTCTCTTAATAATATTTCGTATCAGAAATCACCCTCTCCACCAACACCACAACACACCTCCCTTGGAACCTAGGGTAGAAAACGATGGGGGGGAAGAGAAAGAACTACAAAGACCACCAAGAAAAGTGACATGCAATGTTGGAAATCATTCATATTTGCAACATACAAAGCTTGAAACCAAAAATCAAAAAAATAAGTTAGTTTAAGTTCATAACTGGGCCTCCTAATCGAATCGAACTCATTAATATGGTGCATTACAGAAACCGCACACATAAATTCGTCTCATATGGATATTGGGATATTCTAGATCCTCGAATTTAGTATTGTCTATTACACGTATGATCGGACCGAGGTTATTAGTTCAAGTGGACCTTAGTGAGTTTATGGTCTTTTGTTATATTCAATTTAAAAGGGTAATTGCGGTTGCATGCAACACAGCTCCTGAAATTCTTCTCGAATTTTTGATTTTGGTGTGGTAATGTTTTGTGACTTTGGAATCAAGGTAGAAATCTATGAATCTACTTAGTCATATATATTACAATACCTTCTCAGATTGCCACCAGTTGAGGATTTCATCGAACATGTAATCCACAAAAATAGAGTGGACTTCCACTACCATGATTTCAACAGGGCTATGATAGTAAAAATTAACATTTTATTTCGTTCAGAAAGTTCAACCGAAATATACCGCCAACCTATCATATTTGTTTTGTTCAGACTATTTTATCTTTTGTATCTGAGATTGTGCTGTTGTACTATTATTATTTTGTCCGTTTCTCGATTTTGTTTTCTAGCTAGATTAGCATGCGATTTTTTTATTTTTCTTTCTATTATGTTTTAGGATTTATTCTTATATAAAGCGATCTGATTGGAACTCTTGATGTATGTCAACGACACAATGAAGGAGCTAACCAGAGACATACTGTCCTCACAGCACACTACAGTACTCGCAAACATCAAAGCTATGTATTGATGATGCAAAAACTAACAAGTAATAACACGGTAGTAGGCCTAAGATAAACAACAAGCGAGAAGGGTATTCAATAAATTCAATTTTAAAAAAAAAAAAAAAAAAAAAAAAAAAAAAAAAAAAAAAAAAAAAAAAAAAAAAAAAAAAAAAAAAAAAAAAAAAAAAAAAAAAAAAAAATCCTACACAAGAATAGAAAAACTGACTTCTGAGCAATATATTAAGTCTGTCTGAAAATCATGTCCTTTGAGGGACGCCAGAAAGCTGTGCAATTGTCGAAAAGATGAACGCAG
>WNGS01007014.1:16810-27995 GCA_020271785.1 Procambarus virginalis
GAAGGTGGTGGTGAAGGTGATGGTGAAGGTGGTGGTGAAGGTGATGGTGAAGGTGGTGGTGAAGGTGGTGGGTGAAGATGGTGGTGAAGGTGATGGTGAAGGTGATGGTGAAGGTGGTGGTGAAGGTGGTGGTGAAGATGGTGGTGAAGGTGGTGGTGAAGGTGGTGGTGAAGGTGGTGGTGAAGGTGGTGGTGAAGATGTGGTGAAGATGGTGGTGAAGGTGGTGGTGAAGGTGTGGTGAAGGTGGTGGTGAAGGTGGTGGTGAAGGTGGTGGTGAAGATGGTGGTGAAGGTGGTGGTGATTTGGTGGTGAAGGGTGGGGTGAAGGTTGTGGTGAAGGTGGTGGTGAAGGTGGTGGTGAAGGTGGTGGTGAAGGTGGTGGTGAAGGTGGTGGTGAAGGTGGTGGTGAAGATGGTGGTGAAGATGGTGGGAAGGTGGTGGTGAAATGGTGGTGAAGGTGGTGGTGAAGATGATGGTGAAGGTGGTGGTGAAGGTGGTGGTGAAGATGGTGGTGAAGGTGGTGGTGAAGGTGGTGGTGAGGTGGTGGTGAAGATGGTGGTGAAGGTGGTGGTGAAGATGATGGTGAAGGTGGTGGTGAAGATGATGGTGAAGGTGGTGGTGAAGATGGTGTGAAGATGATGGTGAAGGTGGTGGTGAGGTGGTGGGAAGGATGGTGGTGAAGGTGGTGGTGAATTGGTGGTGATAGTGGTGGTGAAGATGGTGGTGAAGGTGGTGGTGAAGGTGGTGGTGAAGATGGTGGTGAAGATGGTGGTGAAGATGGTGGGGAAGGTGGTGGTGAAGATGATGGTGAAGGTGGTGGTGAAGGTGGTGGTGAAGGTGGTGGTGAAGGTAGTGGTGAAGATGGTGGTGAAGGTGGTGGTGAAGTGGTGGTGAAGGTGGTGGTGAAGGTGGTGGTGAAGGTGGTGGTGAAGGTAGTGGTGAAGATGGTGGTGAAGGTGGTGGTGAAGGTGGTGGTGAAGGTGGTGGTGAAGGTAGTGGTGAAGATGGTGGTGAAGGTAGTGGTGAAGATGGTGGTGAAGATGGTGGTGAAGATGTGGTGAAAGTGGTGGGTGACTTTGGTGGTGAAGGTGGTGGTGAAGGTGGTGGTGAAGAGGTGGTGAAGATGGTGGTGAAGGTGGTGGTGAAGGTGGTGGTGAAGGTGTGGTGAAGGTAGTGGTGAAGATGTGGTGAAGGTGGTGGTGAAGGTGTGGTGAAGATGGTGGTGAGGTGGGGTGAATTTGGTGGTGAAGGTGGTGGTGAAGGTGGTGGTGAAGATGGTGGTGAAGGGTGCATGGTTGGTGAAGATGGTGGTGAATGGTGGTGGACGGGGGTGGTGAAAGGTGAGTGGTGGTGAAGTGGTGGTGAAGATGGTGGTGACGGGGTGGTGAAGGTTGTGGTGAAGTGGTGGTGAAGATGATGGTGAAGGTGGTGGTGAAGGTGGTGTGAACGTGGTGGTGAAGATTGATTGGTGGTGACTGTAGATGGTGGTGAAGGTTAGGTGGTGAAGTGGTGGTGAAGATGGTGGTGAAGGGTGGTGAAGGTGCAGTGGTGAATATGGTGGTGAAGGAATGGTGGTAGAAGTTTGAGTGTGGTGGTGGTGGGAGCGGTTGTTGGTGGTGAAGGTCGGTGGGCAAGATGGTGGTTGAATGTGGGGTGAAGATGCTGGTGAATGGTGGTGAAGTGGTGGTGAAGGTGGGTGGTGAAGATGGGGTGAAGATGGTGGTGAATTTGTGTACGTGGGTTGAAGGTTGAGGTGCGGTGAAGTGGGGTAGGTGTGGTGAGTCATGGAAGTGGTGGTGAAGATTGGTAGGTGGCGGAAGAAGATGGTGGGAAGTCGTTCGGTGAATTGGTGAGATGGTGCGTGAAGAGTGGTGGTGAAGATGGTGGTGAATTGGTGAGTGGTGGAAGGTGTTGAGGGTGAACGGTGGTGGTGAAGATGATGGTGAAGGTGGTGAGGAAGGTGGTGGTGAAGATGGTGGTGAAGTGGGTGTAGTGTTGTGAAGATGAGTGGTGAAGTGTAGGGTGGTGAAGGTGGGGTGAGTGGTGGTGAGATCGGGTGAAGTGGTGAAGGTGGTGGTGAAGGTCGGTTGGTGAAGATGATGGTGAAGATGGTGAGATGGGTGAAGGTGGTGGTGAAGATGGTGGTGAAGGGGTGGGAAGAGGAATTGGGGTGAAGTGGTGGTGCAAGGCTGGTGGTGAAGATGGTGGTGAAGGTGTTGGTGAAGGATGGTGGTGAATGGTTGGGAACTGGTGAGGTTGGGTCGGTGAAGGTGGTGGTGAAGATGGTGGTGAAGGTGGTGGTGGAATTGGTGGTGAAGGTGGTGGTGAAGGTGGTGGTGAAGGAGGTGGTGAAGGTGGTGGTGAGGTGGTAGTGAAAGGTGGTGGTGAAGATGGTGGTGAAGGTGGTGGTGAAGGTGGGGTGGTGAAGGTGGTGGTGAAGGTGGTGGTGAAGGTGGTGGTGAAGATGATGGTGAAGGTGGTGGTGAAGGTGGTGGTGAAGATGCTGGTGAAGATGGTGGTGAAGGTGGTGGTGAAGATGGTGGTGAAGGTGTGGTGAAGATGGTGGTGAAGGTGGGTGAAATCATTTCATGTTCACAGAAATGGTACCATCCGTTTTCTATGTGCGGCGGCTGGACGCCACTAGAAGAAGGTAAAACAGCACACAGGACGCCTGCCAGCTTGGGAGCTACTCTATCATGTAGTATTTAGTATTAAAGTCAGTAACAGGAATGACTTTACATCAACCTTACTACCAAGACTATCTCAGCTATACACACACCACACTGGCGACGAGGATGAACTGGGAACGCAGGTATTTTGTTCAACAAAACACAAGGAAGGAGCATGCTGTCTCGCCCAGAGGAGGAAAGAGAAGCTGTCTGTGAGCACCATACCCGATGCTGTATGCAACCCCATGCTGTGTGCTGACTGTTGCTGTGTGGATCGTTGCTGTGTGCTGGCCGTTGCTGTGTGCTGGCCAATGCTGTGTGCTACCCAAGCTGTGCTGAGTGTTGCTGTGAGAGGAATCTGCCGACGCTGTGTACGAAACGACGCTTTGATGCAGTGTACAAAACCCGATGTTTTGGTTACGAAACGACGCTCCGTGCTACAAAATTCTTCACGCTGTGAACCTACTGCTGCCTACTGCTGCCAACTGCTGCCAACTGCTGCCTACTGCTGCTCTGTACCAACTGCTGCCAATTGCTGTACCAACTGCTAACAACTGCTGTGTTGCTGTGAGTAGGAACAACACATGTACACAAGGGCTAGGTAAGAAGTCAGTTGCTGCTGTGTTGTGCACTGTTGTGAACTTTTGCATTAAAATGCTTGTGTGCTTTGCAAAATTAAAGTAATTACAGTGAATTCTTAAATAACATATACAGTGCAGTAAGTGTATATATTCTGAGGAACATTTTAAGTGATAAGTTTAAATTTATTCAGTAAAAATGGCAAATATACCTCAGTTTCCTGCATTTGATCCTGACTGTGACCAGACAAACCTGTCACAGAGGTGGGTCAAATGGCTTAAAAGGTTTGAAAATTTGTTGATAGTTTCTGATATCAAAAGTGCTGAAAGAAAGCGTGCCTTTCTGCTTCACTATGCAGGTGATAGAGTTTGTGATATCTTTGATACACTGAAAGATACTGGTGGTGCCAAAGATTATGACACTGCCAAAGCCAAATTAACTGAGCATTTCAAACCAAGGCAAAATACTGCTATGGAAATTATGCATTTCAGGAGAGCAAAACAACTCTCTAATGAAACTGTTGATCAATACCATACACGTCTGCAGGGTTTAGCAGCCCATGTGAGTTTGCTGATGTTGAAAGAAATCAAACAGCAAATAATTGAAACATGCACATCTACACGTCTTCGTCGAAGAGCTCTAGAACTTGTTGATGATGAAAGTTCTCTTACCAAGACTGGATATGGCTCGTCGAATGGAAGATGCTGCACGTGATGCTCGTGTCATGGAGTGCAGTGCCAACAACGGTTCTGCCACTGTTACTAACAGTCATGAAGTATGTAAGGTTCAGGGAGTACACCATGATCATAGAAGATATCATGCCAAACCTAACATTAAATTGAGCCGAGAACCACATCACAACTGGAGTCATGGAACAAGACTCAAGCAGTCACAACGACTCACATCAGAGGTTGTCAATAATAAATGTTACAATTGTGGAGGAGACTACCCACACCAAGATAATGTTTGTCCTGCACAAGGTAAGAAGTGCTATGAGTGTAGAAAACTAAATCATTTTGGTGCTATGTGTCGTTCCGCACTAAAAGAAACCACAATCAATAAATAAAAGCAATGTACGAGGATCAAGTCATAGGAGTCGAGGTGGCAAACACAATATTGCACCTCAAATCAAGAATGTTAATAATATACAAGACAACATTTCATTACAACCAGTCTCAGATGACAGTGAATGTGATTATATTTATGGAGTACAAGCAATCACAGAATGGAATGATCTTCCAAACAACCCAGAGACTATAGTATACATTGCTGGCATTTGTCTCAAAATTCTCATTGACACGGATCAAACATTGACACCATTGCTGAGTGCCACTATGAAAATTTAAAAACATTCCCAAAGCTTGAAAACTATAATGGCAAAGCCACTGCCTATGCTTCAAAGGTAGCCTTACCAGTGATTGGAACTTTCACTGCAGAGATTAAGTCAAAGAATGCAATGCTCATTACTACATTCCATGTTGTTAGGAATGCAAAGGAGTCTTTACTCAGTTACAAGACTTCAACCAAATTGGGGCTACTTCAGCTTTCTAATGCTGTAGCAGTGGAATCTGCAAACAATGTTGATGCTATTGTTGCTGAATTTTCTGATCGGTTTAAATCCATAGGTTGTTATACTGATAGCAAGGTACATCTGCATATCAACCCAGATGTAATTCCAGTTGCCCAACCACATCGCCGACAACCATTCCATACTCGCAAGAAAGTCGATGCCGAACTGGATAGGCTGATAGAACTAGATATCATTGAACCGGTAACAGGCCCAACACCATGGGTAAGCCCAATTGTCACTCCACCAAAGCCGAAGAATCCAGATGAGATACGCATTTGTGTAGACATGCGTGTTCCAACAAGGCAATAATGCGTGAACGCCATCCTACACCACTGTAGATGATATGATTTACCGCTTGAATGGTGCAACTGTATTCAGCAAGTTAGATTTAAACAAGGGCTATCATCAGCTTGAACTTGATGATGAGAGTCGATTCATCACAACGTTTACGACACATCGAGGTCTGTATAGGTACAAGCGCCTGAGTTTTGGTATTAACAGTGCTGCTGAAGTATTCCAGCACATCATCAGCCAGGTATTGCAAGATATACCTAATGCTGACAACATGTCTGATGACATCATTGTTTATGGCCGTACCCAAGCTGAACACGACAAAGCTCTTCGTGCAACATTGCAACGCTTACGAGAAAAGAATTTGACGCTAAGCCGAGCAAAGTGTGAGTTCAATAAACATAAAATTGAATTCTTTGGACATGTACTTAGTGACAAAGGTCTGTCTCCAGATCCTAAGAAAGTTGCAGATATCAAGAATGCTGCACCTCCTTCAACATCCACTGAAGTACATAGTTTTCTGGGAATGGCAAACTACTGTTCTCGCTTCATTCCAGATTTTGCTACCATTACGAAGCCTCTACGTGAGCTCCTGAAGAAAAATGCATCATGGTACTGGAGCGATGTCGAGCAAAATGCATTTGATGCTGTGAAAGATGCACTAGTAGAAAATGCGACTGCTGCATACTTTGATCCATCAATGGACACTGAGTTAACGGTGGATGCTAGTCCTGTTGGTTTAGGTGCTGTGTTAGCCCAACACAAACCTGGTCAACCAGATTCAAGAGTAGTAATTGCCTACGCCAGCCGTTCTCTCACAGATGTTGAGCAACGATACAGTCAGACAGAGAAGGAAGCTCTTGCTCTTGTATGGGGCTGTGAACACTTCAATGTGTATCTGCTTGGTGCACCCTTTACCACGATAGTCACTGACCACAAACCGTTGGAGACCATCTTCAATAATCCAAAGTCCAAACCACCAGCTCGCATTGAGAGATGGGCTCTTCGTCTGCAACCATACAACTTTACGGTGAAATACAAGCCAGGTGCAGGCAATCCCGCTGATTACATCAGTCGACATCCTGCCAACAGTTTCACCATCACCAAGCATCAGCAAGTTGCCGAGGAATATGTACACTCTGTAACCTGTGATGCAGTCCCTAAGGCTCTCACTCTTGATGAAATCCGTACTGCAACCCTAGAGGACCCAACTCTGCAAGCAACAGTGGATGCATTGACTAAGAAAAAGTTTCCACGCATCCCACCCTCAGGAGTTGACCAAGATGCATTCAAAGCACTTGAACGCATCCAGACAGAATTAAGTGTTACGCAACAACGCGACACCGTGCTGCGAGGTACTCGTATCGTCATTCCAGCTGTTCTCCAGCAACGTGCTCTGAAGCTTGCACATCAAGGACACCAAGGTCTTGTAAGGACCAAACAGCTGCTACGAGAAAAGGTGTGGTTTCCTGGCATTGATCGTCAAGCTAAGGACATGCATGATGCCTGTGTCCCTTGCCAAGCTGCAGTGGATACTTCAAGACCAACACCTCTACAACCTTCACCACTACCTGCTGCACCATGGATGGAAGTATCGATGGACTTCTGTGGACCGCTACCAACTGGAGAGTACTTGATGGTAGTCATTGATGATCACTCACGTTATCCAGAAGTAGAAATCATCACTTCCACATCTGCAAAGGCTGTCATCCCGAACTCGACAAGATCTTTTCAAACTTTGGCATTCCTGAAGTTGTCAAGACGGACAATGGACCGCCATTTAATGGACAAGACTTTGTCAACTTTGCTGAGCATATTGGATTCAAACACCGCCGTGTGATGCCACTACATCCACAAGCAAATGAAGAAGTAGAGAGATTCATGCAACCTCTCATGAAAGCGGTACGCTGTGCTCATGCCGAAGGACGATCCTGGAAACAAGCTATGTATGCTTTTCTCAGGAACTACCGTGCAACACCGCATGGAACACTGGGCAAGTCGCCTGGCGAACTTTTATTTGGACGTCCTATGAGGATCGCACTACCTGTCATGCCAGCCAAGGTAACGGATAAACGTCTCGCTCAGAAGGATGCACTAGCCAAGGGCAAAATGAAAATTGCTCATGATCAAAGTGCAAAGGAACAATTCATAAAGGTTGGAGATACTGTTCTCGTTAAAAAGAAAAAAGAGGGAAAGCTAGATATGCCGTATGATACAAAACCATATAAAGTGATTAGTGTAAAAGGAACTATGGTAACAGAGAGTAATAGAGATCATAGTATAACACGTAATATGGCTTATTTCAAAGTGATTCCAAATAGTGTAGAAAATGATGAAGTGCAAAGTCGTGCAAAAGAAAAAGAAAAAATGAGTTATAACTCGATAAACAATTCATCGAGGGATGTTTTTGTATTTAAGGACTCTCGTCCAAAACGACATGTTAAACGCCCTACACGATATGATGATTAATTGTGTTCCTATGTAATGCAAAGTATTTACTTGTTATGCTAAACTAAATTTAATATTGTTTGAATAATGCAGATCTCTCATTCAATATTTTGTAACTTTGTATTACAGTTTCTTTCATGTTTGTTTAACATTGCATATGTATTTTTAACATTGAAATCCTTTGTGGTAAAGATTGTTTAAATTCTTTGTGTGTTTAATTAATGTTAAATGTATGCAATATCTCTTGATATGTTAATAACTTACTTTGTGTCAATAACTTTGCTTTGTGCTACAAGCATGGTAGACATCCTGTATTCATTCTTTTTAAAGAAAAGGAGGGATGTCATGTTCACAGAAAATGGTACCATCCGTTTTCTATGTGCGGCGGCTGGACGCCACTAGAGAAGGTAAACAGCACACAGGACGCTACCAGCTTGGGAGCTACTCTATCATATAGTTATTTTAGTATTAAAGTCAGTAACCAGGAATGACTTTACATCAACCTTACTACCAAGACTATCTCAGCTATACACAGACACCACATCAATGTCATCCAAAATAAAACAAATTATAACATTCCATCACAAATATATAGAGAAATATTCCGTCTCAGGGACCTCGTGTCCCTCACCTGTGGCAACTGCCTACCACAGCGTGTCCAAATCATTAACCTAAAGAAAATACACAAAAATATTTTTATTAAAAAAAATTCGATGTCCACAGACATGTCTCTTAACCAACAACAACAGCGGGTGAACACATTTTTCAGACTGTGTACCACCCTTATTGTTCAGTACTCCACAAAAAAAAATTAAAAAAAAATTATATAAATATCAGTATCTCGGATCTAGAAAAATCTAGATAAAGTTCCCCACTGATCAACGTTTCTAGAGAACCTACTAGATGGTTCTCAAAACAGTTCACTCAAACAACTTTTCTAGAGACAAGGTAATTTTCTAGTAACAATTTCTAGATGTTCACTTTCTAGATTTCTTTTTTTTCTATTTCACTAGTTCTAGTTTTCAACATTTAATACTGTTCCAGATAGCGTTCCGAAGGTGTACAGAGATGTTACTATCAGATGGCAAATTAGAAAGTTGAACTAACTGTTCCGAGTTAACACAGTGTACTATATTCCTTAAAATTCATTTCATATAACTTTTCTATACAAAAGTTCTATCGTTCGGTCCTGGTGACATCTCATTGCTGTAGATTCCGGCGACTACCTCAAGTTGCTTGGAGATTCTGGTCATATGGAAGTTCCATTTCCGGCCTCGGCCAACTACGGACAGTACAGGGGGTCTCGCACTGCCCGCATCGGCTTGCGTGACAGCTGACAGCTGGCGGCTGTCCGCTCAGGTGGACCCCGCTAACAGGAACCCGGGTTCACCTCTTCTTATCGCTTCCAAACAGTCATGATGGATTGTTGTAAACCATGGCTGCCACCGTAGAGCACAGCTTCGACGTGTCATGATGTCTCGCGTTGGTAGTGAGGTTCGAGTGGCGTTGAAGAGGATGGCATGGTGACAGGACAGGTGGGCCCTGCCTCAGCTCCTGGGCGACGTCATCTACCGACGTTTACTTGTTATCCCGGTACTACTGGGCCGGTACACCTTTCCGTGCAACCCCTCGTGCAGCTGAGCTTGGGCCGAGATACAGAGATGTACCTCCTCTGGCGAAACAGCAGCACTCTGTAGGGGTAGTGCTGTTCGTACCCGGGACCGCCGTGTTGCCTCTTCGTTTCCACAGACGACGCAACCGCAGGTTTTGAGAGAGCTTAGTCGTTGAAATTAGCGTTCTTCTTCGTTTCCACTCGTCTTCCACTTCCGGTTTTCCGCAGTCTTGACTTAGCGGCTGGTGGACTTGGTTGGTGACCTTGAGACAGCTAGCCCACGGTTGTGATGGTGACTGACTGCTCCGTGAAGACAGCATGGCTGGACTGGGACAACCTCGTTAGTGACGTGAGGTGTCGGCTGGGTGACTGTACGTCAGTCACCCCTTCCGGATAACCAATTGACGAGTTACCGGGTACAAGGGCGAGGACTTTATGTAACGTGCCTCAGACCCCGATCTTATCAGCCAGGTGGGTCATCCCCAGACCTGCTGATCTCGATCCTTGGTTCACGTGTGACTGGGAGGATAGAACTGGTGTACCGTCAGACCTGAGAAAGACAGTCAACAACAAATGGCGGAAGCATGGTGTGGTGTCTGTGTATAGCTGAGATAGTCTTGGTTGTAAGGTTGATGTAAAGTCATTCCTGGTTACTGACTTTAATACTTAAATAACTACATGATAGAGTAGCTCCCAAGCTGGTAGCGTCCTGTATGCTGTTGTTTACCTCTTCCCTAGTGGCGTCCAGCCGCCGCACATAGAAAACGGATGGTACCATTTTCTGTGAACATGACATCCCTCCTTTTCTTTAAAAAGAATGAATACAGGATGTCTACCATGCTTGTAGCACAAAGCAAAGTTATTGACACAAAGTAAGTTATTAACATATCAAGAGATATTGCATACATTTAACATTAACTAAACACACAAAGAATTTAAACAACTTTACCACAAAGGATTTCAATGTTAAAAATACATATGCAATGTTAAACAAACATGAAAGAAACTGTAATACAAAGTTACAAAATATTGAATGAGATCTGCATTATTCAAACAATATTAATTTAGTTCAGCATAACAAGTAAATACTTTGCATTACATAGGAACACAATTAATCATCATATCGTGTAGGGCGTTTAACATGTCGTTTTGGACGAGAGTCCTTAAATACAAGAATATCCCTCGATGAATTGTTTATCGAGTTATAACTCATTTTTTCTTTTTCTTTTACACGACTTTGCACTTCATCATTTTCTACACTAGTTGGAATCACTTTGAAATAAGCCATATTACCTGTTATACTATGATCTCTATTACTCGCTGTTACCATGGTTCCTTTTACACTAATCACTTTATATGGTTTTGTATCATACGGCATATCTAGCTTTCCCTCTTTTTTCTTTTTAACGAGAACAGTATCTCCAACCTTTATGAATTGTTCCTTTGCACGTTGATCATGAGCAATTTTCATTTTGCCCTTGGCTAGTGCATCCTTCTGAGCGAGACGTTTATCCGTTACTTTGGCTGGCATGACAGGTAGTGCGATTCTCATAGGACGTCCAAATAAAAGTTCGCCAGGCGACTTGCCCAGTGTTCCATGCGGTGTTGCACGGTAGTTCCTGAGAAAAGCATACATAGCTTGTTTCCAGGATCGTCCTTCGGCATGAGCACAGCGTACAGCTTTCATGAGAGGTTGCATAAATCTCTCTACTTCTCCATTTGCTTGAGGATGTAGTGGCATCACACGGCGGTGTTTGAATCCAATATGCTCAGCAAAGTTGACAAAGTCTTGTCCATTAAATGGCGGTCCATTGTCCGTCTTGACAACTTCAAGAATGCCAAAGTTTGAAAAGATCTTGTCGAGTTTCGGGATGACAGCCTTTGCAGATGTGGAAGTGATGATTTCTACTTCTGGATAACGTGAGTGATCATCAATGACTACCATCAAGTACTCTCCAGTTGGTAGCGGTCCCAGAAGTCCATCGATACCACTACCTGCTGCACCATGGATGGAAGT
>WNGS01007016.1:2500-39353 GCA_020271785.1 Procambarus virginalis
AGTGAATGTTCTATATTGGAGATGACAAGATTGAGTATCAATTTAATGTAACCTAATTATCAGTGTTTCCATAACCCATTTTCTTCCATTTCTATCTTTTAATACAAACTTCCCACAGGAGAGGCTGTCCGGATCCCAGTTCATACGGAAGGGTCTGCAAGGCGTACATTGACCAGTGTAATTCTGGCCAGAAGTGTCGGAGGACTGGCAAAGGCAGCAAGTGTTGCCTTGTTGCTGGCTGTGGCAGGTCGTGCATGAACTAAGGTCAGGAGGAACAAAGGGTACGTTGGAAGAGGGGCAGAAGAGCAGACTGTAGAAGGACACGCAATAGGAGCATGATGTAAGAGTGTTTTCATATTATCTATGAAATTATTTCAGCCAGTGGAATTAGGGAATTATCAGGTGAAAGCGGCAAGCCATTACGACAATATAGCACTTGGAAAGGGTAAGGATAAGGATTTGGGATGGGAGGGAAAGGAATGGTCCCCAACCACACGGACGGTCGGGGATCGAACGCCGACCTGCATGAAGCCAGACCGTAGCAATACCGTCCAGCCCATGTGGTTGGATCAGCCAGTGGAGGCGCTGTGTAACATTCCTTAACAAATCCAGCATTACACGTTCAGAATATTTCCATCTATCAAGAGTACTTCGAACCTGTCCGGAAAACACACCATAAAGTTCTCCATCTCACTTGGACGAGTTGACACCTTGACTCCACAGTTGTCTCCCAGCAACTAACAACCTCAAGATGGCACAACTGACATAAGCGTATCAAGATATGCAAAACAACAGTAAACACAAGACATGCAGAAAAAACGCACAATAAATAGAGAACAACGCACAATAAATGAAAAACAGCACACAATAAAGGCAGAACAGCACACCACCATAAGAAAACCTTTTAGTAATTAGTGGAGTTTTTAGTTTGTGTATCCAAACCATTAATTTTGAATAAAGATTAAGCTTGACATTTTCCTAGTAGTACTATCACTTACATTATATATGTATTAAGACAAAGCTTGGCATATTCCTAGTGGTATTATCTCTTGCATTATACTTTTATTAATGTTAGGCTTGACGTTTTCATAGTGATATATTGTCACTTTAGGTTATACCTCAGCCTAGATCATAACATCTTTGCTTGTAAGATTTATAGATTTCTATTTAATTTTTTTTCTGGAAGATTAGTAACTATAAATCGATTTATTAGATGCTATACTGTCAATCCTGTTAACCAATATGTTGAAGTTCTGCAGATATAGTTATCATGACCCTCGTCCTCTTCTAATCGTATCTTACAAAGACCCTTTTATTAAATAAAGCCAGTTGCTCACTGACAGTGGCTGAATTTACAAGTTAAATTTAAAATTCTGTTTGTTTTCTTCTATCTTTTTATTCATTGATATTCTGGCAGAAAAATATTAATATACAGAATTTAGTGAAAAAACAGGTCAAATTTCAGCGCTTGTGTGTATGCCTAATAATTCCCAAGCCAGTGTGATTTCGAGGATCTGCTAGGCCTAAGTAAGTAATACTAAGCCTATTAAGACCATATCCACACAACAAAAAACCGACGAAACAACCGCATTTCGGTCCGTCCAGTGCCATTATCAAGCTGATCGCAAGACTTGATAAACGTCCAAACGAACCGACACGTCGTTGTTTTTTTTCTGATGTGTGGTTTGGTCATCATATCTTCAGCCACGTTATTGTGACTCATTGTATGAACATATTTTTTTTTTAATCTCAATATATTACGGATGCCCGCTGTTGTCTCTCATCTGTCTACCTATCCATCTACCAGGCCATCTGATTAACCACCTATCGACCCAGGTGTCCATACATCTATCAATCCACCCCATCTATATACCTATCCTTCTATCCTTCCATCTATATACTTATCCCTCTATCTTTCCATCTATATACCTATCCCTCTATCCTTCAATTTATATACATCTATCTCTCGATCAATCTATTCATCTATCTATCCATCCACCTCTCTCTCTATCAATCGATATTTTCATGTATCTATCCATCCCTTCGAGTTAAATGGAAATGACTGACTGGAGGAATGTAGTGAGTGGGGCGCCACGAGGCTATTGGGGCGACCCCTTTTTGTCATATACATGAGTCATATAGACGAGAATATTGCAAGCTACTTTATAATAATTGTAGATGATTCTAAAAATTTATGTAACCCATCCTCTGTTGAGGATAGTACTTAGAGTAACGACGAGGATCATTGTACATATTTTGACATACTGGACAATTAGCAAGTAAAATTTGGAACTATTGAATTGGGACACACCGGAAAAAGTTTTGTATTCATGCTGCAAACAAAACTTATCCTAACCTAACCATCCTAGGCCTATTACACGCTGTATGAGGCCTGATAAAGTATATATGTGTGATATACTAGGCCCAGGAATATTTCAGTTTGTATTTTGGTTTTATTTTTCTGGACTCTATAAAGTGAATTGTACTAAATTCTTTTATGTAATTGTCCAATATGTCAATACAGTATATATACGATGGCCCACATAATTAAAAAAAAATACTATTTAAAGAGGGATTATGGGTTGGATTTATGGCAAAGTAGGAATCTAAACTGATATTGAGGTCTTACAAAGAGATCTAAGTGAACTCCACAAATGATCGGAAGACTGGAAAATGCTTTTTAATATGGAATAGCGCAAGACCCTGCATTTGGGGCATAAAAAATGCACCCCTTCCAAAATCTACTATATCAACAACAGTACCTTACAGCAGATTTATTAAGATAAAAACCTTGGAGTCAGAATCCACTAACCACTAAAGGTTGCACAACAAGTGGGTGCAGCAGGGAAAAAAAGCCAACCAATCCCTTGGAATAGTCAAGAGAACCTTTGACATAAGGAAAAAGTAGGTAGTTATATAACTGTTTTAATCTCTGGTGCTCATTTCAACTATTGTATCCTAACACGGAGACCTCATTTTCAGTAGGACGTATCTCTTTAGAGAAAGTTCAGCAGCGGAAACAAAAATAATTCCAGAGCTAGTTTAACTCTCAGGAGTTGCACGCTAGCTGCCGTGAGATGCAGACATGTCGCCTGGCTTCTGGTAGTTGGGGTGTTTGCCGCTTTCGTCGCCAAGGGGTGTGGGCCTCTCTGCCCCCCCCCCCCCCCGCTGTTGCTGCCTGGCTGCGTGTTGAAGTGGCGAGCTTGACATGGGAGGCCATCTTCCCCCTTTTGTGCGAGTGAACTCCGTGGGCCTGGAGATCACTGGTCGTGCTGGATATACGGAAATCGAGATGGTTATGTGTGACATGCTCCGTATCCCAGTGATGGCCATCTACGGTGTTGAGCTTGTAACTGCCCACCGAGATGTTCTCAAGTTCGTGAGGGAGGAGGATTACCGTGACTTCCTCCGACGTTACGAGAGGCGTTCGTTGCCATTGCCGGGTGGTGCCGGCTCTGTGTCCATCTCGGACCGTAGTGGTGCCCTGACTTATGTCAGTGTGTATGGGGCGCCCCTGGACTTTCCCAATGACCACCTCCGACGTTACTTCCAGAGGTTTGGAGTGGTCGTCAGTGTGCGGGTGAACACACTCTCCTCAGGGAGGTATGCAGGTAGGCAGACGAACATTCGCACCTTGGGGATGCGCCTGCGGTCGGATATTTCATCTTCTGTCCGGCTTATGGGGTACTAAGTCCGGGTGTACTATGCTTGGCAACCCCGTACCTGTTTCTGGTGTGGCCTGTTGGGGCATCAGGCTGCCGGGTGCACTGCGGCTCCGGTTGCTCCCATCAACTTGTTCCGGGAAGAGGATTTCTCGCCGCTCCCTCTGGTGGAGGACTCCGGGGGTGAGGAGGTGAACGTCCCGTTAGCTGATGAGGCTCCCCTAGCATCGCCCGACATTCCTTCAGTTGCTGCAGACCCTCATCCGGGTGTTGCGGTGCCGTCGGATGATTTTCCTGCTCCTGTCACTGTCCCCGCTGCTCCAGTGGGCCTTCCTGGTGCCCCCTGTGTGGCGTCGCCGGCTTCTTCTCCCTCGTCTTCAGTTGCTGCGCCTGGCTCTGCATCCTCGTCTCGGGTCCCGGCTGTGCTGGGTGCTGTGGTGGCTGCGGAGCCTCCTGCTGTGTGTTGCCCGGTTCCCCTCTGTGGTAGAAGCTGCTGCCGTTCTGCGTCGGGCATCGGTTGGTCCGGCTAGTGGTACCCGTGTGGTATCCGCATCTGGCTCTGGCGATATCCGTCCGGTACCCAAACGTTCCCGGCGTTCGTCTTCTGCCTGGGCCGATGTTGGTGAATTCAGTGACTGTGGGTCTTAGGGTGTTGACGGTGTGGCTCCGGATACGGATGTATCCGGAGCGTACGGTGTATACGGATGCTCCGGATGTCTACACAGTTGGTGATGGCGGAGGTCCATGTGCCTGCTGGTACTGGTGCCTGTGTCTCGGACGTGCCTTCTGTTCTTTCTCCACCGGAGGGCTCTCTGCAGTGGAGGGTAGTGACTTCCGGTGACAGAGATGGTGTGGATACAGATGCTGGGTGTGGCCTGGTGGTGACATTACGGAGGGATGCGCGCTGTCTGGGTTCCCTGCCGTTGTCTGGTGTGCCCGTGGCCGCGGGTGCACCTGTGGTGGTGCCCTCTGTCGAGCTCGTTCTTGAGAGGATGCACGTTGGGGCCCTGGGGGACGTGTTGCCGGCGTCTGTGATGCCGCCAGGTCACTGGAAAACGATTTCCGAGTTAGTGCTGTCTGACGAACTTGAGAACTTTCTTGGTGGGCAGGTTCCCTTCCTGTGGGGGCGTGTGGGGGAAACTCGACTCATCAGTGATACCGTCCTGGTCTCCTGTTTCTGGGGGTTCCGGATGTTATGACTTCTCCTGTGAATGTTCAAGACCCTCAGTGGTGGTTGCTCTGGGAACCGTTCAATGTGCGGTTCCTGTGGGCAAGGTTTCCGAGCAAGTATGTCCACTGATTTCCTATTTGTGTGCTTTAGGTAGTGCTGTATGCCCCTCTGACTGTTTTCTTGCCCTATTGTGTTATGTGCTCATGCCTCTCCCTTTGTTTGTTGCGAGGCCGGTAGTTTGTTGTGCGTGTTCTTGTTCATGTGCATGTTTTGTGTTAATTTGCCCTGTGTGTTATGTTTCTGACTTACATGTTATATTGTTTTTTTTTATGGCTTTATGTATGTTATGATTTTCTTGTGTTATCTTTCATGTTGTACTTCATGATATGCTTTGTTGTCAGTCCTTCCGGCCGGTGCCTATGATTGATTTGTTTCATGTGTTCCTATATTTTGTTTTCTTGTCATTATTTGCTTGCATGATAGCTTGTTTACATTGTCTTATATTTTGTGTTATGTTCTTAATACGATGTATGTTGTTTCTCTTGCGTTTTCACCAGTTATGCTTATTGTTGTACTGTGCTGTTGGTACTTCTGGTTGGTGGTTTTCTGTTTTGCTTTGTTGTTATGTATCTATGTTTTATTGTATTTAATTACATGCCTGCATATAAAAAAAAAAGTTCGACTCTCAAACAACACTCCTCCCTTCAAACGGTGCTACATCTGAAAGACAGGTTGAAAGGAATGTTCCAATTATCGTAAACGTTCCAAGTCACTAACAACGTGTTCCTAAACCAATAGATCATCAAGATGGAGAGGCCGGAGGAACACACTCAAGAGAGATTGATTCCAGACGGCACAATGACAGTATACATTCCTTGTGGAACACGAAAACTACGCCACAATAATTCAAACAAGCAGCTGACGCTTAAACCGCCACCTTCAGAAACATCACCATTGTGGGAACCGACCTGTGAGTCCTGTGATTATATTTATTTAATTTATATGAATTTATATTGAATTTATATTTACGTTAATTTATATATTTCGATAGCAATTCGTATGATGTTAAGTGGACTGTATTTCTGCAATAATCTTACAAATCGATCCTTACACATTAGGGGGGTTTATATTAAATTTATATATATGCAGCCAATCAAACTACAGTATTAACTTCATATATTAGTATAAAATTGGAGGTGCCTTATCTTATTGTACAGCAGGCTTAGTCCACCAGATATAACTAGGATGTAGACACCAAATTATCCTCGTGTAAGGCTAGCTTCCATCACCCTGGTAACTGATATACCAAGTCTAGCTTCCTCTTCTTGTTCCCGTCAAAGGGCACTAGCTATAAAGCTGGAATCCTAATATATGACAGCTATATCAGAGAAAACACTGTATATATTAAATAATAAAGACCAAGGCTTAACTGCCTTTATAATGAGGCTAGTTCGCATCCTAACCGGTTCGTCCAATATCTACTTAACATTAACTGGCCAGAAATGATTAGATAAATGGGCTTCGGTAGGACACTTGCCTTGTTTATGTTGACAGCGTGTTGATGATGGTTGAACACTTTGATCACCAAAACACTTCGTCCAAGAGAAATTATAGTATCTGAATTTGCTCCCCTGCGCCTCTGGTCTTAACAAACAACAAACAATGGCTGACCACTCCCTACTGACTCTCCTGGCTTACTTTGTCCAGATGTCAGTAAGTGATAGAAGGGTCACATTTACTCTATTTTGTTACTGATAATTAAGTTAATTCAAATGAGATGTTTTTATGATGTAAGAAGTCCAAAGACTAATGTATTTAAGAATGATTCCCAACAGAATAGCTGGTGAATTTATCATACTATGTGGCAATGATATCCCATTTCCTATTGATGGTGGAAAATTCCACTACAAGCTACATTTTCTATGGGTAACTTGTGTATACAACACAGCAGAAATATTATCTGCATATTATATGTAATATTATTAAATGGTGTTGGGTTTTCCGGCATAATTCCCCGGGGGGCTGCTCACGGGTCGAAGTCCTATTAAGAACAGACGAACACCGATACTCCTCCTTCGAATTATTAAATTAATTTGATGTTAGTAGTTAGTAATCACACATTTGTGCGTCTGTTCGTACAGGACGGATGTTTCATACTCGAGTTGCAGGGGTTAGAAGTCTAATGCGATTTCATTTCCATGTTAACTCTTGAGAGGCTAAAATTCAAGCCTAATTACATATTAACCCAGAGGACTGAATGTGATCAAGTACTACAGTCAAGTATGATTCAGGGACTGCAGTGAGATCAGTGACATTAGATATAACTTGAAGCTTGTTCAGGTAACTGGCAACTGATATATAAACACTGAGGCCCATGGAATTCATCTTGATTAAATAATAAATGTATGAAAATCAGTCGTCAGATTTACTGGGGTTTAATTTAGCTAATTGATTCAGAGGATTGAATAGCCCATCATTAAAGTCAAGTATGGTTCTGAGACTGCAGCGGGTTCAGTGACATTGGTCGCAGTGACTTGTAGCTGTTTAGGCTACTGTTCACTGATTTGCCACTGAAGCCTCATGAACTCATCTTCAGCTTTAAATGATGATATTAACATCAACCTCTGTTGCTATAGTCAGCTGTAATCTCCTTAGTATAATGCTACTGGAGAAAAATAATCAGCTGACAAATTTAGATTTCTACTGGTATTGTTTATCTGCAGGCATAGGTCTCCTCAGGCTTAATACTGGGTCTGAGAGTAATTTACCTCCTGCAGAATTTAGCATGGTTATCCCCTGATATTTAGTAGGGCTACCGATGAATCGATGGTCGTAGTCTGTACCTACAAGGATACCGAAGTCGGTGAAGTGATCAGACTTAATATTATCTGCCAATTTTATTCCTCTATTTCTCAGGAATTTGGTTGTTGCTCTCAGACCTTGTACTAGTAGGTCTGCTGGTATTTTGTCCACCACAATGGCTTGTACTTGACAGACGTACCTGCCTAAACGTACTGATGGTTGTACCACTTGATAGACTTGAGGTCCTGTATCTGTTAGAAACCCTGAGATGTTAATTGTCGTCTGGACTATAGGCCTTAATTGTAGTTCATCTGCCAACCTTTTAGTGACATATGTTCTCTGGGACCCTTGGCCAAATAACCCACGGGTATGGACCTTGGCCCTCTTATTCTGGATGGTAATTTGGGCAGTAGGCAAAGTCACACTACTTTTGAACTCTGTCGATTGGACACTAATTTTCTCTCGCACCTTGCAAAACTGTACTGTGGTGAGAATGCAATCTTTCACCTTGGGTCTTGAATACGTTAATTTCGTATTTTTGCACAGTGCTGCATGGTGCCTACCTCTTCTACACCTGTTGCCAGTGTTGAATTAATTGGGTATCACAATAGTCTATGTTGTGTGACTTGAGACACCTTGAACATCTCCCTAATTCCTGGAGTCGCTTAATACGAGTGTCTCTGTCTGGATAATTAGCACAACGGTATGTTGAATGTTTCCTTTTGCAGAACATACATGTCTCCCAGCCTACTGCACGTTTGGATGTTACTGGTTTGGGTGAAATAGTAGCAGTAGGCTTGGAGGATTCTGCTGCATTCTCAGATTTTCTGCAACTTGATGTGAGTGTAATTGGCTGATGTTTATTTGGGGTAGTTTTTTTACCCTTTAATTGACTATTATTTCCTATTTCTGAAGGCTCGCAAGAGGCTTTAACTTCCTCATTTGCACGTCGTTTGTTTATGATGGAATGCAAACCTTTGGTGATGTCCTGTACTGTCAGGATGGTGTTATGTTGATGTGCGTATAATTCGTCTAGTATATCTCTGGACAATTTTCGTTGAAGGACAAGTTTGGTCATCCACTCACTAGTGGTTACAACCTTAAGACTGAATGTTCTTAGTAGTGACTCAAACTTCATGCTGAAGGATTGTAATGAGTCAGCAGTCTGATCAGGTTGATGTAAGTCCAGCAATTGTAGTACTAAATGTATGACAGTTTTCTCATTGCCAGCATTATCCCTAGGAAGCTGGACTGGGAAATTAGTGCTGTCGCTATCTTCATTTACATTTTCTACTACTGGTTCAGCTTCACCTCTAATTTCAGTTTGGAGGCGTGTTAACTTAGTAGCCTCAGGTATTAGGTTTTCAGAGTCCACAGAGACTGTGGATAATTTGTCTGAGAACTGTTTAATTTCTGGTGGTATAATATGGGGTGAAGCTTTATCCACGTTGATTAAGGATCTAATCTGGCTTGACATTTATTCTCAAAAAGATCCAGATCATCCACAACGTTATCTACTTTATTTGATGTACTTGCTATTTGTTCTGATTCAATAATCCTGTGTAAATGTTCCAACCTGGCTTGAGTTCTTCTTCATATTGTGCTAGGTCAGACAGGAATGGTTCCACATCTTCAACTACTATGTCGTCGTCGTCGTGGACTGATTTTGGTAAGATTTCCTATTTGCTTTCAATATATGCAAATTGGGTTTGAATCTGTAATAGTGGTATTTTCAACCGACGATAATTAATTACAGGGTCATAAACAACTGTTCATATTGGTCGAGATCTCTTGTCAGTTGACGTTTACGTGCTACTAAAGCACGCTTTGCTTTCTGTGGATTAGTCATGGTGACTTGTTAATTGGCACCACGGCTCATAAATTGTGAGAAAGTACTGATGGTAGCCTAGGGTAAAATTCTGCTATCACTAGGCTATAATCCNCTTGCATAGAAACCCTCCTTCCCTCACCCTACCTGCCCCACCCAACCCTCCTCCCTCCCCACCCCTTCTGACACCGACACCCCATCCCATTCCCATCAATGTCCCCCCCCTCCCACCTTTCCCCCCCTGTCCCCCCTCCCCCTTCATCCATACCCTCCCTATTCCTCCTCCCCCCTCACCCATATCCTCCATGTCCCCCTATCTCCTAACCCACACCCTACCTGTCCCCCCCTTCCCTTAAACCCCCACCCCCACCCAAAATCCTCTGAGACCCTGCAAACCACCTCACAGATCCTCTCACCCACGGAACAGCTTCCCACACAGCAGAATACTCGCCAAGAAAGGGACATGAAAATGAACAGAAGAAAGTGAGCTTCAAGGCGATGTACACTAACATAGATGGGATTACAAATAAACTAGTGAACTTGGAGAATGGGCACTAGAAGAAAACCCAGACATAATAGCACTCACAGAAACAAGCTAACGAAATCATAACAATGCAGTGTTTCCACAGGGCTACTATGTAGTGAGGAAAGAGAGAGAAGGAGAGGAGGAGGTGGTGTGGCTTTGCTACTAAGAGAAGGTTGGAGTTTCGAAGAGATGGTAATTCAGAACTGTGAAGGTTTCAGTGACTACATATCAGGCACCATAGCAACTGGAGGACAGAAAATTATAATAGTAGTCATATATAACCCCCCCCGAATGACAGAAGACCCAGACAGGAATATGATAGAAACAACTGGCCACCATCAATATAATAGAGAGAGCAGCTTCTGTGGCTAGCAGGAACGGATCCAGACTACTAATCATGGGAGACTTCAACCATGGGAAGATAGATTGGGGGAACAGAGACCCACATGGAGGCCCAGACACATGGAGAGCTAAGCTGCTGGATGTGGCAACAAGAAACTTTCTAAGTCACACGTCAAGGGACCGACAAGAATGAGAGGAGGGGATGAACCAGCCTTGCTTGATCTGATATTTACCCTAAATGAGTCGGATATAAGGAAGTTAAGTTGGAAGCCCCTTGGGAATGAGTGATCATAGTGTATTGAGCTTTGAGTACCTGGTTGAGCTAGGAATTATCACCCCAAAAAAGAACTGGGAACCAAAGGGCTGGCGTACCGAAAGGGAAACTATGAGGAGATGAATAAATTCCTATGGGATATACATTGGACACAGAACTCGGAACCAAGTCCGTACAAGACATGATGGACTATGTCACCCAAAATGTCAGGAGGCTGTAAGCAGGTTTGTCCCAGCCCAACAGGAAAAAACAGAGAAGCAAAGGAAGAATCCGTGGTTTAATAGGGAATGTATGAAAGCAAAGGAGCTGAACAAAAGGGCATGGAGGAACTTCCGTAATAACAGAACACCAGAAAGTAGAGAGAGATACCAGAGAACCAGAACGAGTATGTCAGTGTGAGAAGAGCAGCTGAGAAAAGGTATGAAAATGATATAGCTAATAAAGCCAAGACTGAACCAAAGCTACTACACAGTCACATCAGGAGGAAGACAACAGTGAAGGAAAGGTGATGAAACTTAGGGTGGGCGAGGACAGGTACACAGAGAATGACAAAGAGGTGTGTGAAGAACTCAACAAAAGGTTCCAGGAGGTCTTTACAATAGAACAGGGAGATATCACGGCGCTGGGAGAGGTGGCAGCAAACCAGGTGACCTTGGATAGGTTCGAAATTACAAGATGAGGTCAAAAAGCACCTATTGGAGCTGGATGTGAGAAAAGCTGTTGGGCCGGATGGAATCTCGCCATGGGTATTGAAAGAGTGTGCAGGAGCACTTTGCTTACCACTCTCCATAGTGTATAGTAAGTCACTGGAAACGGGGGACCTACCAGAAATATGGAAGACTGCTAATGTAGTACCAATATACAAAAAGGGTGACAGACAAGAGGCACTGAACTACAGGCCAGTGTCCTTAACTTGTATACCATGCAAGGTGATGGAGAAGATTGTGAGAAAAAACCTAGTAACACATCTGGAGAGAAGAGACTTCGTGACAACCCATCAACATGGGTTCAGGGAGGGTAAATCTTGCCTTACAGGCTTGATAGAATTCTACGATCAGGTGACAAAAATTAAGCAAGAAAGAGAAGGGTGGGCGGACTGCATTTTTTTGGACTGTCGGAAAGCCTTTGACACAGTACCCCATAAAAGGTTGATGCATAAGCTGGAGAAACAGGCAGGAGTAACAGGTAGGGCGCTCCAGTGGATAAGGGAGTACCTAAGCAATAGGAAGCAGAGAGTTACAGTGAGGGGTGAGACCTCAGACTGGCGTGAAGTCACCAGTGGAGTCCCACAGGGCTCTGTACTTGGACCTATCCTGTTTCTGATATACGTAAATGATCTCCCAGAGGGTATAGACTCATTCCTCTCAATGTTTGCTGACGACGCCAAAATTATGAGAAGGATTAAGACAGAGGAGGACAGCTTGAGGCTTCAAGAAGACCTGGACAAGCTGCAGGAATGGTCGAACAAATGGCTGTTAGAGTTTAACCCAAGCAAATGTAATGTAATGAAGATAGGGGTAGGAAGCAGGAGACCAGATACAAGGTATCATTTGGGAGATGAAATACTTCAAGAGTCAGAGAGAGAGAAAGACCTGGGGGTTGATATCACGCCAGACCTGTCCCCTGAAGCTCATATCAAGAGGATAACATCAGCAGCATATGCCAGGTTGGCTAACATAAGAACGGCCTTTAGAAACTTGTGTAAGGAATCTTTCAGAACATTATATACCACATATGTCAGACCAATCCTGGAGTATGCGGCTCCAGCATGGAGTCCATATCTAGTCAAGCATCAGACTAAACTGGAAAAGGTTCAAAGGTTTACCACCAGACTAGTACCCGGGATGAGAGGTATGAGCTACGAGGAGAGACTACGGGAATTAAACCTCACTTCGTTGGAAGACAGAAGAGTTAGGGGGGACATGATCACCACATTCAAGATTCTCAGGGGAATCGACAGGGTTGATAAAGACAGGCTGTTTAACACAAGGGGCACACGCACTAGGAGACACAGGTGGAAACTGAATGCCCAAATGAGCCACAGAGATATTAGAAATAACTTTTTTAGTGTCAGAGTGGTTGACAAATGGAATGCATTAGGAAGCGATGTGGTGGAGGCTGACTCCATACACAGTTTCAAGTGTAGATATGATAGAGCCCAATAGGCTCAGGAACCTGTACACCTGTTGATTGACGGTTGAGAGGCGGGACCAAAGAGCCAGAGCTCAACCCCCGCAAGCACAACTAGGTGAGTACAACTAGGTGAGTACACACACACACACACACACACACACACACACACACACACACACACACCCACACGTGAGGGGTGAGGTCTCAGACTGGCGAGACGTTACAAGTGGAATCCCGCAGGGTCAGTCCTTGGACCAATACTGTTTCTGGTATATGTAAATGACCTCCCAGAGGGAATAGATTCGTTCCTCTTAATGTTTGCCGACGATGCAAATATTATGAGGAGGATTGAAACAGAGGATGATAGTAGGAGGCTACAAGATGACCTAGACAGACTGAGTGAATGGTCCAGCAAATGGCTGTTGAAGTTCAACCCGAGTAAATGCAAAGTAATGAAACTAGACAGTGGAAACAGGAGACCAGACACAGGATACAGAATAGGAGATGAAGTACTCAATGAAACAGACAGAGAGAAAGAGCTAGTTGATATCACACCAAACCTGTCTCCTGAAGCCCACAGAAAGAGAATAACGTCTGCGCATATGCGAGGCTGGCTAACATCAGAACAGCGTTCAGGCACCTGTGTAAGGAATCATTCATAATCTTGTACACCACATATGTAAGACCAATCCTGGAGTATGCGGCCCCAGCATGGAGCCCGTACCTTGTCAAGCACAAGACGAAGCTGGAAAAAGTGCAAAGGTATGCTACTAGACTAGTCCCTGAATTAAAAGGCATGAGTTATGAGGAAAGGCTGCGGGAAATGCACCTTACGACACTGGAAGACAGAAGAGTAAGGGGGGGACATGATCACAACCTACAAAATCCTCAGGGGAATCGACCGGGTAAACAATGATAAACTATTCAACACTGGTGGGACGCGATCAAGGGGACACAGGTGGAAACTGAGTACCCACGTGAGCTACAGGGACGTAAGAAGGAACTTTTTCAGTGTCAGAGTAGTTAACAGATGGAATGCATTAGGCAGTAATGTGGTGGAGGCTGACTCCATACACAGTTTTAAATGTAGATATGATAGAGCCCAGTAGGCTCAGGAACCTGTACACCAGTTGAATGACAGTTGAGAGGCGGGACCAAAGAGCCAAAGCTTAACCCCCGCAAGCACAATTAGGTGAGTACAATTAGGTGAATACTCACACACACACACACACACACACACACACACACACCACACACACACACACACACACACACACACACACACACACACACACACACACACACACGCACACACACAGAGGAAGCAGCCCGTAACAGCTGCCAGTAACTCCCAGGTACCTATTTACTGCTAGGTAACAGGGGCATCAGGGTGAAAGAAAGAAAGGCTATTTGTTTCTGCTGGCGCCGAGAATCGAACCCGGGCCACAGGATTTCGAGTCCCACGCGGTGTCCATTCAGCTACCAGACCCCGTGAACTCCATTTTATGTTGGTGTCCGAATGCATGATAGAGCTAATGAGTTAGCCAAAGAATCTGCCTTTAAAAGAGAAATTTAGTATAACCTTGGATTGTCAATAAGCTGTCTGAGAGCAATAGTAACCCAAGAACTTCAACAAAATCTTGTAGCTCTAAGGCAAAGTGAAATCGGCACCAGTAATTCCATCTATCATCATACTATCATGCAGGAGCCACACATCTATGGATCATCCAGTAAAATCAGCCGACTTTTAAATGTTACTACTGCTCGGCTTAGACTCGGTTACAAGTATCTCTGGGGAATTCTCATTATCTGCTGATGTAGATCTGATAAAATGTAAACTGTGTCATTGAAATTATTCTCACACTCTCCGTCACTATGTGATAGAGTGCGAAAAGATACGTGAATTCAGCAACAATTCTATGACAAATGTTCCAGACATGTGTAATATTTAATTCAAAATGATCTGCTACCAGAAATTTTATATATTCCCCAAATATCCCCAGTTTGCTAACTGTAGGTAGTAACTAAGTGATTGTAACCTATCCACCGCTGCCCACTGGATGGGGGACGGTGTGCAGGAAAAACATTTCAATTGTGACACTAGCTCTCCACGTATGTCAGTTGCTTAATTTGGAAACTGTACTTGTGGTCGATCTCCACTCCAATGATGATATGACGATGTGTATTGAGTTTTGTAACTAGCTCATCAAGATTGTAACTTGCTTAGCTAAATGAATTGTGGGGTTCAGTCCCTGAGCCTATTATGTGCTTCTGTAACCCTTTCCACTACGGCCCACATGATGGGTATAGGGTGTATAATAAATTAACTAAACTAAAAAACTAACTAAGCCAAATAGGTACTATGTTATAGCGAGAGCGGGTCTTCTAGTGTATAGTGATTTTGTCATGGGTCCTGTAAACTGTTTATAGTGCTTGTGTCAGGGGCTCCTGAAAACTCTGCGTGATGCTTGCGTCAGGTCTCCTGTAAACTGGGTATAGGAATTTTGTCTGAGCTTCTGTGAACTGTGTGTAGTTACTGTGTCAGGACTCCTGTAAACTCAATATGGTGCTTGTATCAGGAGTCCTGTAAGCTCAGTATATAATGCTTGTATCAGAGCTGTAAACTGAGTATAGTGATTGTGTCAGGGGGTCCTTTAAACTGTTTATAGCGATTGAATCATGGTTCCTGTAAACTGAATATGACTTTTAGTAACAGGGCTCCTGGAAACATTCTTGTGTGCGTGAATCAAGGCTCCTGTCAACTGTAAATGGTGCTTGTGGCAGGGTTCGTGTAAACAATGAATGGTACTTGTGTCTGGGCTCCTGTAACCTCGATATTACTGGCGTCAGGGTTCCTGTATATTTCTGGATATTACTTGAGTCAGGGCTCCTGTATATTCTGGATGTTACTTGTGTCAGGGTTTCTGTAAATTGCGAATAATAACTGTGTCAAGGCTTATCTAAACCGGTCCGCAGAATTACCCAAAGCCTCTTATCGTTACGTAAGTAATGAAGAAATATGATATATATCTTCACTGAACATTATTATTTCTTCATTATTTTACCCACTTTAATTATTGATTGTGTGGAATGTAGGACATGAAAAAATATATTTTAACTCTGAAATAATCTCATTTCATTACTAATTAAAGGGAAAATATGTGGCAGGTGACGCCGTAGGAAATCGACTGTCCAAGCCAAAATATTGTGGAGCGACTTATGCAAGATATTTTGTTGCCTGGAGACTAATTGCTGGCAGATCAGCCTCCTGTACACAGTTATCCAGTCGTCACACTTCTCCTCCCATATAATCGCAAATTTAATTTGTAATATTAACTTGTAGAATGCATGAATACATATTTACAATAATATTTAGCATAAATTACCCCAAAACATTTTGGATTTATAAAGAAAATATTTCTGGAAGTTAAATTAACACCATAAAACGTATGCGTTTGCTCCTTAAACTACTATGTACTTACAAACGTCATGTACGTTTTCTGATACATTGCTTAATTAAAAGAGATTCACATATAAGGCTTATATTTTTATATGTTAGCAGAAATACAGGGATAAAACCTTTTTTGTGAATCAACCAAAGGGATAATATCTTATGAGAGAGGAATGATATTCATATATTAAAGAAGGTTTCTATGCCAACGCTCTCAGTATCGATGAGAACTACGACTTTTTGAAGATCAACGTTAATTTTACCTAGATATTGTAATAAACGCAAGTAATCTATGTCATCAGAAAGGCAGAAATTATATACTACATCTTAAATCCCTTGTCATATATATATAACTGAAGTGAAAGCGAAGATTTGTGCATTTTTATAGTTACTAGATGGCTCTCTCTGGGAGTGTGAAGCTCTACACACTAGCAATCAATTGAGTAATTAACTTGCGTATATGCCACTTAACCTTAAAGATCTATCTATAAGTCTGAAGAAAGTATAAGGTTCAATATTTCTGATTTTAATATATGAATTAAACGTTAATATAACGTCATAATAACGTAACGATAGCGTGTAAATAACATTATATTCACGTCATACAAATGTCATATTTATGTTATAATAACGTAAATTGGATAGTTTACATAAATTAATCATAAAAAACAAAATGTTGACTGAATTTTTTTATTTTTAAATATAAAGCATGAAAACATTATAATTGCATAGTAGTCCCAATAATTTTTAACTTTTTTACATAAATCTTAAAAAATTGTGTCTCAAGACGATATGTTTTTAGTTATCTCTAATGGTTTTAATAACATCACAGAGACGTATATAAGTCAATAGTTATAGTGCTACCTCTCTGTCACTATTTAAAAACGCTTACAAACGTTTTGTGGTTGCTGGGTGTTAGGTAAGCAATGTTATGTGAGCACTATTCGGTAAGCACTTTTTATGAACATTGTTAGACAAACACTGCTATAAAAGCCAAGTTAAGTGCTGCTTTATAAGCATTGTTAGGTAAGCACTACTATATAAGCGCTGTTAGGTAAGCACTGTTATATAAACCTCGTTTGGTAAGCACTGCTATATAGGCACAGTTAGGTAAGCACTGCTATCTAAGGACTGTTAGGTAACCACTGCTATAGAAATAATGTTAGGTGTTAGGTGTGTTATATAAGCCCTACTAAGTAAGCACTGCTATATAAGCACGCTTACATAAGCATTGCTATTTAAACAATGCTGGGTAAGCACTGCAATGTAAGCACTGTTAGGTGTGCACAACTATATAAACAATGTTAGGTAAGCACTGCTATATGTACTAATAGGTAAGCGCTACTGTATGAACATTGTTAGGTAATCACTGCTATATACGCACTGTTAGGTAAGCATTGTTATATAAACACTGTTAGGTAAGCACTGCTATATAACAAATGTTAGGTAAGCACTGCTATATAAGCACTGTTAGGTAAGTATTGTTATATAAACACTGTTAGGTAAGCACTGCAATATAACAAATGTTAGGTAAGCACTGCTATATAAGCACTGTTAGGTAAGCATTGTTATATAAGCACTGTTACATAAGCATTGTTATATAAACAGTGTTAGGTAAGCAATGCTATATAATAAATGTTAGGTAAGAACTACTGTATTAGCACTGTTTGGCTAACACTGTTTGGCTAACACAGCTATATTAGCACTGTTCGGCTAACACAGCTATATTAGCACTGTTCGGCTAACACAGCTATATTAGCACTGTTCGGCTAACACAGCAATATTAGCACTGTTCGGCTAACACTGATATATTAGCACTGTTCGGCTAACACTGATATATTAGCACTGTTCGGCTAACACACCTTTATTAAAACTGTTCGGCTAACACACCTTTATTAAAACTGTTCGGCTAACACACCTTTATTAAAACTGTTCGGCTAACACACCTTATTAAAACTGTTCGGCTAACACAGCTATATTAGCACTGTTCGGCTAACACAGCTATATTAGCACTGTTCGGCTAACACACCTTTATTAAAACTGTTCGGCTAACACTGCTATATTAGCACTGTTCGGCTAACACAGCTATATTAGCACTGTTCGGCTAACACAGCTATATTAGCACTGTTCGGTTAACACAGCTATATTAGCACTGTTCGGTTTACACAGCTATATTAGCACTGTTCGGCTAACACAGCTTTATTAGCACTGTTCGGCTAACATACCTTTATTAAAACTGTTCGGCTAACACTGATATATTAGCACTGTTCGGCTAACATTGCTATATTAGCACTGTTCGGCTAACACTGCTATAAAGAATGTTAGGTAAGCTCTGCTATATAAGCACTTTTAGGTAACACTGCTATACACTGGCTATTTATATAGCACTGTTCGGTAACACAGCTATATTAGCACTGTTCGGTAACACAGCTATATTAACACTGTTCGGTACACAGCTATATAAGCACTGTTGGCTAAGCACAGCTATTTAGCACTGTTCGGTAACCTACCTTTATTTAAAACTGTTCGGTTTACACAGCTATATAAGCACTGTTCGGTAACACGCTGTTATAGCACTGTTCGGCTAACACAGCTATATTAGCACTGTTCGGCTAACATACCTTTATTAAAACTGTTCGGTTTACACTGATATATTAGCACTGTTCGGCTAACATTGCTATATTAGCACTGATCTGCTAACACTGCTATAAAGAATGTTAGGTAAGCTCTGCTATATAAGCACTTTTAGGTAAGCACTGCTATATAAACAGTGTGGGAAATACTGTTATATAAGTACTGTTAGGTAATCACTGCTATATAAACATAGTTTGGTAAGAACTGCTATATAAACACTGTCAGGGAAGCACTGCAATGTAAGCACTGTTGGGTAAGCACTGCTATAAAAACAATGTTAAGTAAGCACTGCTATATATAAATACTGTCAGGTAAGCATTACTACATAAGCACTGTTAAGTAAACGCTGTTATGACACCACTGTTAGGTAAGCACTGCTATATAAGCACTGTTAGGCTAACATATCTATATAAACAATGTAAGGTAAGCACTGCTATAAGCACTGTTATACTAACAGTGATATGCAAGCACTGTTTACAAGCACGGCAACATAAGCACTGTTAGGTTAACACTGCTATATAAAGAGTGCTAGGTAAGCACTGCTCTATAGGCCCGATTAGGTATGCACTGTTATATAGGCCCTATTAGGTATGCACTGCTATAAGCACTGTTATACAAACACTGCTTTATAAGCACTGTTAGGTTAACACTGCTATATAAGCACAGTAATACAAACACTGCTATATAAGCACTGTCATACAAGCACTGCTATAAGCACTGTTAGGGTGACACTACTATAAGCACTGTTAGGGTAACACTACTATAAGCACTGTTAGGGTAACACTGCTATAAGCACTGTTAGGGTAACACTACTATAAGCACTGTTAGGGTAACACTGCTATAAGCACTGTTAGGGTAACACTACTATAAGCACTGTTAGGGAGACACTACTATAAGCACTGTTAGGGTAACACTACCATAAGCACTGTTAGGGTAACACTGCTATAAGCACTGTTAGGGTAACACTGCTATAAGCACTGTTAGGGTAACACTGCTATAAGCACTGTTAGAGTAACACTGCTATAAGCACTGTTAGGGTAACACTGCTATAAGCACTGTTAAGGGTAACACTGCTATATAAACAAAGTTAGGTAAGCAGTGTGAGGTAATCAGTGTTGTGGAAGAGGAACACGTTCAGGAAAGACTCAGCAGTGTTCCAGGAACCCAGAGGTTGCCAGGTCCACGCGTCGTCCTGGACTGGTTAGCTGCAGCTCCGGCTAGACAACACAGCTCCAGTTTTTACACAGCGAGGACCCCAGTGAACTGTGAGAGGTGCCAGCGCTCTCCTTGGGGAACATCTCTCAATACATCCTTAAGCGCCCGGGGAACCCCACACCAGCCACACGTGTCCCGCCAGCAACACCTACTGAACCATTCACCTGTCACAGGTCTTGGTCAGTATTACCTCCTCTCAAGCAGTCGTCAACACCTTCACCTCTCCTGCAGAAGCCACGATGAAGCTCTTGCTGCTCTCAGCTCTGTTGTTGACGGTGAGTCGAGCTTTTTATTGCCATGATTCCAGAGGAATATGATGAGTATTCAACCACAATCTTATTTAATATTGTTTGTATACTCATGCGTCCAATAGGTCATTTATTATGTGTCCCATACCCATCCTATGAGTGGTTTTGAACTTTATACTCATCCTTTTAGTTATAAGAGACCCAAAACCCATTTTTTCAGTAATAGTTGATCTATATCCTTCTTGTCAACAGTAGTGGACTCAATAGGCATCCTGTGGTGGCATTGCATCTCATCATCATCCAGTGATCCTGCGAGCGTTAGTGAACCCCATACCCATCCTGGGAGTGGAAGTGAAGCCCATACATCCTGCGAGCGGTAGTGAACCCCATACCCATTCTGTGAGTGGCAGTGGACTCCATACGTACCCCATCCTTTAGAGCGTTCCATACCCATTTCTTTTAAGTGGTTATAGTTCCCCCTATCCTTTAAGTGGTTATAAACCCGACATACCTCCTGTGAGTGGTAATGGACCCCCATATACCTCCTGTGAGTGGTAATGGACCCCCCATATACCTCCTGTGAGTGGTAATGGACCCTCATATACCTCCTGTGAGTGGTAATGGACCCCCATATACCTCCTGTGAGGGGTAATGGACCCCCATATACCTCCTGTGAGTGGTAATGGACCACCATATACATCCTCTCAGTGGTAATGGACCCCATATGTCTCCTGTCAGAGGTAATGGACTCCGATATACCTCCTGTGAGTGGTAATAAACCGCGTACCCATCCTGGGTGGTAGTACAGCTCATACTCTTTCTGTAAGTACAGAAAGAAACAGTTGAATGATACAACAGTCAACAGTGTGGTGTGGTGGTTCAGTAGTACAGCAGCCAACATTGTGAACTGGTGGTTCAGTTGTTCAGCAGTTAACCATTGTGATGTGATGATTCAGTTGTACAGAACATAACTTTGTGGTGAGGGAGTTAAGTGGTACAGCAGTATTCCACTGAGAAAGCTAAAGAATTTGCAAGAGATTGAGCCAGAGATTGTGCAAGAGATTGATCAAGTGATTATGCAAAAGAGAAAGAGAAGAGAAGAGCAAGAAGTTATTGTTCAAGAGATTGATTAACCGATTGGACAAGAGATTACGCAAAAGAGCAAGAAATTGGTTGAGCGATAAAGAAATTGATTAGCAAGAGATTGAGCAAGACATTGAGTATAAAAATTTGCAAGAGACTGAGCAAACAGACTGAGCAATAGAATGAGTAAAAGATTGGAACAGAATTAGCAAGAGGTTGAGCCTGAGATTTGTCAAGAGATTATTCAAGAGATTTGGTATGAGAGGGGACAAGAGAGTGAAGGAAAAGATTGTGCAAACGACTAAGCAAAAGGTTATACAAAAGATGGTGCAAGAAATTGGGCAAGTAATGGTCAGGAGATTTAGCAAGAGACTAGGCCAGTGATTGGACAAGACATTGGGCAACAGACTGGACTAGAGGTTGGACAAGACATTGGGCAACAGACTGGACTAGAGGTTGGGCAAGACATGGGTAAGAGGTTGGACAAGACATTGGGCGAGAGAATGGACTAGAGGTTGGACAAGACATTGGGCAACAGACTGGACTAGAGGTTGGACAAGACATTGGGCAACAGACTGGACTAGAGGTTGGGCAAGATATGGGTAAGAGGTTGGACAAGACATTGGGCGAGAGACTGGGTAAGTAAGACCAGATGAACTTTGCAAACATTTAAAAAAATATAAAATTATCAAATCATCTGAAATTTCTTTCAGTTAGCTTAGACATATTAATTATTATTAAATTGTTTTGTTCTTTAATCAGATTGTTGTGGTGGGAACAACTTCTCAGCGCACACTCTACTCTTGGTAAGTACACTGTTTGTATGTTGTCCTTGTTAGTGTTCCTTGAGTATCTTGTTGGTACGTTGTCCTTTTAAGTGTTCCTTGAGTGTCTGGTTGGTATGTTGTCCTTGTTAGTGATCCTTGAGTGTCTGGTTGGTACGTTGTCCTTATTAGTGATCCTTGAGTGTCTGGTTGGTACGTTGTCCTTGTTAGTGTTCCTCAAGTGTCTGTTGGTTACCAACCAGACACTCAAGGATCACTAACAAGAACAAGCCAACCAGACACTCAAGGATCACTAACAAGGACAAAGTACCAACCAGACACTCAAGGATCACTTACAAAGACAACGTACCAACCACTCAAAGAACACTAACAAGGACAACGTACCAACCAGACAGTCAAGGATCACTAACAAGGACAAAGTACCTTATTTGGACCTAGGAAAACTTAAAGGGGGAGGAGCTTGTTCCTACTGAGAGAGTTTTAGAAAATATTAAGTTTAGTGTGTCTTGGAGCTCCACTGGGGTACAGGTCTACTGACCTAGAAGGCAAGCCATTCAACATCTTTGACAAATTGCAGGATTAAGGTAAAGTGTGCTTGAGTGTTCATGTACATCATTGAATAAGATTATTGCCTCTTAGGGTATTTACATCTAGGATATATCTCAATTTGTTTTCAATATATGTGTCTTAAAATAATAATGTGTATTAATGCATTTGTGTTTAGTTATCTGTTCCCTTTTGATTAATGCTGAGTCATTTTTATATGTGGTTCTTATGTGCTGTACTAAAAAGTTCCCCCCTGTGTTCTCCTCCAGTTCATGAGACCAACGTGACATGCGAGGGCACTTAGTTCTTTTGTTAAAAATATGAGCTAAAGTGATCAATATAAATGACAAAGTGACGTTGAAAAAGATACGGTTCAAAGTATCTGACACTTTCTGATACAGCCAAAGCCTCTCATCTGTTACAGAATAGCGGACCTCCGGCCCCTTAACATCCCTGCTAAAATACGCTATTGGTTGAGGAAGATTGCCATTATCGCGTTGCATTAAACACCCACCAATTGCTATGCCACTGACGTCAGTGTGTACTTCCCACTCCTTAACCAAATCAAGTGCTGCCAATACTGGGGTGGTAATGAGTTGACTTTTTAATATTGCCTCAGCGTTATCATGCTCTGGTTTCCAAATTAATTTAACGTTTTTCTTAGTCAGCTCAGTTAAGGGCGCTGTTGTACTTGCAAAACCTTCAATGTGGCGATGGAAATATCCGGCTGCCCCCAGAAACCTGTGAACATCCCTTGCTGTCTTTGGAGTTGGCATGTCAGCAATGGCGCGACAGGAGTCGGGGTCAAATCGAATACCGCCTGTGCTCACCTGGAATCCCAGGAACTTGAATTTCTGAGATGCCAGAGTGCATTTCCCCCCACACTAAGTTTGAACCCCGCCTTATCTAATAATGTCAACGTCTCAGTCAAATCTCGTAAGTGGTCATCAAACGTCCTGGAGTAGATGACCACATCATCCAGGGACACTAATGAGTGCCTTCATAAGACTGTACTGAGAATATAATTAAATACCCTCTGAAATGACGAAGGGGGTGTCTTTAACCCAAAAGACATATGCATGAATTGATAAATATGAAGACCATCAGAGAAAGTAGGCTTCTCTCTATCCTTCTCAGATACGGGAATGGCCCAATACGCTAATTTAGCATCCAGAGTGGAGAAATACTTTGCTGACCCAAACTGATCTATTATTTCCTGAATCCGTGGTAAAGGGTACACATCACCTGTAGTAATTTCACTGACCTTCTGATAGTCCACACAAAACCTGGAACTCCCATCTGGTTTACGTATCAACACCACTGACGACAACCATGGTGACGTTATAGGCTCTATCACATTCTGTCTCAGCATTTTTTGCCACTCATCCCTAATTACTTCCTTTGCCCCTTTTCGGAAGCCTCCATTGACAAGTGTAAATAGGAGGATGATCACTTGTTGGTATAACATGTTCAATTCTATCCAGAAGACCGATCTGGTCATCTTCCATTGCAAACAGTCCAGGGAATTTACGTAATATCCCTCTCAAAAGTTTTCTATCTGACTGTTGCACATGTTGCAAGTCCAGTGCTGAGATTAACTTAACTGCTTCATGAGTATTACTATTTTTCCCTGTCTCGGTCTTGTACTTCCCCTGTTTAATGCCATCTGTAACATTAAGTGCACTACATTGTGCTGTGGTGGCTGGCATCTCCTCCTGGCTTTGATACTGAAAAATTCCCGTATTTTCAACAATCATAGCCTGAGACAACCTATCACCTGTCCTAAAACGATAGGTTTTATGCGAGAGATTGACAACTAGAATAAAGGCACCTTTATCAAGCACTGTGATTAAATGATGAGGGATTAATAACCTGTCACATCTCCCAGTCACCTGACGGGTGGTACCTGGCACAATATGACGTCCCACTGATACTTTAATAATCTTAACCGAACGGAGTGGGCAACATTGTTTCATCAAGGCATGTAACCCACATGACTTCTTATCTGTGTCTGGAAGAGACTTAAACAACAATCGAGTGTAGTGGATGTTGTACTTCTGTTTCTTACTAATGGAAGGAACGACTGGCGGATGGTCTACCATTCTAATGGGATAAACTACCTGACCCAACCTCAATCTGCACTTCCTTGCTCCCTCGTGAGCAGACAGTGAAAGGTTAACCCTTCCCAAAAAGTCCATTCCCAACAAAAAATGGCCAGGGAATGCAAGATTCTCGACAATCGGGCAATTGTGCAGGTACGATTCTCCCTTACCCACTTCAAAATTGAATGTAATCTGCCCAAGATATTAATATGTTGACCATTAACTGCTGTTAAATGCTTCCTACAATGCTTAAGACGTGTCTCTTACGTGTGCTGAAGGCTGACTTTTTAATGAGAGTTGCTTGACTTCCGGTGTCCCAAAAAATGTCAATCTCACACCTTCCACCTTCATCTCAAATGCAGGTCTACCAGCCAGAGTACTAACCTGTCCTGGGTCACCCTTGACCCGTGCCCCAACCCATCCTCTGAATTGACAGTACGTTTAATACTAAGTGTAATAAGTGCTTTTCCTGACTGTTATACATAGTACATAATTGCACTTATGGGACTGTTACATTTACCCATCCCTAGATATAAATCTCCTCGTTTTCTGTTAGGACACTTAAAATTTTAAGATGAAATTTTAATGTACAGTTGCTATAACAAGTTTTAAATATTAGGATTTTCTTTTCACTTTTATTAAACAATAGAGATTTTATACAAAATTTAAAAATATCCTGAGTTACTTTACAATTTATTGAAATATTTTAGTTTAGTTTTATTTGTTTTATAAAACTTTAATACCAATATATCTATAAGTTAAGTAGTAGTTATAGTTAAGATGCAATAAAATTCTTATCTTCACAAACTAAGTCAGTTAGGTTAGGTCGTGGTTTTCTATTCAGCTTTTGAGGTAAACTCAAATATTCACAATATATTTGACTACGATTTAATACTTAGTGTAAATAAGTACAATTCTTAACTGTTATACATAGTACATAATTGTACTTATGGGGCTCTGTACATTTACCTCCCCCATTTTTGGAGGCCGGGCTGTGTGCACACACATACCTGTAATGACCTCGGCCATGACAACTCCAACAAATTTCATCAAAATCAACTTCTGGAGAGGCAACACTAGGAGTGGGGGTAGGGGGCAGAGGGGAGGTGAGGAGCAAGGGTAGGGTTAATGGTGGAAGTGGGGTGGATAGAAGACGGAGGGGTTGGTTGGATGGGTTGGGGGGAGTAGGGGGTAGGGTGAGGGAAAGCCGGGGAGTGTTGTAACCAGGAGGGTTGTGAGGTTGGGGATCGTAGGGAGGGGGTTGTAAGGTTGCGGGTAATAGGGAGGGGGAGTTGTAAAGTTGTGGATTGTAGGGAAGGGGGTTGTAGACATAGGGGGGTTGTAGGGAGGGTTTGTAAGGTTGGGGGTTATAAGCAGGGAGGGGTGCTTGGATAAGGAGGGGGTTTGAGGAGGGAGGTGGGTTTGGGTGTGTGCTTTGTCCTTACGTGAAGGAGAAACATTTTCACTCCAAAACTTAACTTCAAGACTCGTCGTCGGATCAGAGTGAAATTTTAATGCCCCATTCGTTTTCATGTATTGTTACGGACTCGTCACCTGTGGCCTGGTAATTCAAGCGCCATCTATGAGTCTGCACGCCACCCCCCCCCCCCCCCCCCTGGAATTATTCGCTACGTAGACTACGCCATCTATTGGTGGTGGTGTGATAGTGACAAATGGCTCAAGTTTCCTGCCTTGGTTAACGAGAGAGGTCGAAGAAGATGACCTCTGGTAAGGGGGCGGATCAAGATCAACACCACCTAGGTTGTGCTACGTGTATAATGTTAACTCCCCAATGAGTAAGTGTTACTTCCTGGTTTCGCCAGTACCGTCCATTTAACGGATGACGTGTTTGTGTCCACACAGGTGACGTGGGGCAGCAGTGATACTGAAGATGGCAGTTTACCTAGGGTAAGCCACGAACTCTTTGCTTGGTCTTGGAAGACGACCACGTAAGTCACTACCAGTCTTAGCAATGTATTGGCTGCTTGATTTACGCAGTATTGATAGAGGTCGGCATACCCAGGAATTGGCTTGAGAGAATACCTGACGACAGTGAGGTGCCTGTAATGAAGTGCTGCTATCCTGTAGTTAGAGACTTCTGCCAGGGGTTAGCTACCCCTATATCTGGTAATTGATGATTGATGACCCCAATCAGCGTGTGGCTTATGTCCGCTGCCAGCAAGTAGCTTGAGAGCGGTAGTGGGGGTAGGCACCTCGTGACACTGTGTCTGTAGATTGGCCCACGTACAAGGTGAACTCGCCAGGGTTTCTCAGTACGTGTGGACGAGGTACCGAGTGTTGGAAACTCTAGGACTGACGAATACTGCATTGTGTGCTTTTGAGTGTCCGGTGTCCTGTGTGAAAGTGACACTTCTAAGTTAGTATAGTAATATTCCATTTTTCATTTTTATCTATCTATTTATGGTGTTGGTAAATATATTGGTGAAGGAATAGTGTTTTGTTCTTCCCTCCCATATTTATCCATTGCATTATGTAGGCAATTCTTTGAAAGTCACTACCGACTCGGGGTCGGATACTAGAAGCAAGGTTTATCCATCAAGAGCCCGGTTATTGGTCATTCGTGACCGTAACATATATGAACTCCAGTGAAACCTCAAAACGTTTTCAAAGCTCAGCCCTCCATGTGTCCAGACCGGAAGTCCCATTTATTGCCACCTTTCTTAATCGATTTCTCCAGCCCCAATGAGAACTATAAATCACCTCGCCTGTTGACAAGGCAGTGACAGATGTCGGCGGCACAATCTCGCTGACTAAGCTCCACCAATGAATGAAATTCTCCTGTCTTATTATCTTCTCTAATTCGTAAATTAATACGCGCACAGATGGAAATACGTAACCGGAATTGACTACCATTTATCACTGTGAAACAAAAACACTGTTTACGCCATTTGAATAAAAATATATGCACAAATATAAAAATAAAAGCTTATGTTAAATTATCAGATGCTCGAAATTACTAGATTGAACTTGATAAAATGTAATTATTTTACTTTATTTCTATAACATTCGATGTTGACTGGTACCACAGTTTGAAAAAATAGTAAGAATTTCTTGTCTCTAAATAAAAGTCCAATATAAATCTGTACTAGCCAGGCACTCACGGGGACAAAGTGCCAACCAGACACTCAAGGACCCACACACGAGAACAAAGTACCAACCAAACACGCAAGGAACACTAACAAGGACAACGTACCAACCAGACACTCAAGAAACACTATCAAGGACAAAGTACCAACCAGACACTCAAGGATCACTAACAAGGACAATATACCAACCAGACACTCAAGGATCACTAACAAGGACAACGTACCAACCAGACACCCAGGGAACACTAACAAGGGCAACGTACCAACCAGACACCGGGGAACACTAACAAGGGCAACGTACCAACCTTGCTCTGGGGTTTCCAACTTCCTATATCCCAGTACCAGCCTCCCAGTCACACGTGAACAAAGGATCGAGATCTGCAGGTCTGGGGATGACCCACCTGTCCGATAAGATCCGGGTCTGAGGCACGTTGCATAAAGTCCTCCCCCTTGTACCCGGTAACTCGCCAATCGGTTATCCGGAAGGGGTGACTGGAGTACATTCACCCGGCCGACACCTCATGTCACTAACGAGGTTGTCCCGGTCCAGAATGCTGTTTTCACGGAGCAGAGTCCAGATTCAACCTCACATCACCGTGGGCAAGTTGTCTCAAGGTCACCAACCAAGCCCACCAGCCACGTAGTCAAGACTGCAGGAAAACCGGAAGTGGAAAACGACTGGTCTACAAAGAAGTACGCTAATTGCAATGACTTGTCAGCTCTCTCAAAACCTACGGTTACGTCGTCAGTGGAAACATAAGAACATAAGAACAAAGGCAACTTTAGAAGGCCTATTGGCCCATACGAGGCAGCTCCTATTTATAACCACCCAATCCCACTCATATACATGTCCAACCCATGCTTGAAACAATCGAGGGACCCCACCTCCACAATGTTATGCGACAATTGGTTCCACAAATCAACAACCCTGTTACTGAACCAGTATTTACCCAAGTCTTTCCTAAATCTAAACTTATCCAATTTATACCCATTGTTTCGCGTTCTGTCCTGTGTTGATACTTTTAATACCCTATTAATATCCCCTTTGTTATGTCCATTCATCCACTTGTAAACCTCTATCATGTCACCCCTAACTCTTCGCCTTTCCAGTGAATGCAATTTTAGCTTTGTTAATCTTTCTTCATATGAAAGATTTCTAATTTGGGGAATTAACTTAGTCATCCTACGCTGGACACGTTCAAGTGAATTTATATCCATTCTATAATATGGCGACCAAAACTGAACTGCATAATCTAAATGGGGCCTAACGAGAGCAAGATATAGCTTGAGAACCACACCAGGTGTCTTGTTACTAACGCTGCGATTAATAAATCCGAGTGTCCAATTTGCCTTATTACGAACATTCATGCATTGATCCTTTTGTTTTAAATTCTTACTAATTATAACTCCCAGATCCCTTTCGCAATCCGACTTCGCAATCTCAACACCATCTAGCTCGTATCTTGTAACTCTATCATCATTACCTAGCCTCAGAACTTTACATTTATCAGCATTAAACTGCATCTGCCAGTCCTTTGACCATTTCAAAACCCTATCTAGATCAACTTGAAGTGATAGAGAGTCCTCCTCCGAATTAATTTCCCTACCGATTTTCGTATCATCGGCAAATTTGCAAATGTTACTACTCAAACCCGAATCTAAATCATTTATATATATTATAAACAACAGAGGGCCCAGGACAGAGCCTTGAGGCACTCCACTTACAACATTTTCCCACTCTGACTTGACTCCATTTATACTAACTCTCTGTTTCCTTTGGTATAGCCATGCCCTAATCCAGCTTAATATAGCACCACCAATACCATGAGCCTCTATCTTTTTAATCAGTCTTTCATGTGGCACTGTATCAAAATTTTAATCAGTCTTTCATGTGGCACTGTATCAAAAAGATGCAACGCTGTGATCCCGGGTATGAACAGCACTATCCCCTACAGCGTGCTGCTGAATCGCCTATTAAGACCACTTCAATAGCTTACTTGCCAGCTTGTAAGTTTAATGTTAGACTTAAAACCTATCAACCTCTTTTGGGTTATTAAGACTTCCACAATAGCTTGCTGATAAAGCAGTGAGTACTGTGCTGAGATACAGAGTCTATCAACCTCCCGCGGGTTACTTGGCCCACCTCACTATCTTAATGACCATCCATCATGTTTGGTGTTGGGCTTAATTCTTATCAATTTCTGGGGGGTACTTAGGGCCTGTGGAAAATAATTTCCACATAAACTTTAGTTATAAAATTGTACATTAAAACTTTATACGAGTTACTCACAGTTTAAGAAAAATTAACATATTAATGCGTAAGTAATAACTGTGTTCGTATTCAACGAATGCTGCCATAAGCAAGGCTTCGCCACCCTGGCTCACGCCACAGTAAACAATTCAGAGGCTAAATTGACATCTAATTATATTTTACAGAGTATATGGTTGGAATAAATTAACCAGTTATTAAGAACCCAACCAAATCAGCATTGTTGATCCACATTCACCAAAGGATGAATGTGCTTATTGCTTCGAATTACTAAATAACATGCAAATTTTTCTCTTCCGCTGGAGGTGGGTAAATGTGGATGGCTCGATGCCATTGTTCATCGTTGTTCAAGGGGTAAACTGAAGCTTAAACTGCGGATGATTTTACACCATACCTATACCTCAGCTTGTTGGTTTAGTTATTCTATACGTCCAGGACGGAAACAGTTCGTCTCCGACCCTCATTCAAACGTTAAGGCCCCTAGCTCATTTGGTTGTATATTATCTGGGCAGTTAGTACATTATGGGTGCAAGGGAAAGGTTTGGCTGGTTATAGTACATTAAAACAACACTAATGTGTGTCAACACACTATTAAACACTATGTAATTCGTGTTACAACACTCAAGCAATCACACATTGATATTGTGAGCATAATGTTACAACTAGTGGCAGGTGGATTCGTCTTTCGACCGTCAGAGGGGGTGGACGTGTCTGCTGTGCTCTGCAGTCTTTACCAACCATGTGTTGTGAGCGGACGTTGGTGGTGACGCTTGCGGGGACCCTGCGCAGGTGTGGTACGCCGGCTGGCGGTAATAACGTCGTTTGGGTCCTCAATCCGGTGGATTGACTCTGCAGAGCTGGAGTTTTCTGCACTTGCGGATTTGACATTTGTGGAGGTGGTGCTACTGGACGTCCTTCAAGTGGAAGTTCGGGATCTTTATGGTCTGAAGAAGGTGTCAGATCGCCAAGTGGTGGTGAAGATTGCTTCAACGCTTTGTACCAGAACTTCGTGCATAGCTTTGATGGTCGTTTTCTCTAGTTGCCTGATTCTGAAGGTACTGTTACAGTTTCGGATCGGTGTGTGCTGTCAACGTTTGTGAATGTCCACTGGGTTCCCTTAGAGTTTCCTGAATCTGTGCTGAGTGCCTGCTCTGCACGTTTTGGTAGTTTTTTCACATCGGGTTAATTTGCTTACGCTCTAGGCGTTTGGCAGGTTTACATCTTAGCGTTCGGACCCTTGTCATGCATTTAACCCATTATACTCCTTCAAGAGTTCGCTTCCTCGACTTCACCATGAGGGTCTCTTATTCAGCCCAACCTCGTACATGCTTCAGTTGCGGTGAGGACGGCCACATCATGGCTGCGTGCCATGATACTGCGGCTGAGGGGCCTTCCATCTTTCAGGAGAGTGATTTTTCCCCATTGGTGAGAGAGTGGGGTCGAGCCTGGGATCCTGGGATCCTGGGGCCTGCTGATGTGCGCTGTGCCGTCCCTTAGTCGGCTGAGCCCGCTGTTTTGCCTGTTCCTGATCGGCCTGTCCTGCCGGTTGCGCCCGCGGACCCGGTGGTGCCCGTTGCAAGTGTTGTGGAGACAATTGTTGCAGAAGTGCATCCGGCTCCAAGTGATTCCGCCGATGTGGTAGGTGCTCCATTTGCGGTGGTGCAAGGACCTGTAGTTGGGAGTGGTTTGGTTTCGCCTACTAAGTGTGTTGGTGGTCCCGTATCTGATGTCGATGCGACAGGTGGGGCTCTTAGCTGCCCAGGATGTGTTGCGTACTTCTGAGAGTCCTGGGAGGCCTTTTCCCCCTTGGCGACGCCGGCTTCCCCGCCTCCCCGCCGGAAGAGAGCGCCACGGGTGCGTTCTCGGAGCAGAGGTCCTCCCGGGGAATAGGGTGGAGGCTCTACAGGGGGTGGGTTTGATTGGTAGCCCTCCTATCCCACTTCCCCCTGCTGTCGTTGTTGGACCTGATGGTGGCGTGGTGAGCAGTCAGGACGTGTTTCCCCCCCCCCCCCTGAACATGCAGGCAAATGCCACCTGGGAGGTGGCGGCGGGGACAGTGTTGGATGGTGAGGGTGTAGTTGCCCAGGTGCTGCTCCGGAAGACGCATGGAATCTCCGTTCCTGAGGGGATGTCCTCTATGGGGCGGCGGGACGATGGCCAGTGTAAAGCTGCTGCCGCTCCTGTGGTGGGTTCTTTTATGCCTACAGTGGGGCCTGAGGGGTTAGAGGGATCTTAATTATTTCTCCCAATGGCGCCCTCACTTGCCGTGTATATTATGACTTGCTCTGTTACTATTTATGTTCTGTTATTACTTTGTATTTATTTTTATTTTTGTATTTATAAGCCTATTGTTTTAATGATGTGTGGCTTTCATTGTTTTCGTTTTCTTTCTTGTTTTATGTTTATTCATGTTCCTCCTTGTTCATGTTTGTATCTTTCCGGTTCTTGCGCGTTCCTGTTGTGTGTGTGTTTGTGCGTGCCGGGTTTGTTCTTGTGTGTTTCTATATGTGGCTGGGTTTTCTCATCCCCGGTTCCTGCATGTGCCGGGTTTTGTTTCCACTGTGTGTACGTATGTGTGTGTGTAGGTCTGGTTTGCCTTACTTGGTTTGTGTGTGTGTGTGTTTAAGGGTATTATGCACTTTCACTGAGCCCTGTATGGCTTGTCCTTGTACGTGTTTTATGTGTTCGTTCTGTACTTATTGTTTTATTCCCGTTTGTGTTTCTGTTCTGTATACTGTACAAGGTTCTGGGTTCCTAGTGCTATGTGTTTTTCTACTTCATGTCCATTTCATGTTCTGTGTTTGTCTATTGTTTTCCTGTTCTTATTTGTACATGTTTTGTTAAATTTATGAATAATGTGTATTTCCATATTCATTGCTTCTTTCTATTCTTATTGTTTTATTTCCATTTGTGTTTCTGTTTTGAATACCTAGGTTTTAGGTTATGTGTGTTATGTGGTTTTCGAATTCCTGTCTGTTTCAATGTTTGCTGTACTTTGTTTTCCTGTCATTTTTGTACTATATTGTGTTTATTTTATAAATAAAAAAAAAAACTAGTGGCAGGTGGTGTCCGAGGTTATTGCACATCTCAGAGTGCCACACCAGCCGACAGTAGACATTGTGGGAGACTCGCTTCACCACCACGGGGCGTCACACACCTGTGGCTGATAGTCTCCTTTTAATTATTCATTTAGTTATTTCGATAAACTAAACCATAATAAGTAATTATTAATTCACACATTATATTTAACCCATTCTGTGACAATCATACATATAGGATGTAGAATCAATGGTACAATGCTGGTCCTTCGAAAGTTAAATAACTTGAGAGTTATCTTCGGTCAACTGAGCTGACAAAATACTTAAATTTAGGTTCAATTAAACAATTCAGTACTGAATGGACTACTTCTAAATTAATTATATATGACACTAATAAATTAAAACCCTGTGAAAGTGAGTGGAACACATAACAGTCCACTGAAGGTAAGATAAATTATTGAATTATTAACTTTACCCACATAATCCAAGAAGGCCAACACAATAGCTTCCTGGTGAACCAGCAAGTTTAGTTATTGTCTTATAGCCTATCAACCTCAGGAGAGGTATAAAGTCTATCACAGTAAATAGTCAAAGTCAGGACTATTTCCAGGCGTATCCTATTTATATCCATCCATATACATTCATATATATATATATGTCGTACCTAGTAGCCAGAACGCACTTCTCAGCCTACTATGCAAGGCCCGATTTGCCTAATAGGCCAAGTTTTCATGAATTAATTGTTTTTCGACTACCTAACCTACCTAACCTAACCTAACTTTTTCGGCTACCTAACCTAACCTAACCTATAAAGATAGGTTAGGTTAGGTTAGGTAGGGTTGGTTAGGTTCGGTCATATATCTACGTTATTTTTAAATCCATTAAAAAAAATTGACCTCATACATAATGAAATGGGTAGCTTTATCATTTCATAAGAAAAACATTAGAGAAAATATATTTATTCAGGAAAACTTGGCTTATTAGGCAAATCTGGCCTTGCATAGTAGGCCAAAAAGTGAGTTCTGGCTATTAGGTACGACATTATATATATGTATATATATATATATATATATATATATATATATATATATATATATATATATATATATATAATGTCGTACCTAGTAGCCAGAACGCACTTCTCAGCCTACTATGCAAGGCCCGATTTGCCTAATAAGCCAAGTTTTCATGAATTAATTGTTTTTCGACTACCTAACCTACCTAACCTAACCTAACTTTTTCGGCTACCTAACCTAACCTAACCTATAAAGATAGGTTAGGTTAGGTTAGGTAGGGTTGGTTAGGTTCGGTCATATATCTACGTTAATTTTAACTATAATAAAAAAAATCGACCTCATACATAATGAAATGGGTAGGTTTATCATTTCATAAGAAAAAAATTAGAGAAAATATATTAATTCAGGAAAACTTGGCTTATTAGGCAAATCGGGCCTTGCATAGTAGGCTGAGGAGTGCGTTCTGGCTACTAGGTACGACATATATATATATATATATATATATATATATATATATATATATAATATATATATATATATATATATATATATATATATATATATATATATATTATATATATATATATATATATATTATATATATATTATTATATATATATATATATTATATATATTATATATATTATAATTATAATATATATATTATATATATATATATATATTATATTATATATATATTATATATATATATTATATTATATATATAATTATATATAGATATATAATTATATATAATATATATATATAATTATATATATAATTATTAATTATATATATCTTATATAATTATATATATATTATATATTATATATATATATTATATATATAGTATATATATTATATATTATATATATAATATATTATCATATATCTTATATATATATATATATAATATAATATAATATATATATATATATATATATAATATATATATATATATATATATTGTCTGTATTCACTGAAACCAGTGAAGAAACAATCGCCCCTAGAGATTAGCAACTGCCGACTCCCTGAGAGAGAGAAGCACCCTCCCAGAGAACCTGGGAAACACTGCTCGGGACACAAATGCCCCCAGACATGGGACTTCTATTCCTCCCAAGCATCAGAGGTAACAAAGCCATCATGTCATTTCCACCAGGCTCAGCAGGGGGAACATTGGAGTAAGACCTCAGCCCCTTAAGGAGATGACAAACCCAGTTCTCGGCGAAGTTGCCGAGACACTGCTGTCAGCGATCACGAAGTTTGTCAACGACTGTCTCTCCGGGTTGATCCCAGATACAATTAAACCGTTCTTCTTCGGATCATCCCTTTGTGCCCTTAAGAAGAAGATGGTGGAGTCCAGACCCATTGCCGTGGGCAAACACTTCGGCGCCTGTTGCGCTAGGGCAGCTGTCAGAAAAATCAGCATAGACGCCTGCAACGATGCTTCGACCCCATCAACTAGGTTTTGGTGTCCCCATGGCTGTGAAGCAGCAGCTCATGCAGCACGAGCCTATATCAAGGACCTCCAGTAAATAAGGCATTAATTAAATTAGACTTTAAAAATGCCTTCAACCAGGTAAAAAGGGATGTGGTACTGGAAGCAGGTAACCAGCTTTCCTTGTCTACTTCCTTTCGTTTCAGCAGGGTACAGTAGGGAATCGACACTGTGTTTGGGGAACTTGAAGTTGTTTCCGCAGAAGGTGTCCAGCAGGGAGACCCACTTGCCCCTTTTCTTTTCTGCATGGCAGCTAAGGAGGTCACAAGTAGGTTGTCCAGCGAATTCAACATCTGGTTCTGGACGATGGCACCCGGCAGGGACACAGGAATCCCTGCTAGGAGATCTTCAGCTAGTGAAATCTAGGGGAGAGGAGTTAGGCCTACACTAAATCCATCAAAGTGTGAAATCATCTCGTCAACCAAACTCAATCATAAATGCAGTACAAATCTATTGCCAGGAGCCCAAGTGATCGCTCCCACGACAGTGTGCTGCTAGGGGCACCTCTGGGCTCGAACGCCTTGAGGTAGTCCTCGAAGAAAGCTTAAAGACCTGAGGAGGATGGAGGCGCGAATAGGGGCTTGGATGCTCATGATGCTGCGTGTACCTTCGTACAAGGTGCCTGGCCTTGCCCAGACTTACCTATTTCCTCAGGTGTGCTCCTTCTTTGACAGCCCAAAATTAACGGAATACGATTCACTCCAAAAGACAATAACTATGAAAATGTTAATGTTAAACTCTCCTGCAAGATGACCAGTGGGACCAAGCAACGCTCCCAGTTAGACTCGGGACTATAGGTATTCGCAAGGCGACCACGTTAGCATGCCGGCATTCTTATCTCGACCAGGCTACAAGTGAATTAGTGAAGGAAATACTACCAGAATACCTAAGGAACTCCATTGGGATTCGTGATCCCAAATTTGTGGAAGGAGGAACTGGTCGGTGGGACACACTCGCCAATTCACAACCCGACCAACTTGTCCAAACGACGGTAAACAGGCCAAATGGGATAGCCCCATAGTGGAGAACATCGCAAAGCATTGCTGGACGTAGCTTCTCAGAAGGACAGAGCGCGTCTCTAGCTGTGCAAGCCCCCCATGCTGGGACTTCCTGTTGGCAGTCC